>OY748290.1:7040166-7507096 GCA_963556515.1 Nudaria mundana | reverse complement strand
GAGTTCAATGCCCGAAAAACACAGGCGTGTGCATTTACAGCGAAGAAATCCCCTTTCTTCCCCTACCCTCTCTTCAGAATGCATCATTACCAATGAAGGACAACCTTGACATCCTTGGCATAGATGTTCGTCGAGAGCTCAATAATAAAAACTACATCGAAAGATGTATAGGAATACTGAATAAGGTAAAGAGATTCTTTACACCGGACCAGAGGTGTCTGCTGTACAAAACGCAGATTAGACCCTGCGTCGAATACTGCTCTCACCTCTGGGACGGCTCCGCGAAGTATTTGCTGGACGCTCTCGACGCTATGCAGCGACGGGCTGTCCGTATTATAGATTGTCCGGAGGTAACGGGAAGCCTTGAGCCGCTAGCTCAGCGCCGAACAATAGCTTCCTTGGCCGCATTCTACCGTATTTACCACGGCGAGTGTTTATTATTTATTTACTAATAGGTACATACACAGACATCAGATCACTTATATGCTAAACATCCAATTTATTTACTAAGTATAAATCTGATGTCCAATTATGGATGTACACATCGTTCATTGGACATCACTTGCACATAATTAAAATAAATTTAAGAGAAAGAAAAAAAAACTAAACCTAGGGATACACCACACACAAGTTTATAGGATGTTTTCATCACTATACAGCCTTTTTTTTAAAACAACAGTGTTGTTCTGAAGAGCTCTTCAATCTGATCCCACCCTCTTCCTTCCGGTCTCGAACAACGCGTGCCGAGCAGAGATGCCACTCCCACACAGTGGATAGCATGTTCGCGAGAACCGAGCGTTTTAAACGTTCATTTTTCTGCCGAACGATAGTGGCCTGGAACGCCCTGCCTGTGCACGTGTTTCCTCCCACATATAATCCTGGGTTCTTTAAGCGGAGCGTGAAGAGGCACATCAGTAGGTCGTCAAGTTGAGGGCCACTCTCTATAGTATTGTGTGCTGTGAGAGTGGCCCACAATCGCTAGACGTCGTCACGACTTACCACCAGGCGGGCGGCATCAATTTGGCGAACTCAATATAAAAAAAAAATCCTAGTAGCAAATCAAATTACATGTATGTTTGACATCGATTGGTTGCTATCCCGAATGTGGGAATCGATCGATGAATTTCATTGGTCGTTAGTCCGTCAAGTTATCGACCAATGAAACTGAGCCTTAGCGCTGTATTTTGAGTCTGTAGTGGTACAGTAAAGTATAAAACTACTTACTTATAAACTAGTGCGGCCGAGAAGTGTTCCTCGATATATACGTCTAGAACTGGCCGGAAATGTTGAAACCGTGGCTCATCTAGTAAGCTGCATATCGATATAAGAACTAGGAATACCGTGCCGGAGTGAGGAGTGCTGGAAAAAGAACATAATTATTGTGATAACCAGATAGTAAATAAAAATAAAATTATATAAAATAAAATAAAAATAAAAAAGATACTTTAATAAAGAGAAATGTCTATGAACGAACATGTATAATTTTTGGGTATTTATGTTGCAACGAAGATTTCAACAAGTATTTATAGTCCAGTTGTTCCAAAAATTAACTGCAGCGCGATACATAAGTATCATGTTTCGTTTGAAAATCTCACATCATGAATTTAGCATGTCAGATCAATATCTATCACAATAACGATCATTTCATACCTGTGTGTCTAGTACCAGTTCCTTACGTTAATTTGCTCGAAATACGTTTACGTATTCCCCATACATTTCACACCAGCGCCCCTAGCGGTAACGTCAGGGAACTGTGTGAAATGTATGGAGGATTACGAAAACTTATATCGAGCAAATGAACAAAACGTTCGGTTATAAAATAGGGATTCCTTGGAACAGTTTTCTCTTACCCAATTCTCATAACCTGTTCCGGCGTTAAGAGCGTGTACGCCTACAGCGCGATGTCAAGTTTAGGTAATTCACACCCACACAGAAGAAGCGCGACACGAGTGTAACTGTGTGTGAAGCGCTGGCGTGCTATAATCAAACTAATATTTCTTGATCCGTTCAAGTGAACACTATAGTTCCAGTGTAGTTAGTTTGAAAAAAAATATCATAAATTTATGATTGTTTTTGATATTCAATTAAAATTTAGTAGTTTATTTACGGGTACCTGCCGTTTTGCCGAAAAGATTTTGACAAAATTTCATTACCCAAACAAATTTTAGCAACCTTTTTTTACACCATTGCAATTTTTCGAATGATTTTAGTACGCATATTTTTATTTGGTAAAATTTTTACTTGGCAAAATATTACCTACCAAGTATAATGTCATTAGGGCATTTGGTCTTCAAATGATTTATTACAGTAAACAATCATCAGACAATAAACTTATGGTGAAATGATTTGTTAAGACAAAAAATATGGGAAGTAAACAAAATGGGTAGGTTAGGTTAGATTAAAACTGTGACCTCCTACGCCAGAAACAACTTGCATTAATAGAAAAAAAGATTGTTTTTAGTAGGTTACCCGGAACTGAACATTTAGATTAGGTTAATTTTTTCTTTAACACATTTTTGTCATTGAAGCATTTGACTGAATAGGAAAGGGAGAATTGAAAACTGACTATACTAAATATTTGGCTTATTTGATTTTGCGTAAAAACTGTTATTCCAACTGAAATATTTGCTTAAATAAAAAATGTTAAAAGTACTAGTTGATAAACAAGTTATAGTTTAGAAGTTAATTTCCAAAACCTTAGGTTTGCGTTAAAAGTTTTTGTGAATAGATTTTTTGCTAAGTAATAATTTGGCAAATGAAATTATGCGAATTTTTTTTTGGGAAGTGATCATTTGCCAATTCCTTTCGGTCAAACAAGGGAGTGGAATTTAGTGTAGCGAGAAATGAAACAAAAGAAAAGAAGGAAATAACATCTTTATAAATTCAATTAATATGTCGTAGTTCTCAGCGGCATCGACCTGGACTTTCGTGGGTCTACCATTTTGCTCCTTCGTCATGACATTTTGCATGGTCATACTCAACTGTTCCCGTTACTCCTTCATCACTTGAGTTTCTTTTACATTGCCTGTAGTAAAACCATAAACCAATAAGCACACAAACCTTGTTATTTTAAAGCAAGCGTTAGTATCATGCAGTAATTAAATAAAAAAATTATGAAAACGAAACAGACTTTTTTTATTTTTTTTTAATTCCGCGGCCCGAGGCTACGGCCGCTCTAACGTCCGTTGCCGGGCGTCTCTGGTTACTAGCAGAGGGTATGTCCAGTGGCGCCCGGCGGACTTTGACTACCTCTGTGGTCTCTTCGGGTGTTGGGTCGGGACGAGAATCCCGCGTCGTTGGGGAAGGGTTTTATCCCGCGTCAGTGAGTGAATCTGTTTGCGTGCTATGGGGCAAAGGCCCCGCAGCACGCAACCCTTCTAGCCTGCTTCTGTAAGGACGGCGGATGGCGATCCCGCCGTCCTCAGGCCCCGATCATGGAGGTCGATAGTCTTGGGCGTAGTCGCGGAGTCTGGGGCGCCCTGGCCGCCGACTACGGAACTCGGCGGGGAGGGTACGCTCTCTCTCCCTCCCGGCCGCCTCCTTCACGAGCATGACTTGCTCGCAGAAGGACACGGCCGCGTTCCACCTACTCCGGCTGGAGACCATGGCTTGAAGCATGGTCTCCAGCGAGAGGGTATCCACGCCCAGACCCACTACGAGGTCCCGGCGACTCGCCCACGCTGAGCACTCCACCAACGTGTGGAGTGCGGTGTCGTCGTCGGAAACCTCGCAGTGTTGACACCGGGGTGTGACCTCACGATGCATGCGAAACAGATAGCTACCGAAGCATCCATGCCCGGCAACGATCTGCGTCGCACGGTACGTGAGGTCACCATGCTGCCTCTGCAGCCAATCGTCCATGATCGAACGAAACAGACTTAGGATAAAATAATATCAACGTTTTTAAATAAAATTGTTTAGTATGTTAATCGTGTAAATCTATGGCATTGAAATACAATTGAAATTGCCATGGTTAACGGGCCTAACTGAAATAAAACCTGGCTCAAGTAGACTAGTAGTAAAAAGTACCACTAAACACTACAAGCTAAGTCACTTATTAGTATATATGTTTTCATGCATCTCAAAGACATTTGCTCTGAGCGTTATTAGGATCCAGATAAAACACCATATTAATATAAGGATGCAAAAGTGTATATTTTAATTTGGCGAAGCCGAGGGTTGAAGCTAGTATAGCATATATATCTTATATACCTTTTAGCTCTTGGCTTTTCCAAATTTGTATATATTTTTCGTTTTCGTTTCTTCGCTAAAAATAACTTGGTTTTATTTCCCATTGCGGTTGAAATATAATTTGTTGTGACTAAAAATATTGTCTGCCATAAAAAAAAAACATAATATTTTACTTACCAAATTACCAAGATTTGCCGATGACGCTATAAATGTCTGCTATCCTTATGCGCACGGCAAAGGTCAACACAGGTCAATCAGAGCGACGAGCGACACATCCTCACTCTAGAAAGCCACGCGGCGAACTGATTTGAATAGATTGACGCGCTACGTTTTATAATAGTTTTCAAAAATTTATAGAAAATTAATAGTAATAAATTTATTGAAAATTTAAATTAGGTATTTTAAAAAAGATATTGATCTTTTAAGTTGAACTATTATTATATTGAATTTAATAAGATATATCGGTGAAAAAACCTTTTAAATTTCCTAAAATTTCTCATTGTTTGAATTTTAATTTCTTGTAATAATATACCTAAATCATAAAATCTTTTCAACTAACTATTTTCCTAAGGATCTTATCGATTGGTTAATATTTTTTGTTAATTAATTTTGTCAGTAGTCCATATATTTGCAGCTTCGAAATAAATGCTCAAAGGGTAATTGAGAAAACCTCCGTTAGGTTATCTTAATAGAATGCACAAATACTGTATTAATCGAAATATTTTCTCTACTAACTATTGAGACTACAAAATTTCCTAAAGTTATTAGTAATTAACATTTTTGTAAGATAAGTAGTTCACGATATTAACAGGTTTGAAAAGTATTGTTTTTGAGTCAAATTGCGCATAGACGGCGTACACGCTCTTAAATTATCATATAGGTACACATATGTAGGAATTGGTATATCTATGTGTTAATTGAATCCAAATCTATTCACCAGTTTACGGATCATTGAATAGCGAAAATCCTTCCCGAATCTCATTCTGAAATGAGCATTGAACACATAATTATACTTTTTCATTAGTTTTACTATTCACAGACCGATTTCGTCTTAATTAATCAGAGATTATTTAGAGGCTCTAATATAGTTGTAAAAATTAATTCTCATACCTGTTCCCGTCTTCTGTGGAAAACAGTGCAAATAATGCATCCAATACATCTCTTAGGAATTTGATAAGTTCTTCGCAACTAAGCCCATCGCCCAATCTCAATACTCTTAGTAATGTTTCTTGTACTTTTTGTGGGTGCGCTCGCCATTGTAGTAAAGCTAGGAGATCCTCTGTAAAAGTGAGTACATATTATTAAAACGGATACGAATGTGCCATTACTGAATTATTAATATTTGACGACGACGAAAACTAAAGAATTTTCGGAAAACAAACGGACCGTTACTGAGTTACATTGCGATAGCGAACGAGTATTATTTCCATCCTCATTTCTCGTACCCAGTACTGACGTAAGTCGGTAAGTGTTTCGTGGTATAGGAAAGCAGTTAATGCCGCAGTTATCAACATTTTGTATAAAAGATACCACATTCACATTTTCCAGTAGTTTTTTTGGTCCCACATAATTATGAGGCAAGTTATTGCAGTTACTAGGTACTTATACCCAATAGATAATAACCATTCGGTAACCCGACCGTAAATTCTAACATGCAAGACCTATGTTACAAAGTGAAAGATTTCTATGTCTCCTCTCTGCCCTGAAGTATCTGTATGTATATCTATACATAGTATAAAACAAAGTAGCTTTTCCTGTCTGTCTGTCCCTATGTATGCTTAGATCTTTAAAACTACGCAACGGATTTTGATGCGGTTTTTTTAATAGATAGAGTGATTCAACAGAAAGGTTTTAATGTATAATACATGTATAACATACTAGAGTAATACCGATTATTTTAGAGGTTTCTAATGTAATGTCGTAAATAAAAACTTTTTTTGCGCTTTCATTGCAAACGCTGACGAAACCCTACGAGACAGATCAAAATAATGTACTACAGTATTGTACACCATAGAAAGGTCTACAAAAAAGTCCGCGTTAGCATTTATGTCTATCTCTTAAGGATAACTCACAGTAACCATTTTTATCTTTTATAAATGACAAAAAAATAATGTGTCATTTGCCAAGCTATTTTTACCAATGCAGTATTATTCCTTATCTAATTGAATACTTTACATACGTTGTGCATTTAATGTAGACCAAAATTGCCATTCAAACCATATAATTTGGACGAATGACTTAAGAGATATCTCGTGATGGAAAAAAAATACGAGCGCGGCGACGCAGCCGGGCTGTGGCCAATGACGGCAGTGAACACACAGAGGTTTTAAGCAATACAGCATAAATCCTTATCCAATTAAGTACCTTAAATACATTTTGCTTTTAATATAGATCAAAATACCCTTTATAGCATGTAATTTAAATGAATATTTTCGAAGATATTAATAGGTTAATAGGTTATATCATAGGCTTTTTCATTAAAAATTCATTTTCATTCATTCATTTCATTCGACATTTTTTCGAAATTCATAGTAGGTACCTTGGTTGGATAGGAATTACAATAAAACAATAGAATTATAGCCAAAAAGCGGTTTAAAGTAATGTAGGTATTTAAGTTCAAAAAAGAACTGAATAGGATAGGTATAAAGTCATATCTGAAAGACGTCGTCGTTCAAACATAGGTCGTAGTACAGGGAATGCCGAGAGAGCACGTTCAGCTAGAGACGAAGATTCGTCAAGGGAATGTGAGGCTCGGCTCAGCCAGCTTCGGGCTAGATATAGAGCTGAAGGAGTAAGAGAATCCTCAGTTGAGCGTGAGGTTCGCTGCAGCCAAGATCGGGAAAGTCATAGTGTTCGGAGAGCCAGAGAATCGTCTGCCGAGCTTGAGGCTCGCCTCAGCCAGGATAGGGGTAGGCATCGATTACGGAGAGCCAGAACTAATTCTTGGGTAAATAAAGAAAATTCTGCCATGAATTACGATCCATCGATTCCTTACAAGGACGATCGATAGTATCAATTGATAGCATGTCAGTAGTGATTGAACATTGTTTGGCATTGAAATTCAAAGACGAATCTAATTCCACAATTCGAATACCACAGATAAAGACAATCATTCTACCACAGATAAAGACAATCATTCAACCAATGCAAAGCATACAAATATTTGCATTGAGATATTTGAATTTTAAGACTGACATGCTACATAGTCTACATTGCACCCGTGCGAAGCATGGGCGGGTCGCTAGTAGGGTATAAATTAAAACACTATTTTAATGATTTCATCGCAAGGCAACGGGTTTCAAATATTTTTTTCAAAATGACTTTTTATTAAATTCATTCGGCCATTTTGGACATACCACATTATAATTGTGCCCGGTGCGGTGACGGCAATTTCGGGGATATACGCGTGATATATGTGTGTGTGTGTAGTTTTACAAACTCTGATTTTATTGAGGTAAGTATTATGTTTTGAAACAGCAATATATTTTAAAAGAGGTGGTTCTTGTCTTAAGACAGGGAAATAAAACCTCGAACTAAAAGTTTTACAATTATTTAATCATTATGACAGACACATCACGCCTATATCCCCGTAGGGGCAGGCAGAGGTGCATTACACACCCACAATTTGCCAGTATTTTTGGTCCGACGTATCAGGGGGCAAGCCTATTGCCGTCACCGGGCACATTTATACTGGGTTATGAGGTTGCAGTACGGTTCTGTTCAGTTTAGGCTACGAATTTACAAGTGTATTGCTTTATGTCATTCACAAATTAGGTTAGATTAAAACAAGAGGTTAGGTTAGATACAACAAGATTAGGTACTAAGAGAAATGTGGGTGTGACGTACACCTCTGCCTACCCCTTGTGGGATATAGACGTGATGGATGTCTGCTTTGTATGTTATGTGAGACATAGAATATACATTTCTATGGGTACTTTTGAAATGAAACTCGAATAGTAGGTACGTAATTCAGTTTATTCACCTATAAGACATCTATTTACGAATAGGTTAAAGTCTCTCTTATTCATTATAAAACACACACATGCAAGAGCCTGTATGAAGTCTGATTGGACTTAGCAGCCCCGACAGACTTTATACTTTTCAATTTAAAAAAAAGAGGATCTCATGGTGACATGGAAGGTGCGACTTGAGCAACCAAAGTGGGGAACCAAGCATGGAGGAGTGGCAGTAGAACCGGGCACGGTGACCTCACGTAACGTGCGTCACATATTGGACGTTTTCACATTGCACGACAACGACACACGATATCGTGCATACCATCAATTAATTTAATTTATTAATTAGTACTATATAATTTATACTAGATGGCGCTGTTCGATTTAAATTCGAGCTACATAAATGTTCTCTACTCGCATAGTATTCAGCTGATGTAATAGTTACTAAATAACATTAAAATTATCGAAAATTACGTAAATAATATTTTTGAAATCGGCACCGTTTGTGTGCCGAAACATGGCCGAAACGAAAGCACAAGAAAGAAGGAATGATGTAACTAGGAAAAGAAGCCGCTTTGGCACGGCCAATTTAAGTAGTTAAGTTAAGTACTGCCTAGGGCCTGGGAGTCTCGGACTCGATTTAATAATTATCCTACTAATATTATAAACGCGAAAGTTTGTGAGTGTATCATTCACGTAAAAACTACTGACTGAATGGATTTTAATGAAACTTTACAATAGTATAGCTGATACATCATAATACCACATAGGCTACAATTTATAAAGATATTGTGTGAATTGTTCAAAATATGACGATAAGTGTCAAGTGAGTAGGAAGCGACGATGACAAACCGAGTGCGCGATACTACGGGAACGGGAAAAAATCCAAATTACCACGCGGACGAAGTCGCGGGCGACCACTAGTGTATTTAAAATAATTAGGTTAGGTTAGGTTAGGTTTTGCCGTCTGTGCGTCCGTAAGTGGTAATATCCTCCACACGCGGGATCCAGCGGCACCTCCCAGCTAAGGCGACAGGACGGCTTCCGGAGGTTGGTTTAGTGGGTGGGCCTGGACTCTCTGGGCATAGGCCTAGAGGCTGCGGGCTAACCCCACACACCGGCGTCACCTTACCCCAAGGTGGTGCTGATGGTTCCATAGGGAATTCCACCCCGTTATCAAAAAAAAAAAGGTTAGGTTAGGTTAGGTATATCTTTATATTTATGTGTATGTATTCTGTATAATTTGTACTTATATATTTGATGTATTTATTTATTTTATAATTATGTATATATTTTATGTAAGTATAATATGTATGTACATGTGTATCGTATGTATCTATGTATTTCAACCGATCTACGCACACATTAACTTTATTCTACCTAGCATTTCCATCCCCTGGCCCACTGGAAGAGATTTCGTTTGAAATAAGTGGTGCCACTAATGATATTTCTGTATTGTATTCTTCTCGCTCTTATACCGTTATGTGTGTACATAAATTAATAAATAATATATACTGATGTTCACGTAAAAAGAACGCTGGGCAGTAGTGTACTTGGCCATCGGTTCTCTCGCTCTTACTCGCCGTTAATACAACAATGTATCTACAAGTCTCCTCCTTTTTCAAGTGGGTTAAAATAGACTAGCGCTACGAAATGTCAAGGAAAATCCTAGTTAGAACGTCACCCAAAATATAGATCAATAAATCGTCTACTGCGCAGCTTAAAAGACAGCGTTCTTTTTAAGTGACGCGAAGTATACCTATAATCGCAGCACTCCGATAATAAAATCACGCCTCTTTCCCATTGGGGTAGGCACATATTATGGAATCCTATAGCATAAAATACATTAATACAAATTCAACAAACATTAGTAATATTATTACCAACACATACCATTTTGAGTTAATTTAGTAGAACACAACAAAGTGCTAATAGTACAATTTTCTTTGGAACTTCTTTGGAATGTTGGCACAATGCCGTTTGTTGAGGATGATCGTACATCATTAGCGCATGACGGTAGAGATAAGTAGCTTGCTGACGTTAACCTGTAAGTAAAACACTGGTTTAATACTTAGCATTATTATATTATAATAGAAACGTGTAAGGTATTATGCAAATTTCAGTGACTTAACAACATCTTAACTACGCTACGCGTGTAGGTGACGACGATTTTGGACCAGATGGGCCACTTAGCAACATTGTGCATATTTATAAGCCTAATAGTTTGATATATTTGGATTGCGAAATATCATTCGAATAGTTTTCTTTTCCAGACTAAAGTCAGCAAAAAACCGGCCAAGTGCAAGTCGAACTAGCGCACGAAGGGTTCCGTAACATTTTACAAAAAAAATGCCAACAAAAAGTTGGTTGAATGGGAGCATTCAATAAACTTTTTTAGCGTAATATTGCCGTTATTAAGTATGTTATAGCAGTAACAGAAATGACCTGGTGACAGACAGACAGCGGAGTCTTAGTAATAGGATTCCCGTTTTACCCTTTGGGTACGGAACCCTAAAAAGCATAGTAGCGACATAGAAATTAGATGATGCAATTTTCAATCTATATATAGAAATGGGGAATGTTATTTTTGTCCCCCCTTAGCTCTCGAGAACTGCTTATACTCCAATGATGGTTGACCCCTCTATGGATAGCCCTCGATCTGGAGGCAAGCCAAAAAATCGAAAATTTGACCTAGCCGTAAGGGGTCAAAAGTTATAGGCCAAAACCTATGGCGTGGTGCGGCGTGAAGCACCGCGCAAGACACCGAACTAGTAAATAAATAAGTACTTAATAGGTAACTATACTTACTTTGTGGGATCATCACATTTATAGACGTAGAGTTCATGAGCACCATCCCTCAAAGTGGCCCCACTCGCCTCCATCAGTCGTGAATACGCAAAACCGAATAGTTTTCTTTCAGTCTTGTCTCTCGCTAAATAAATTTCAACAGAATTTAAAGGTCAAAGAACTAATCACATCTTTATACCCATAGAAGTAGACAGAGGCGCTTATTACGTCCACATTTCGCCATTTTATTAACCCCCACGTGTGGTGGCCTTTTAACTGTTTGATGTTGGTAGAGCCCCTTAGGACCAATTTAAAGCCAGACCATTGATAAATGTATTGTAATTATGTATTATAAGTGGCCAGTAAAACCCCAAAGGTTTCCATCGCATCTAAGGAGTAGGTATATCTGTTGAATTGAGAGCTATTTCGAGGGCGATGTATGCGGAATTCGTTTACGGGTGTCCCGAACTTAAATATAATGTAGGTAGCGTAATGTACCTTTTGTGTCAGGCTTTAAGGATTTCCGACATTTAATAATGAAAACCTATTGAAAATCAGTCATTCCGGGAAAAGTTCCTTTTGAAGTACGTATTTTACGTACATCAGTACATTTTGACATTCAGACCTAACCACCCGTAAGGATTCCAGCGACTTGTATTATGGTGGAAAAGAAGGTATTTGTATCAGTTATTCAGTGTTAGCTCGTTTTGGGGGGTTTGTGGTTGAGTGATAACCGATAAGGTTAACACATTGCGAAGGTTAAGCAACATCTAGTCAGGCAGGTCTTAGGACATATTGAGACCACTCTGTGCCTCGGAGAGCACGTTAAGCCGTCGGTCCCGGTAGTCATACGAACATCTATGACAGTCGTTACTGGTATTTGGAGCCCTAAAACAAAATCCTACTGGTCCAACTTCATAGCTTCGATATCGCTCATGGGTTGTGGAGGTCGAGACTAGACTCGACTAGATTCCAAAGCCAACCCCAACTTGGTTGGAAAAAGGATCGGTGGAAAAATGATTGGTTGGAAAAATGATCTAGTGTTTAGCTCAAGATCGAGTTTGATAAACTAGATAGCATAGGGTAGAAATTTCCTATATATTTTGCTGTACCACTGTAACTCGAAAGTATAAATGAACTCACATGAACAATGTCTAAACTCAAGTCGAACGTGAGCATTAGTGAAAGTCTCCAGCGGTACAGTGAGTCGCAAATGTTCGCTCCAAGCCGGACTGTTGTTGTGATACAACACTAAAGACTCGTACGATGTGGACCCTGTCCCGCTCGCTCCCCATACACACTCCTGAAAGTTGTTATTTAGCGATATTATAATTATTCTTGATACAAAGTAATTAACAAATCTTGTCCAAAAATAGTGTAAAATGGTATTCCTGGTATTCCTGGGTCTGGTGGATAATGTATAATTCTCTTTAGAATTTTACCCAGATAATTATACCAGAGTCTGGAACTTGTGCCCGGTAAATGGCAATAGGCTCGCCCCCTATTACATGGGACCTAACATAGCTGGCGAGATGTGGGTGTGTTTGCACACCTCTGCCTACCCCTTCGGGGAAAAAGGCGTGATGCTATGTTATGTTATGTCCAAAAATATGGAAATCTGCTTTATGAACTGGGTGGGCTCAAAGTAATGACGCGGCACAGCAAATGATTTTATATAGACTAATATTAAAAAGAGAAAAGATTTTATTTTTTGTTTGTTTGCATTGAATAGGCTCCATTACTACTGAACCGATTTAGAAAAAATAATTCACTAAATTATATAATATCACATTATCCCTGAGTGACATAAGGCTTCTTTTTAACCCGGTAATGTATTCGCATGGAAATTAGGAACAAGAAAATTAAATAACGAGGGCAATTATAATTATATTCTATATGGTATATTTCAGTTTCGGGTTTATTTGGTGTTATAATAATCTGCTCGTTTTTAATACCGATAAGTGGAATTAGTAACAAAAACTTACATTTATGACCTGTCCCGTACTATCGTGCACTGTGACAGTGGCTAGCACATTCTTAGCCGTACTCTTACCACCTCTTTCGAAGTCGGCTTTCTCTAAGGTCAGGTAGAGGTCGTTGCGTACATCTCCTGGCATTATAATGTCGGGGAATCCCCTTTTTGCTGTAACCGTAGCGCCGGATGCAACTGCTTCGGTTATGCTTCCTGCGTTTGCCAGAAGTCGTAGGGCGACTACTATTCCTAAAACCAATTTATAATATGTAAATTTTACTATAAGCATGCAATCGTTAGATCGTGTTCTTATAAAACGAATGACAACATTTTACGACGTATGCCACGCGACGTGGGAAACAGCGACACACTGGTCCTACGTCTTACGACGTCGGACGTTTACGTTATCTACGCGCTATGACACTAAACGTGTGTGACAGCGTCGTACGCGTGGGATAGAATGGGAACACGCGAGTCTGACGCGGTGACGCGTAAGACAGCGTGGTGAATGACCAGTGTGTTCGTTACCATACAAATTGTATAGGTCAGATCCTGTTCAGATGTCATATACGTGGTGTACGTCGCATCTGAAGGATGTTTGACCGTCCCTTTACTCTGCCAGCGACAACCAATCTTTCCTATTAAGGAATTGCATTTACAAAAATAGCCTATGTGTTATTCCGATAATATGAGCTTTGTTCAGTAGTTTTTGCATATTGAAAAATCCATTTAAACATCCACCCATACAAACTTTAGCGTCTATTATATTAGTAAGGGTAGTTGGATAGTGGTCAAATCTCTCACATCATCACAGATCAAGTAGGTACACAAATTCTTATATTCATACAATAATCACTTATTTTACTGTATCGAAAATTAAACTCGGTTCATTTGTATCGATACAAATTTTACTAAGGAACGGAAATTTAACCATTCACATTTCGTTTAAAACTTTCTCACTATCATCATCAACCTTTAGTAGTCCATTGCTGGACATAGCTCTTTTTCTGAATCCGCTATTCAGCCGGGACCATTCAGGTTTAATGACGCATTGATAATAGACAGGTTCAACATTGAGTGTGGTCTTATATCATCGTAAAGTTTAATATTCGTCAGACATCTTTTAATGAGTTTTTATAGAAAAGCAGTATTCAAAATAACACTATAATGAGCTTTTATACAATTGATCTGCATTTGAAAGCTTTTTTAAAACATCTGTATCGTTTCACAATATGGAAAATAAACCTGAAATTTTATCACAGGTAACTAACAAATCTACGAATTTTAAGCATTACAATATTCTGGTTTTGTATAGGCCAAACACTTCTGCCCTGCGGACTATGATGAGCATGACAGGGTCGACTAAAGTGGATGGATTTGTTCAACCAATGATATCGCAGAAAATGTCGGTCACGTAAACGTAACACATTTTTAGACATTTCCTGCGATATAATTGGCTACAGACTTCGTTTAGTAAGTCACCCCAGTCTTCATTTTGCTAGTACATTAGAAGCTTTGACAAAGTCGCGCCAGAGCTGCAGGGGATACGTGGGAGGCGCCTCAATGTAACATTAAAATAATTATAATGTCTTATTTCTATACTCAGACTTAAAAAAACAAATAGTAAATGAAATAGGAGGCATCATCATCATGTAGATGAGATAAACACTTGTAATCCTGGGACTGAGTAGTTCTTGTAAGAGATCTTGAAGAGGGTTTAGTAACAAGAAATGAAGGCTTACCATTATTTGGTTGTCCAGGGAGTATGTTACATTTGTTCGTCTGCTTTCTTATCAGCATGTCGTGTAACTGATGGAAATCTTTTTCTTCAGATTGATACACCTACAATCAATAACAAATATGGTGTAAAGAAAGTTTAAATTTGTATTTTTATTTAGGAAACTCATTTCAGTTATGCCGTAAGTACCTAAGTTAGGGTTGCTAGAATTATGAGGCAGCTTTTTGTATAATTTGTAATTTTAAATAAAAGTATATTTTTGGTTTATTTTTTTGTTTATTTTGGCTTATTCAAGTTTTATCTCAAATGATAGCAAACTTACTTTGAACGTGAACTCTTTCTCAGCGGGATGTTGTCCCGGCTGTCTGAGGAATTCCGACAGCGGTAGAACGCCGGCACCCAAGGGTCTTCTAGCGACTGGCCCTTTACGTTCACCTGTACCGGTCCCGCTACTGCCGGCTCCTGCCCATCGACCCACACGTATCACCCACGCGACAAGCCATAATTCACGAGTCAGATCTGTTGTGGATAAATCCTGAAACCCGGAGGACGATTTTTGAAATATTACCACACCGAACATCGATTTATCTACACGGATGATTTTTGTTATGGTTGGGGTATTACTCCATCATACATAGATGGATAAGATTACATTGTTTTGTGTTATTATTCTGATACGACACCATGCCTTTCGAAATCTGGGAATACCCGGGTCTTTAAAAACACAAGTATAAAATGAGACATCGTGTGGTTTAGTTCGGTACAAGTCGGTAGGTACAGTCACAAGCATTTGCCGATCTGTCCATAGTAACATATTTATACTCGTGACTGTGCCACGAAGATATGGCATCTCACGTACTTCATGAAGAAGGGGGTTATTCTTTTATATCATTAAAATTTTACAACACCTGATGATGCTTTTATGAGATACATAAAATAAATGGGTTACTTTTAATTGTAACAATTACACAAATTGAAAGTTTAATAGTTGATAAGTTCAATTGAATCTAATGGGAATATCATAAACTGTTTTATATTGCAATAATTCATTTGCGGTTTTATGCATTTACCTGGTATTACCACAACAAAATATTGATTATTGCATGAGCCACCAATTAATTTTTATGAATTGTTATTGTGTTACAAGTTTCCTGTTATTAGAGGTAAAATGGAGGAAGAATATTCAATATCAGGTTGCAATGACAATGCAAACTTTTTCCTATTACAATATAAATCGAAAAAAGGTTTAAGACTTATCCTTTGCTATAACAATTCAATGTTTTCGGTGTACTATACGTATCTGGGTAGATATGGAACGTAAAATCATACTGTTGTTGTTTTATGAAAGAATTTCAGCTTAATACGGTATGTACACCATATTAAGCCGAGATATTTGATAGATCATATTTATAACAATAATAAATATACACTACATAAAAGCAGTTATTGGCTGTCACTGTTATTGTGTATACAATTAGAAACCTTTTGACAAAAGACAATTTTCTCCCTCTCTTGGCAATGAATTTGGTGACAAATTGAAATATCAAAATAAAGGAAAAAAATACTTACCGCAAACAATGTACTATTAGCATGCAATCTATCAACGTAATTAGCGAATCCATCTCTTGCAATCCTTATTCTGAACCTCTCAGATAGTGGTTGAGCTCTTCTCGCGTCATGAAGCCATAGTAGTAATTCTGCTTCGTCACCTGCCGCCGTATGACCGAAGTCTCTCATACTACACATGAGGTGGTGAGATTGGACTGTGGTCGTGGTTGTGGACGTATTGTTTGTTAAGGTGCCGGAATTGAAGCTGCTACCTGATCCTCCTGCTCGTCGTAATGTACCTCGCCACTGTCGGGAGAATAACATTGCGGTTTATAATAACAATATTGATTATTTTAAGTGCTTCTAGGTTTGTAGCTTTGTGTCGAAATTGCAGGAGGTATGAGAATTTTAACCCGTTTCTTGGCAATGTGCTTTGAGATGCACAAATGTCAAGGATAAGAAATTTTATTCTAAGTAGGTAGGTAAGTATGGTATACATTTCAACTACAACAAAAAAATAATGTAGGTTTTGTTATTAAGATAATGTTCTTCAATATTGTAGATGGAAGTAGTAGTAGCTACATAATAATATAATATATAGGCATATACAGTAGCTGGCTGCAATCCTTATGAAACTATAAGGCATACTGGGCCTAGTTTTACAAAAATATTTCTATTACAAAAGTATAAACACCACGGGTTTACACTAACAACCATTTCGTATTTGTAACATAGCTTACGTTTAAAGACTGATAGGTAAGTAGATGTTAGCGATAACACTTTACTGCCTATTAGGTTTGTAGATAACTTATTTATAAACAATAAGAAAGCCTTTGGTTTCACAAATATCTAGAGAACTTTATTTCCCCTTTTCTGTCTCGTATCCTAATTCCTTGCGAATACTGTCTCATATCGTCCATTGCCGGGCGCCCACACCGTAAGACTTTGGTCACCTATGCGGCCTATGTCGACGGGTTGGACGGGATGTTATCCCGCATCTTTGGGGGTCGGGTTTTATCCCACGTCGGTGAGTGAAGGCGTGCGTGGGATGAGAGTAAAACCCCACAGCACGCAACCCTTCTGGCCTGATGAAGGCTAAGGTGGTTAAGATCACTTTGATGTAGCTACGTATACAAGTCTATAATATACTAAAAGGTCGAAGCTAGTCATAATATCCTAAAGAAAAAATGCATCGAGCATTTAGTTATGAAACCTGACCAGATGAATTACTCAGCAGAACGATTGCCTTATTAAGATAGTTTATAAATATATTTATGGTAAGGTCTGCTAGCACAGATATTTCTGAGACAGTAAAAAAATTGAACATTGCTGCTATGCTTGCACTAACAGCTCTACCTACAATTGAACGCTACGGGCGATAAGAAATAATGAGGTGGAAAGTACTTAGTATGTTTTCAAAAGGCAATATTTTGTAACTTGTAAAAAAAATATTGCATGGTGATCCTTGAGGGACGCCGAGAACCAAGTAAAAACGGTTCCTGAAAACTTGCGCCAGCTGCAACTTATTAGCCCAATATGTCACTAAGGACCTTATAACATCAGCAGCGGTTTGAAAGCGCAGCGTAGGCTCACCGAATTCATCCAAACCGCTATGCCGCTAGTGTGATAAGGCCCTAAAAGATTTCCTTACAAGGTTTAATACTCTAATATAGAAATGCATACTTATAGTAGGGAAACAGATTTGAAACCACGTGGTTGGGCTGTATGGCGGGTAGCTAGATAAATACTAAATATTTTATAAAAATCGTTAAGTGAGCATTATTGTGAGTGACTAATCTGTTTTCTATACGCGAGCATTTGAACTTTGATTTGTCTTGTGAATATGTAATGATAATGAATATCTAATAGTCATGGTAAATTTTGCAAGAGCCAGTTGCCCCACTGCTCCAATAGAAATCGGAAGGTAAGAGGTTGGAATGGAATACGTTATGTACGAGTAAACTAGAACTCAAACGAAACAACAATTTTTTGCTAATTGATCACGTAGGAGTCGATTGAAAGTTGGAATTTACCTACAAACTTTGCACCTCCATTCTTGATGACAGATCAAAAGATGCAAAATGGTGAATCAGATGGAATCAGTGACTGGAATAGTTTATACTTTTGATTGTCGGCACTTGGTGGAACCTAGTAATACAAGATGAGCAAGCACTTTACAGCATTATCAAAGGTTAGTTCGACAACGGCTTGAAGATATGTAAGACGGTGTAGTAGAACCTTTGATACGGTAAAGCGAAACCGGGCAGGTTAAATAAATGGAATAGTGTACAACTGTGTTTGTTCATCATGAATCAGTAATTAGTTTTTGTAAATTTTTGTGGTTAACAAATTGACCAGGTATTCGACCTTAGATCTTTTTACACTTGTAACACCTACATAGAAACAACCCGGTCTAAAGTGAATCACTAAACTAATTTTGTCTTTAAAGATAAGTTACGTTATAAAAAATATATGGCCATCATTTGCGATTTATCTCGTATTTTTATTACTTTCAGGCTGTTAACCACTGAATAATATTATGTTCGAGATTTTAATAGAAGGATTTAAAAAGATTTCACGTACTCGCGTAGATTTGTGGCAGAAATTTAATTAACTACTTTTTTTAAAGCAGGTCTTATTTTTTTTAAATTGGTGAGTATTTAAAGATCATAGGTAGTTCATAAATGAGTCATCATTCACCAAGCCTTTTCCCAACTCAGTTGGGGTCGGCTTTCCAGTCTAACTACGATTCGGCTGAACTTCGTTATTTTCCGTGAAGCGACTGCCATCTGACCTTCACAACCCATGGGTGATATCGAAGTTCTGTAGTTAGACCGGTCGGATTTTTGATTTAGGGCTCCAACTACCCCTAACGACTGCCATAGATGTTTGTATGACAACCGGGACCGACGGCTTAACGTGCTCTCCGAGGCACGGAGGGGTCTGTGTCTTAAGAAATGGTCACCCATCCTAAGACCGGCCTGAGTCGATGTTGCTTAACCTTTGCAATGTCGGTTACCACTAGACCACGAGCACCTCTCAGTTCATAAATGAGTATAAGAATGAATTGCAAAACGTAGTAAACAGGAAATTTCATTCACTGAAACTATGAGTTAGTAAAACCACTACTGTCCTTGGCAAATATTAAGCTTTATTTCTATTGTAATATATTTCCTGTATTAAAGTTTGAAAAACTGTAAATGAAACCCTTTGTAGCTACTGTTTTATTGCATTAAGTTCCAAAAAATACCATAATACCTACTTACCTACCAAGAGCATTAAACTATTTGGTCTCGGTTCTTAACTACTAACCTATCAATTTAGCTAGCTTTCCTCTGAAATTAATATGCAATTTATCTTCTTAGCCTAAGCTGAATTTTAAGTATCTACCAATCACCTATTACCGACTATTTTTTTAAGTGTAAATAACTAAGAATAGAATGTATCATCCACCGAGCCTATTCCCAACTCAATTGGCGTCGGCTTTTTCCAGTTTAACTGCGATGTGGCTAAACTTCGATATTTTACGTGGAGCGACTGTCATCTGACCTCCACAACCCATGGGCGTTATCTAAGCTCTGTAGCTAGACCGGTGGGATTTTGTTTTAGGGCTCCAAATACCCGTAACGACTGCCAAAGATGTTTGTATGACAAACGGGACCGACGAGACGGCTTAACGTGCTTTCCGAGACACGGACAAAATACATAATATATATTTCTAAATACATACATACTAAATATACATAGAAAATACCCAAACTCACACAAATATTTGATTCGGCCCGGAATTGAACCTGGGACCTCAAGGACGACAGTCGCATACTGAGACCACTGCGCCACCAAGGCAGTCCTTCATACAACTCACATCATTGCCTATATAGGACTCAAGTAAGAATCGAGAGAAAATTCTATGAAATATACTTTTTTAAACTGTCAGAACTCAGAACTACTTTTTTCAGTCCACGGTGTGTGTTCAATGCTTACCGCTGCTGCTCTTTCCGCACTATCAACGTGTACTCTGTAAAGGTCCACTAAACTCATATCTTCAGGATCCACTGCTTCAGCACCTCGGCGAGGCACCAGCTCTAAGCCTAGTTTCCTGAAAAGACAGAAGTATATTGTCAAGCATAGGTAAATCATTTTGTATGCCGTAGCTTACTTAAGTTGTATAATATCGGAATTTGAAACTTTCTTACATTAAATTTTACGTAAGTCCGTTTATGCAACATGTGAAAAGATTTCATCATAACCTTTTGCAGACTCAATGCTTTTAATTATTTATTCCTGAATTTTGGTTTTAGATTTTGGCATTAGTCCCGACACATAATCGAAAGATGAAAGCAGAAACTTGATAGTTATACGTATAGGTTAAGGTTAAACCTACTGGAACGGAGTTAGGTTTGTCTTTATGGGACGTTGGCGTTTTGGAAAGTTGTAATTTTAGGAAGTTATCATTTTGAGAAATGAATTTTATATATTGACCATTTGGGAAATGGTGTTTTTCATACATTCATTCCACACATCAAAAATTACCGTACAATAGAATCGCAGCCTTAGGCTCGCTAAAAGCCTACAGCATGCAAATAGCCAATGTATGACGAAATAAAATAAATGATAAACCGGTATACGACGAAACCAATTTCCTTGTATAAACCCCTGCGGTACGTGCATTCTCCGCCGTGCGAATATTATGAATCACCAAAAAACGGATTCTTGGAAAGTAATGAAACCTAAGCTAGGTATTGAATAATAAAAATACTTTGTTAAATCATCTTCTACTGAAAATTAATAATGCAGTTCAATTATTACTATCACAGTAGTAGAACAGCCTACAAAAATTACATTTGGAAGGTACATAGTACTTAATACTTAAATGTATGCATGATGCTATTTCATACATAGGTATCGAAACAGCTGCTTTTTGGCTAGACCCCATAAGTCAGCCAAATATTTAAACAATCTACAAATTCTCAGTTGGGGTCTTATAATTTGTAGATAATTTATCTAATGCTCATAGTACCTACCTACCTACAAGCTTTGCTTAGTTTGTTTTTTCCTATTTGTCCAGTTGTCCTAACATAGGTCACCTATTTACCAATGCATTTACCAATTACCCCTTAGTCACCTCATAATATACATGGCTTTTTTTCATTTCTAAAGCTTATAGGTACATACAACCTACTGGTACGCGCCGGTGGATATAACGTCGTACAATCTTATTTTTTCTCAGTTCACCTAACTACATTGTTTAAATATTGGGTATCATTAGATGAGTACCTTTTCGTTTATCTGGCGGCATCAACATTTTAAATGTTCGTGTTGTAAATGGCCAAAAATAAGACAACAAATCAGGTAACATTTCTTTGTTCCGAACTTTTACAACTTATACAAATGTTATTTAAAGCGTAATAAATAGCAAATGTATTGTAGGTACACACATAAAGATAATCTTGGTTGAGTTTTGGGGTTCCATTATTGACCTACCTCCACAGACTTACAAAATATAGGTATTGAAACGAGGAGCAGCAGAGCGAGCACGGCTGCACGGTTTGCACCAATGATATTACAAAAATGTGTTAAGTAGCGACATTTTCTACGATATCATTGGTGCAAACAGGTGGAGCGACAATATGTCGACAGGCCGTGCTCGCACTGCAGGTAAGTATGTAGTATTATGGCTAACATTGATAATTAAAAAATGAACACGAGGGTACAGAGTAGGAAATAGTACTTCGACGAGGAGGAGAATTCAGTCTTGTGGTAATTTACATCTACATCAATCACGAGTATTTTGGGGTTATGCAGAAGCACATTCCGCCAGTTATTTTATTGATGGGAGTACTTACTGCCACTTCTACTACGTACTACTTGTTGCCGCTTACCGGGAACAAATGTGACTTATGTTTGGCATGTGCACCCCATGCAGGATGTTGGGTTAAGTCCCAAGCTGGATTCTACCGCTATGGTAATTTAGATACTTAGTTACCTTTTTCGAAGTAGAAATACCCGGGTACTTATCAATATAAAACTTGATTTTTTAATTATTTCTGAAAGTCTACATCGGTACACTGATAGTTAATAATACCTTTATTAACCTACATTATGTAGGTACCTACCTACTACCTAGGTACCTACATTTTTCGGACATAAAATCGTAAACCACATCAAGAGGATGAAACCGCAGTTTTTCTCTATAGTGGTATTATAAAAAGACGTCTTAAATAAACTCAAAAGGTTATCTTTAACTTAACCAACAACGAAAGCAGTACGAAACGTAGGTACAAAATCGTTCTGACCAATGCTTAAAACCGATTCAACGACTAGCTATGTTAATAAACACTGATTTAAAAGACCAATTTTCAAATTGAGTCTCGTGCAGTTAATTGGCTGTTGTGAAGACTTTGAAGGAGAATTAGGTGAGCATGATTACGGTCATATTTCTCGATGTGTCAATCGGATGACTGACAATTGAAGTAAAATGGCACCTATGATTTTCATTTAAGTTTATTAAGAGTTAGATCCCAGACGATTTAGTCTTGCTGGCGACAAAGTAGAAACAAATTCATACATACATACATATTGTCACGCCTCTTTCCCATGGGGGTAGGCAGAGAATATGGAATTCCACTTGCTACGATCCTGGCATACTTCTTTCGCTTCTTCCACTTTCATAACTATCTTCATGCACGCTCTCCGGTTATGAGTACTCTTGATCTGGCCTTTGGTCTAACGAATTCAAAGAAATAGGTAGCTACTCCATGATAGGTAACAGCAATTAGGTACATATTAAAATAGTTACGTTGTAATTACAAATAGATGAGTATCAGATCTATATAGGATGAGATAGGATTGAAAGTCCGAAAGGAGTACCTAGCTAGTTTCAAGATAAATATTAACATTGCATCCGTCACCACCGAGACACGGCGCTAGCGTTCACGCATTTAATATGAAACTTTTCTTAGTCACATTGAAGCATTAGGTTATAACCGATTTATTTACCTTATGCGTAAAATACCTTATTCGTTGCAAACAAATAAGGATAAGTAAGACATAACTAGATCAAAGGTAAAATACCATGAAAATGTGTTGATTTTTTTTCTTACTTACGGTACGATACCCGTATTCAATCTTCTGTGACGATAATACGATATGACGGTTTTACTTCCATTGTTTCCATATTATACTTTAGTACTTTCTGTAATTAATGTGCCCTAATTATGGTCAAGATCTTACTCAAACCTTAAGCAAATTATTGTATGTACTATTAAATGTTCTATGCACCAACCTTTAAAATGCTGTTTATGTATCATAAGACCAGCGGACAAGGTTCTGAACTACCTAATCAGTAAATTTATTTGGTTATTACCTACATATTATAGACACCATTTCAATTTCAAATGAAAGTGGTTGAAGCACACCCATATGATTTAGATCCACTACCTCTGGACGCTATTAATGGAGACAGACAGACAGATTTACATCACACCTGTATTCCCGAAGGGGTAGGTAGAGGTGCATTACACACCCACAATTTGCCATTAATTTTATTGGTCCCACGTAATAGCAAGCCTATTGTCGTTACCGTGCACTATATACAGAAAATCCATTACGACTCTGTAATTCAAATCAAAATTCCAACAGCAAGGACAGATGTTACTACATCCCAAATGGAATCTCTGCAGTCCCAGCATATTGGAGACAGCAAATTATTAAAGAAGATAGAAAATTACGATCAAATGCCAATAATAGTACTTATGTCAATAATTTGTACCGAAAATGACGGAGCGCCGTATGTCGTACTAGGCCAGGATGTCTGTACTGTAATTATAAAAGACCACGTGTTTCAGAAGAATATACCCCAGTCAATTAGTTCCAAGTTATAATGTTCGCGATGGACTCCCAGTAAAAGAAGTGATGTATGTACATAATTAGTTATTTCATTGGATATCGATTGCTTAAAAATCATGGTTTGGGATCGCACGATATGCAACTCGGAGAGGTCACCAAACCAGTTATTCAAGCGACACACACTGGATGTGATATTGTCTGGCTCAAAGACGCGGTGTCGTGTACTACCTATATTTACCTACACCTACTTACTATAATTATTGTGTGCGTTGGGTTTATTTGGAAGAGCCTCGTTCTCTTGTCAGCATGTGCAGATAAGGTAAGGTCTTTTACTAAACTAGGTATCTCCTCTTCTCTTTCATAAATCAAATCATCCAAAGACTAAATCTGATTAACGAGTGATTGAAATATCCTGTAGTATTTAGACTCTTGCGGTCCAAAGTTAATATATATTTAAATCTCGGGATTTATACTTGTAACCACAGGTATAACTAGTGCGAAAGCGCGCTCCCCGAACGTAGGGCAAACGTCACCGGACCTAATTTACCTTAAGTAGTGCCTGACGTTCCGATCGAGCTGCATCGGGTAATGGTCACAGGTTCACTCAGTTTTTAAAGTAAATTACGCGTTATCGTAAATCCAGATTTAAATAATAAATAGGTAGGTACCCACTAATAATGGTAGGTAATGAACAAACATCTGTACCGAATCTCATTAGCTATTAAATATTAATACAACATTGAAATTAACATCCTGGGAAACTGACAATTTAAGTATAGCGTTAATAATCAAGCTCATGGTCAATGACCAGCAGAAACAGCTTACCATCTACCTACTTAAATATTCGGAGTTGAATAACCTACTGAGGTCTTAATAGAAGAGCATCGAATTATCTACGTTGTTGCTTGCTTGATATTTACATAACTTGACCTATGTATGTACGTTTATTTCTTGATTTTCTCAGTATGACGAGTATGTGACGTCAGGTTAGGATTTAAGTGATTATGTTAAGTATTATAATAATGTGCCGTACTTTCTATAAATAACTATGTCTACTGGCCTATTTTCTTGTGTTTACTGTATTCGATGAACGACAAAGTTCACGCAAATTGTATTTTTGTTTTTTTTCAAATCAGTATATAGTTTTGGAGCCTATGCAATAAAAACAAACAATCAAATCTGTTTTGTTTATAATATTATAGTATAGACTGATAATAACGTAATACAATACGTGTTTTCAATTACGACTCCGAATTAGCATAATACACTATCATGTTATCCGCTTCCATAATGTAATATACCTAGGTGGTGATATACGAATATATGGCTTGATTGATACACGAATATATTTTATTTGAGAATAATAACTAACGATTTATTGAATGGCTTTAATTCACTGATGAATTTGAGAAAGTACGATGTACCTTCCGTTCATAACTTCACACATCCACGATGATTAAGAAACTCAATGAATTAAAACCAACCTTTAGTGCAGTATAGATGAACCGCATACAAATTACCCACCGTCCCTTCCTATGTTGGAAAATAAAAAGGTAGATAATGGATGTGGATCTTAAAATAACCCCAATGTTAGAGAGCAAAAACCGGGAATGCGTGTCGAGCCACGCATAATATAGGGTTCCGTAGTTACCCATTATAGGCTCTATTTCCTAAACTAATAAAGTTATCTGGTCCGTTATAGTTTTCTCTCTATATGGACTACTATCATGATTTTTTTCAGATTCTTCGAGCCGTTTAGATTTGAGAGGGTGGGGGGATGCTGTTTGAACAAAAACAGGCTTTAAAGATGAATATCTCGCAAACGGACACCTAAATCACAATATTGTCTTAGTAACGTCCCTATGTTTTAAAAATACCTATTTAATAATACCCACACGATGGGGTTGACACGAGAAAAAAACATGCCCACTTTACTTGTAGCTGAGGTACCCAGAAAAAATTTTTTTTTTCATAATTTTATTATAGCACTTTGTCGGAATAGTAAATACACATATCCCTGCAAAATTTCATCTTTCTAGCACTAACCGTTTGGGAGGAAAGCCGACGACATACGGACGGACGGATGGACGGACATGACGAAACTATAAGGGTTCCGAGACTTTTACTACAGAACCCTAAATACCTACTTAAAGTGGCCGGAAACGGCAATAGGCTAACTTCGTAACAAAAGTACTAACAGTGACGTAATGAAGCCCTCTGTCAATCTCTTTGAGGATAAAGACGAGATCTTGTGTAGTGTTTTTAAGAAACTTACGGCCCAATACTGGAACTTCACTCTAATATTCAGATACTCAAACGTGACGTTACTGTATGAAAAAAATAATTTTAAGGGCTGCTCAAGCATTAAAACGAGGAGTTCGATTTTTGCTGAGCGCGTGGCTGGTGGCTTTTTAGGTTACCATAAATTTGCCACGTTAAAAAAAAAAGAAGAACAAGAAGCATTAAAACAGCTCCTAAATATTTGAGTGACGTTTTAGTATTCGGTCGTAAACGTCATGAACCTGAAAAACTGTGATTACATGATTATTAGTAAGCATAATTCTCAAGTTTTTGTTTACAACTCTCAGTAAAAAATACGGAATTCAGTTAGCAGAATCGTAATAACCAAAAGGTACCTATGTTAAACAGTTATAAGTACCTAGTTATAACGCTGACTCATTAAGTCATTACATATTCATTATTGTTTTTATTTTAAGGTGCCGAAATTGTGTAAATTCACTGGATATATACGATTACAAGTTTACATATTTTTTCTTAATTTATTGTTCATGTTACCTATATGACATTTATATTTGGTAAAATTATCATCTATGCTTTAAATGTAAC
This sequence comes from Nudaria mundana, assembly GCA_963556515.1. Lineage (NCBI taxonomy): Eukaryota > Metazoa > Arthropoda > Insecta > Lepidoptera > Erebidae > Nudaria > Nudaria mundana. The sequence continues at coordinate 7,480,209 of OY748290.1, read as the reverse complement.
GGTAAAAAACATTAGAGAACACCAATTAAAATACTTAACAAAATTTAGTTTATTATTTGGGTTAAGGTTAATCATAATTATTTATAATACCTAAGTAATTATATTTATTTTTGAGAGCCCAAGATAACCTCCTCTGCATTTACTCGTATTGCAGTAGCCACAGTGGCGGATTTACCAGCAGGCTGAGTAGGCTTGAGCCTAGGGCGGCAGATTTTTGGGGCGGCAAATTTGGGGACCGATTCTTTTTTTTGCTACCTAAATCAAAAAGATTTCTGCATGACGGTTTTCTGTTTTCTGATGTTTTACAGATAGAAGTCTGCAACAAATTTTGCCGATGACTTTCTCCTCTCACTTGTCAGTTGTCATGGTACACATGGTACGTTCCGTGAATCCGTTTAGAGCAACTTCGCCGCCCCCAACCAGTAATCTGCGCCTTTGCGCCCTCTGCCCGCACTTTGAATGAGCGGAAAGAGGGAAATTATAGAAAATGTATTTCTCTCTTCCCACTATCAACACACACATGCCAGTCCTACTATTGGTTGGAGGATGCGAACTGCATGGTTTGTATATATTCTGTCAAGAAAGTACCGGGAAAATATCAATAATACAAAAAATGTCCCGAGTCGACCTATACATTATACATAGGTTTATACATAGATATAAACAAATTTCATATTAAAATTTAAACCTTGATTCAACGGAATAGTATTCACCTTTGTTTGCACTAATTTATCGCATTACATAGCTTCCAAAAATATCCCGCAAAAAGGTATTGTAACGAACTTTTATAAATTGACTGAATTAATTATTTGTAACTGTTTGTAGACGCAATAAAGATTATTTATTCTGTTTATTCACGTTTACCAATTGTGTAAGTAACATGCATTACCCCGCCTTATAAATCGTACATGATTAAGCTTCGATTAGCCGAAAAATGTACCTAAAAATTAATTTAAGTGCAATTTTATCGAAATTGTTGAAATGTAAAAATGCAGCATGCAATTGAGCGAAGCGACTATTGTCATATTTTTGGTCAATAACTTTTTTTGGCCAATAACTTTTTTTGAGGGTCCTAAATCAAAATTCGGTCTCGAACAAAACCTGCTCCTGAGAATGCTTGATTTTTGAGTGAAAAAGTCATGAAAATCGGTTGGGTAGTTGTCGAGAAACAATTGTACTTACATGGAGTTGCACTGGAGTCACCTGATAAGGAGCTCGGCTCACTACGCTCGCTTCGCTCAATAATTGTGGAGGCAAGGGCGGCAAAAACTTTACAGCCTATACCTTGAAAATTTGTAAATCCGCCACTGAGTAGCCAACAAACAGCCGATAACGTATGGATTAGGTATTCAAAGAAATATGTTTAAATATTACCTGGACAAAATCAACTATCATTTAATGCAGTAAGTCAAAGAGATTGGAGCCAGTTTATCGCGACAGACAAGAACAGGTCAATCAAGTTTTGCAGAACCTGGCGCATGGAACTTTATCACATACGTCCTTTCATTAGACAAGTAGGTACCTATTCCGTAATTTTATATGTAATCTCTTGACTGTAGCGTTTTAATTAACCAATCGATGTACCTTTACTTTACAATCGAGACACGCGGAGTGTGGACAAGCCAAGTCATTATTATATTAGCACTTCCGTTTCTGAAGAACGAATCATTAGCTAAATAATCATAATTCTCATCATAATCGGATGAACACTGAGTATGTCTTGGAGTTCATATGCTGTCGACTGCTGAGCAAACTTTCAGTCGGGTGCTAGTTTAGATTCAACGAGATCTACAGCTGCTGTTACCCTTCCAACTTCTTAAGTTTGACATATGGAACAGGGGTCGGTTCCATCAAAAGATTAGGATGGAATGGTCTTCTAGCCAGACTATTTCTCCTAGCTTAAAGTTATAGCATAATAGGTGGTTATAGATTTGATTGCTGGTATCATCTACTCGATCTAGCTTCACATAATGATTAAACAAAAAAAAACACGTTGATTAAAGTAAACTTAATATAAACACTAAATCAATAAGAAATACAACCCTAGCGTTTACATAATCGTGTAATAAAAAGTTAAATATGGGCAATCAGGTAAATCCACATCTCAGCTGCAGTTAGTTTTTTTATCGAACCGTAAACCAGGTAGACAAGTCTCATGGCTGTCGGCGAACACCCGCGTCCGCCACTTGAAAGCAGTGACCGGCATCGTTTCACAGCTAGACTCAACTAGCTAGCCCATTTATTAACGACGAGATCACGAGACGCCATAAGTGTCTTTATTAGACAACTAGCCGAGCCTCGCGGTTACAGCCGCCACAAAAGTCGAGCTATAATATATATTTGATACAATAATAAATTTTCTAATAGAACTTGTAGGCACTTGCTGAAATTGTCACGTTCAGTTAAACGCCTTCAGCCTACATACCTACTAAGTTTAAATTACAATATAAAGAGGAAGATTTGATAGCTAGTTTGTTTGAATTGAATAGGCTCCGTAACTACTGAACCGATTTTGATAATTCTCTCACTGATATGTAGCTACATTATCCCTGAGTAACATAGGCTATTTTTCATCTCGGTAATGTGTTCCCACGGGAATCAGAAACGATAAAATTATACCTCACGGGCGGAGTGAGGTGATCAGCTAAGCGAGTCATAATTAAGTGTTTCTTATACTGCATTGTGTGCAACGTAAAAAGTAATATCATTGTTAGCAAAGTGATGTACATTCTAAATTGAAACAATTATGTTTATGTCTTATTTCAATACAAAATACAACAATAGTGAAAACTCCATTCATCTTTAATTAGGTATACTGAATCATTTTGTGTCTAAAAATATTATTTAAAATGTTAGTTTTAAGAAAATAATATTATCACTACATAGGTATTATAAAACAAGTCCTCCGCAGCGTCTGCCCGCTATAAACTCAAAAACTACTGCATCGAATTTCGTCCTACTTTCACTAATCGATAGAGTGAATCTCGAGGAAGATTTTAGTAGGGATATAATTTGTCACGGGCGAAGCTGTTGGGGTCCCGTAGTTATTAATATGTATAAAATATTAGGTTATTGATTACCAACACTTAGCATTGGAAGCATAAATCTCCATAGCTGTCAACTTCTTAATTAACAACTACCAGCAAATTTGCTTATTAGAACCAGTCATCAAAATCTTGCAGAAAAAAGGCAACATAAATGGTATATGTATAGTATCACTCCTATGTGTGATAAATGTATAACCCGGAGAAACCTCGCGACGAAGTCAAGAGCCTCGGTTCAATCTTGAGTTCTTGGGCTACTAGCTACTGTGCATTTCAGCTTTATGAAAAGGATAGCAAAACAACTGTTCTAGGTGCGAGTGAGAAAGATGGAGATGCGCACACGCAGTATAGCCCGGTAGTAAAACCTGTGCGACTCACCGTTGGAGTGCGAGGCCGATCGAATCGCCCGCTCATTCGACAATCGTTCAGTTGTGTTTCCGACTCCGGAGCAGCTGGTGTCCCGTATCAGACCCCTGCTTATTGCGTTATTTTAACCGCTTCATTATTCTGTACGACATATTTTTGTTAAAGTATAATGACGTTAAACTATACTTGTAAATTATTTTTGGGAATAGTATAAGTGAAACTGTGTTCAGTGTTAGTGTTTAAAGGACGAGAAAATTACGATAGAAAAAAAATAGTGACTGCAGTGGCTGGAAAGTAACAGTTAGGTTTAAAAGGTAAGTGAGTTGTGTCACAAAAGCTTAGCGGGATGGATTGAGTTGAGCTTAAACTCATATCGATGACGCGAGGAATGTTGTTTGACAGCAATACATGTGCGGGAACAAAAGCCTTGTGCCGAGTCATCCCATTTATTTTTTATTACGTTGGTCTGGCGATGTAGTAACCGTGTAGTGTTACTAAGGAACGAATACTTAGTTGACATAAGTTAAGGTAAATATATATTATGAATTAAACATACTTTGGTAAATGTGAAGTTTCTCGTGGCCACAGGTAGCCATTGTGTCCCCTTTACCTGAGTGTTGTAGGTACTATTGAAAAGGGACGCCGGCCGTGTTATTTATGGGGAACTGCATTTGAATAGAATGTACACAGTAATTTGAGTTAAACTTGTTGACGAACATAAAAATACCACGTTGTTTATATTATTGTCGACACATTTTCAGTTTCAAAGTCACATGGGCAAAGTTTTGAGACATATCATTAAACGTAGGTACCGCACACGCGATTTTTACGGTCCACGATTTTCTGTGACGAAACCTCATAGAAGATGTGCCGCACAAGGACACGGTAAATAAAGAAATAAAACAATCAAATCAGTTGACCGCTTAATTTTTTAATAACCCGGACATTATTCGTGTACGATACAACAATTACTTTGTTAGTGACTGTAAAACTAATTTCCTCACACGATTGTACATTACCACATGCCTTTTTCTAATACCAATGTAAATAATTAATTAAGTAAAGAAACTAATAAAAAAAAACAATTCGCCACTGAATTATTTAATGAATGATTGATAATAATTATGTACAGTAATGCGATATGAACGTAATTATTGCCATTATCAATGTGCGAGGATAATAAGGTCAACTCGTGTTAACATATATAAGTCTTACTTAGGAGTAGGAAATAACTTCGGGTCCCACAATGTACCGTACATTTTTAGTAGTTATTGATAGTATGTAGCCGCATATGAGGGCATCTTAAGCCGGATCCACATAAGTCAAGTCACGTTAACATGCTACAACACCTGCATATTGATGTCGTACAAGCGCCTGGCGATAACCTCTAAAAATTCCTTGAACTTGCAATAATCACGAACACTTTAAATATTGACCGCAAATTTTAAAATTAATTATAGAAACCTGAATGAATGTAAATTAAAAACAGCGTAACAATAAATTGTAAGATTACTCTTTAAATTATTTACATTTCTTTTGTGTTGGGGCTTACCTATTTAGGACTTTTGTTGTTTTCAAAGGTTTTTTTAATTTTTGTACGTAGTCAAACTGGTTTGAAAGTGCATTACTCATACATACATAACGTACATCGGCACACTTTCAATCAACCCGCATAAGTTTTACAAAACAAGGTTTTGTTTATCAATTTGTCTATAACTACTACGAATGTAATTTGACCTAATAAACATAATAGTTTACGAAGAAGTCGTATGAATTCAATTCTTCATAGTGAATTTACAGTACTTTATTAGAGCGTGTTATATTTAAGGGTGTATGAAACTCGAGCAGCACTGGAACCACATTAACGCAACCGCAGGTCAACATTAGAGGCGCATTTCCGTATGAATAAGCCCATGACGAAAGGCAGGCATACAGTCACACGGATGTTGTGATCGATGAACTAGCTTATCTCTAGTACACACCCACAATTCGACGTTTCCAATAGTGAGTAACTAACACGTGTTTTCCAAATGGTTACTTAATTGTCAACAATAGAGGAAGGAATGCCACCGACAATCAATGCAGTCAATGAGTGTTAATTATATTTGATACGAGACAGCAGACATCGACCGATCTGAATTCGTAACTCGTTGTTTCGCCGCAAGCGAAGTCCGGTCTGATATAAATTACAACAGAAGCAATAAGTTGAGACATTCACTTGCCCAGTCTGCAAATATCAACGTTAGCCAATATTTGGAATTCGGATCGATAATTCCGTGCCATTGATCACGCTTTCTTGTGAAATGCGTATTGTCCGATGCGGCTATATGAGAAGTCAGAGAACTTTCCCACGCGCGATGGGATTTAGATGCACAATGGTGTTGGAACGAGTTTTGTAGTTGCACCGCTTAACATCCTCTACAATTAGTTTACATTCAATCGTGATAGTACACGTGCTAGTTAAATAACGTAAGATCGACTGATGCTCTCATTATCGACTAAATTAGCTTCATCTAAAAGTTTTTAAGAAAGTTGGTTGATAATAGCCACAATTCGTAGAGTGAAGAAAAATCATAAAATTGAGCAGACAGTTAAGAGCTATGTAAAAGGTTCAGGGACGGAGCTCACTCGCCGGTGCACATCATAAACGACGGAATGTTCGTCTCGCCTCTCCCCCTCCATATCCTTGCTATCAGTCACGGCATTGGCAAACAATGGGAACCTCAACATTAGATGTAACCCTTTAACAAAAGATTTGTTATATTTTTAGATGTCATTTTCAATTTTAAACGTCATGTCTTGTACTTAGTAATACATTTTTATAAGAAGATAAAAAAATGTGTAAAGTACTTAATAATGTTTAATAGGTACCTGTGGGAAGCTATAGGTAGGTACAAGTCATCTTATACAAAAATAATGTAAATTGCGATAGTCTTAATAAAATTATTAATGCTATAGTGAACACATACCAATTCTAAACTAATCGATGGTTGTGACCATAACATGCAACTCTGGCAACGATTGTCCCCGCCTAAACGGGTTTCCGCGTAAAATTCGCGTTGCCAAGCGATGCATCAGCCAGGGTCGGTTGAGGTAAAGCAAGTTAGCCCGGGGGTACGGTGGAGTAGGGGGGGGGGGGGTAAAAACGCAGGAGGCGCACGAACAGCGGCCGGTCGACGACCCGCCATATGCCCTGCGCCAGCGCAACGTTCGTCTCTACCGTAGACCATCCTAACACGATTACGATTATGTTAGCAAAATAGTTTAAAAGGAATGAAAGACCTATAGCGCAAATCTCTATGTAGCTTACGCAATTTCTAATTAGTCTGACATTTCAACGTTGACCTACGTATGTTGCACGACGACATCGTAAAATGTTACATAATATAATGACTAGACATTAATATAAAAATTCATAGTGCTACAATGATATCTTAACAAAGAATAAATATCAAATTTAAATGGTCAAGTAATGTGCCCCCAGCGTGTGACCCAAATAGCTCACGTTAGATGCTCGACACTGAGCGCGTAGGAACGGGATCAAGAAGCAGTCAAGGCTGGATCCATTTATCATGACGCTGTCTTCTAGGCCATTAGTCCCTACTCATTCACTTAATAACATCCTACAGCAATAGACATCAGGCTACACAAAACTAGTCAATACCCTAGGCTCCACGTAGGTAATAGGTATGCTTTGTAGGTAAACAGAATGCTAAGGAAAAGTCTAAGTAGGTAGTTACCTATATTAAAAAAAGTTGACTTGTTATAAATATAAAGGCGTGGGCGAGAGTGGCGAGACGTTGCTACAATGTTGAGTTATGTGCCTGATGTCATTGATTCAGAAGACTAGGGTCTCTAATATCTATTCACCGCTTAACGGTTTATTAATTCGACAAATACGTCAGTACATTATAATAGTAGTCGACTGTATGAAAATGAAGGAACGAGGTGGCAACACAGCTGTTACACACATTTACCGAATCAAAACAACAATAAAAGATGCCCGTATAAGTTCTAATTTCGTATGGGAGGCATATGGCACTTGTCACACACAGTGTTTAAGAATGCGTCCATTTATTTATGAGCATCTTTTGTTAAGTTCTATTGTAGAAGCAAAAATATATTTCTGAAAATAAATGTCTGTTGTAAAACAGTTCGTTTGTCAGTGCAATTACCGTGGCGAGGTAAAAGGGCTTACGATTATGTACTTAATTCAAAATAGTCATAAACTTTCTTTAAGTTAAACTAATAGCAATTGATTTCCAATGCGACTGCAAATTAAGCAACATTAACATTTTTTTGCTTTTGTTTCAGACAACGAAAGTAGACATATAAATTCAAGATGGCGGTGTTTGGTTTGGTATCGTCGGTGGCGGGTTTCGTGAAAGTTCGCTACCTGATCGACAAGGCTGTGATCGACAACATGGTATTCAGAATGCACTACCGCATCACCTCAGCTATATTGTTCCTGTGCTGTATACTAGTAACAGCCAATAACCTTATTGGTAAGTGTATATTGGGACCTTACTACTACTTTACACACTAACGTATAGCTACTTATCGAATAAGGAATCGTCTCACACTCATTCAACAGGATGGGATAAAGTGGTTATCTTTCTGAAGTGTTACCGAGCCAGATAAACTATTTGCGGCTAGATAGGGTATGAGAACAGAGATACGAAAATAACATACGAGTTCACATAAATTGTTCAATTTGAAACTTAAACAAAGCATAACATTTAACTAGATTGCGTTGATTTAAAACTGAAACACAAATAATATACAAAGAACCAAAAATCTAGACAGTGACCCAAAGACCGAATAACACATAGGGTCTAAAACTCTAAACAGTAATAACAGTCCTAGCTAACTAGACAATAACATAACTACCGCAAAAGTGTGAATCATTTTCAGGTCAATGTTCAGTGTAGGAACTCCATGTGTATTGTAACAGTTACCTAAATTGAGACGTCATGACAAATTGATTGTACAAACATACATAAATACGGTCATAATCGTACGTGATAAGTTTCGATTCACTGGAGCGAAACAGGTCAGTCAACTGTCAGGTCAGACGAGGTGTAGCCAGATTAGCGTGTCAAGTGTTTTATGATAGTGGAAAGTTTGATAGGAGCCCACAAAATTTATCTTCTTAAAAAAATCATCCAGTATTGAGATATTAGGTACCTATATCATATATACCATTCCCATGTCAAATACAATAGTGGATGTTAGTAGTATATATGGTACAACATAGATGTTCGGCCGGTTTCTGAATTGAGAATATGAAATGTCAAAATTTGTTCCCGAATTTTGACATTTGGCGTACTCAGTGGATGCTCAACTTAAAATTCTCAATTTTGTATAGTGATAGTCTAGTTTTTTTGAATTGAATAGGCTCCGTAACAAGCGATTTTGTATATATAGCTACATTATCCCTGAGTAACATAGGCTGTATATCCCGTTAATATGTTTCCATAGGAATCGGGAATGATGAAACTATATCACGCGGGCGGAGCCGCGGTGATCAGCTAGAACGAAAAAGGTGTGTGTGTACAAACGAAAGAACAAATAAGAATTATGCCAAGACCTATAATACTTTGTAGAAGACTACTTTTTAAATTAATAAAAGAAATTCCCACGTTAATTATCATATAGTTAGTACTACTTATCAAGTTTATTGATGCGAACGATGATGGAACACATTGACTCGATAAACATTTAGATGTCGTATAGTCGTGTTACATGAGGGGCTCGTGGTCTAGTAGTAACCGACAATGTTAACACATTGCAAAGGTTAAGCAACATTTAGTTAAGCCGGTCTTAGGATGGGTGACCATTTCTTAAGACACTGAGACCCCACCGTGCCTCGGAAAGCACGTTAATCCGTCGGTCCAGGTTGTCATACGAACATCTATGGCAGTCGTTAGGGGTAGTTGGAGCCCTATATAAAAAATCCGACCGGTCTAATTACAGAACTTCGATATCGCCCATGGGTTGTGGAGGTCAGATGGCAGTAGCTTCACGGAAAATATCGAAGTTCAGCCGAATCGCAGTTAGACTGGAAAGTTGGGAAAAGGCTCGGTGAATGATGATAGTCGTGTTACATGAAATTTTGCTTAATTTCCTACTCAAGCCATTAGTAATCTAGTAATCAACTTACTTACTTCTTACTACTTACCATTCGATCAATATCCCTGAGTAAATATTATAGCAAAAATTATTACCTAGCTATATTGCGCTACTATAAATTAGGAACAAAAAAACCGGTTGTTAAGTACAAAAATAAAAACATTTATTGTCCCGCAGCTGTATCAGTGACAAAATTACACGGTCTAAATGTGACGACAGATCAAAGAAACGTTGAAAGCACGGTCAAGGGTATTTTTTACGTTTCGTATAACTTTTTATTTTCAGAGAAACGTATTTCATCACATTATATGGATTAAAAAGAAAGACTAAAAAAGTTATCCCAGCCATAAATTCCTTCAACATACCTCCTCCGATGTCATTCATCATTGTAGCGATAAAACGTGTTGGTGTCTTGACTATACCGCAGAAAAATGATAAATAGTGATCATTGTCGGATATCTCAATATAATAAGGTTCACGATGGTTTACTATCACTGTCATATGACTATAATATGCATAAGCATATTATGATAGTCATAAAAGAACAGTAAACAATATCATTTAGAAGACATTAACCCTTAATACTTATTGACTAATACCGAGGCTTAACTAGACCATAATTAGTCAATTGAAGCTAATACCGTCTAATTTCAAGTCTATTTGAAACTAATTAGCACTAATGCGCATCGGCAAATAGGCATTCCTATCATTGATTAGTTAATTCACAAAGTTAGTATAGAATTTATATCATCTTCACGCCTCTTCGTGCTATCCAAAGCATTTCAGAGCCAGTATTACTATAGCTCGTTTAAAACTACCTATTGGTCAAATCATGCAAGAAATTGTGTCTATTGAAGTAATGGTCAATCTGTGAAGATATAAAATCTATAGTTTTTTTTAATCAGACATAAATTGACTGCCTCGGTGGCGCAGTGGTATGATCATACCATACCAGGTTCGATTCCGGGTCGAATCAAATTATTTGTGTGATCCACAACTGTTTGTTTCGGAGTTTGTGTGTCTTCTTTGTATAATATGTATATATTTAGAAATTTATAACTATGTTTATCAGTCGTCTACATACCATAAAACAAGTTTATACTAATTTGGGCTAGATGACATTGTGTGAGAATGTCCAAAAATATTTAATTTAAAATTTAAAAAAAAAAGTATAAATTGTGCAGGATTTTATTTCTAAGTGTGATGAAGTTCTTGACTTATCAGCAGTCTTCATGTCATTAGTATTTAGGTAGGAAGCCAGTGGAAGTGTACCGGTGCTCAAAACAAAGTTTACGATCACGTTATCGCGTGGCCCTCATTAGACAGGAGCCACAAACATAAACAAACAACAGCCTAAATATTCTTGATGATGTACTTGTAACTGATAGTTACTGAACATTTATTATGCCATTAAAAATGATGATACGCATGTGTTGAATAACTATTTACAATGGTACAAAGTACGAATAATACATTTCATAACTTAAACCTAATTTCAATAGAATTGTATCTGACGCAAAACTATTATGTACCTAAAGAACTGGCTATGTTAAGGTAGGTACAGATTACTTCAATAAATATACAGTTTATCCTCTGACACGTTCTTTGTGAGTAATTCAAATGTAAATAGAGCTTCTTTAGCTAAATTAACAAATTATATAAGTACTCAAATAATTTACTAAATACACAGGTCATTAAAATAGGTTGTAATTCTGACTGATATAATTCAAATAATTGTAAAATCTTATAGTTAGCACTTAGTACTTAATCGATAGCTTACGCTATCGATTTTTGCCATAAGTAAAGAAATAATAAAAATACCGTAAAGTTAGCTATCAGTAGCCTAGATTGGTTCTGGCAGTTTATTTATTTAATCGTGTTTCTGTTCGACACATATTTTGTCTCAAAATAATCATTATACCTATTCAAAACATCACCAATTTTCGATAATTCTCAATGAACTTAGTAAAATTTATTTCTTACTATATTACAGCTAGCTAGCTAAGTAAAATTGTTTTTAATTATGCTACATTATGAATGAAAATAGTTGTAATCAACCGCATATTATATATAATATGAGTAATTATTATTACTATTTTGCTCTTCTTATGAAGCTGTGACATCTGTTAGAATATTAATATCAAGAAACTCTTGTGTTAAGTCACGTACATAGGTAATTAGTCAGCAGTATTTATTGACTTTATAAGTACATTGCAACGTTGCAAATCGTGACATTTTGCCCTACATGGAGACTGAACAATCACATGTGTGCCGCAGGTGTTAGTAATCAAATCACCCCGTTAGGAGGAGCGATAACGGTTTTACGATCGCTGTAACTGGGCATTACTTATGAAATATTATGTATAGGTTTTGACTTGACCTGATTCAATAGTCGTTTAATATTTTATGTTGTTTGTTTATGCCTGATAACTGTCTTCTACAAATACCTTAGAGTTGCTTAGAGCATTTCAGTTGCTCTAAGTTATAGAACGAAAATCTTCGATTTCGTTGACAATAACAATGGCGTAATGCTCTATGGACCTCCTAAACTTATCACTCAGTAGATTCTTGTGAGGACTGAATATTACTGAGAAATTTGGTTACTTAATTTTGCAGTAGACAGCAAGTGACTGGCATTAGAACGATTTCGTCATTCGCAATAAAACATCTTGTACTCATCACAATGCAACAATCTTTTGTACATAAAACTGACTTGAAACATAAATCTGGCATCGAATTACGTTTTGTAACGTTGGACATTATGATGATTATTGTTTATACTCATTTGACCTAAATTGAACATTCATTCGTAAATTAAACAAATGGCACTTGTAAATTATAAATAGATTATCATTTTTTCATTGAAGGGGGCCAGAAACCCTATTCAGGCCGTATAGATATTTCTTACCACTCGTTTCGGTTGACAATCCCACCGAAACGTTGGGCAGCAGCTTTAATATTATCACGATTAAACATAATATTTGGTGGTATAAATTGTTCCTTGCCTTATCATCAAGAATATTAGAATACAATGACCTAAACACCTGTTTTGCCTTTAAAACAGCAAATGACACATCTACGATACATCATACGTTGTAAAGTTAACAGTTTAGTGGTTATATTATAATCTATTGTAGGTACCTACCTATATGTTTAAGTGACAGTTAAGTTCATGTAGTGCAGTTCTCCGTGACCCACAATCTCAAGTATAGTAAACGTAGCTAGTGGTTGATACGATCGCGATGTATTTTATAATGAACTTAGCTTAACTCATGATTATGATGCTAGCCGGATTTACCCTTCAAGGATAAAGACGTGTTTGGGTCGGTCTTTCAGTTTATCTGTCGTTAACCACATTTAACACCATAATACTTTGTCTGAATTTGTAATCAGAATTTTAGTAGGTACTTATATGAGATAGCGTTAACTATCTGGTGCCTTTAATAGTACGGAGTTAGATCTTGTTGCTAATGTTGTTTTACTTCGAGTTCTTTTCATTGAGTTAAACATTATCGTAATAAAAGTATTCATTGCAAAGTAAATTGTACAAATATTCGTTGTATGCAAAAATTCTGAGTAATTATATTAGTAGGGCATGTGATTTTCGATACCTCAGTTGATGAGTCAGATAACGTTAACGGTATTAATATGATACAACATCGTGAAATGCTTGAATATAATGTACTGTTATTTTTTAACTTTATGTACTGGCATTATTAGTTTATCTGTGGTATTAGTTTGCAACTCAATGTTAGCACTTTTTTCTTTTAATTGTTGTGTTAGTCAGTAGTAGTTTTCTTTTTTATAATACGTACGTAGTATTTAGAATACGCAAAGTGGGTACTTAATCTCACTACATAGGTGCATAATAATTCATCGCATTCTATCGTTTATCTAGTAAGTAATCATAAAGTGAGTGCTAAGGGGTCCTACCAGCATCTCCAAGGCCCAAGTTGTCTTCATCTGCACGTGGTTCACCCTGACAAACGGACGAGGCTCTGGCAACAATACCCAGTCCCCGGAAACGACAATAGGCTCGCCATCTGTTAGGGGTTATGATTTGTGTCTGTGTCATAAAGTTAGCAAAAAATTTACATTAAGTATTAGTTTCTCGAAACTTGCTGCGAGAAGTGTCTGATTCAGCTCAATTCATACATACATTCTGTCAACAATATTTCCCAATTGTATAATGTTTATACAATAAGTGGCCGTGTTCAGACGTTCTAAATGTACGAATTAAATTTTCGTAGCTACAATAAGGTAATGTTCGCTGGTCACTCCCCACATTGTCATAAAATCGTACCACCAGTGCTGGTATTGACTGTCGGTTTTGTACGGTTCAATGTTTGACGAAATGTTGTATAACATGACATCATAATGACTAGGCAAGCACGGTTAATTTTGTATGTTATATGCTTGTTAATAGGAATAGAATAAAAACTCCGAATAATTCAATTGCAAGGCGTAATGAATAATTCGCCGTACAAGGACTTTGATAGTAATTATAACGAAGTATCTGAAAAAAAAATCGACTACAGAAGTATCGATAGATTTATGTACGAGTATGTGTGCGGGATTATTATTATATTATACGGATGTATTTCAGTGTAGGTACATAGTGACTTACCTTACCTATTAAATTAAAAATAACCACATCAAGGTGATTCGAATTACGGTTGATAAATGTTGACAGGTTGAGGGGCAGGCTATGCACTATTAAAGTGAATATTAGCGTCATCCGCAAGCGTCGGAGTCGGGTGCAATGTCAGGGACGTGCTTTACAATACAAATAATCTAAATATAAACTTGTAGACATACACTTGCACGTTTAAAATACAAGATGCAAATATGTTGAGGATCATTGGTCGACTGTCTCGAATGTTACTCATAGCTAAAGAAACGTATAAAATCATTAGATTACTTGTAAAACAAAAACAGCAGACCTTTAATAAAAGGAAAATAAGACGAAAAAAATGTTGGCCGACATTGCAATGGGGTGACGCATCATGACTTACATTTAATCCGCGTCAGGTAAAAACCACAAAGTGATCATTTAACTGATGAGTATTCGACTTAGGTACCGACTTTCACAACTTTGGTGGCGATTTATTATTTCATAAATGTAAAGTCTACAGCGACGTTTGAAAAGTACCTATTACTTCTAAGTTTAAGATAGATACACTTTTAAGCTTTATATTTTAACATTTTTATATTAAACTGGCTGGCGCCCACGGCTTCGCTCGTGACAAATTATATACTTACTAAAACTTTCCTCGAAAACCACTCTATCCATTAGTAAAAGCATGAAAATCGATGCAGTAGTTCTTATCCCGAACAGACTGCGGAGGATCTTGTTTTATAATATGTAATGATATTTTAATACGTTTAAATTATCAATCAATTCTAAATTTATACGCCTTCGTAAAAAAGTTACTTATTGAGTCTAACAAAAACACTACTTGTCAAGTTGAGTAAGTAAAAAGTAGTTACTGTCGGAACTAAGAACACTTTCTAATTTTCCAGGCGACCCGATCTCATGTATTGGCGACGGAGCCAACCCTGGACATGTCATCAACACCTACTGCTGGATCACTTCCACGTTCACATTGCCAATGAGCCGAAACGTCGCTCATCCTGGCATCGGTCCTGAAACTGGTGAGGAGAAACGTATCCATGCGTATTACCAGTGGGTGCCGTTCATGTTGTTTTTCCAGGTAAAAATAAATACTATTACGTGTACCTAAATTTTGTATAGTGTGTACCTGTATTGTTATGTGAAACAGCACTTAAGGCAGTCTATACCCATTGCCAGTATTGTACTAGGTAATGGCAATATTCTGAAACACAAAGGAGACTCAGGCACTACACTATAACATGTATACCGACTAGAAGGATTGGCAATCACAATTCACATGCACCAACAAAAGCAGTTATCAAGCTTTGAAGCTATTCTCAGATAATAGCGATGACTAACAATTGAACACATTTATAAAAGTGAATACAATATATTACGATGTACTTGCATTTCAGGGCCTGCTGTTCTACGTGCCTCACTGGGTTTGGAAGAACTGGGAAGAAGGCAAGGTCCGCATGATTTCAGACGGTATGCGTGGTACTGCTGCTACCATGTCTGATGGCAAAGGCAACCGCTTGGTACGTACAAACAAATAACTACTATTTACACGTAATCTTTACCACATAGAACAATAAGAATCGTACACGACACGTATCTCGTTTCTATACAAAGTGGCACAATTGAGATAAGTAATCTTGATGAACGTCCTTAATAAGACAAATAAAGAGGTCCGAATAGGTTATTAAGTTACAGATTGTTGTTCTGAGATCATGTACTGTAAAATTTTAGACTCATCGACATCATATAAGCATTTAGTCCCTGTTGCTAGAAGATATTTGGGACAGATTCCTTAAATAAATATAGCTAATGAAGCAATTATATTTACTTATAAAAAGTTACTAGCCTGGTAATTGCTAGTAATCTGGATGCGAATGCCAACGCAAAGTTCGAGTTTGATCTGCTTTCTTGCTTTAACTTCGTCAGCACCTATGACCTTTAGAATACTCAGTAATGAAACCGAAAGCTCTCCGGTGCAGACCTTACCATTTCAGTATCACAATGCGAAAAACGTAGTATGATTGTAGACTAATAGCTAACTTATTTCTTACAGAATCGTCTCGTACAATATCTATTCGAAACCAGGCATATGCACAACGCTTATTCATTCGGTTATTTTTTCTGCGAATTGTTGAATTTCATCAATGTGGTAAGTAGAATGAGCATTTTTTCAATTATTTAAGTCATTGACATAAGATCACAATAACTATTACGATATTAATAAATAACTATTATATTTTTTCAGGTTGGAAATATATTCTTTTTGGACACGTTCCTTGGTGGTGCCTTTTTGACTTATGGATCTGATGTAGTAAGGTTTTCCAATATGAATCAAGAACAGCGTACTGATCCTATGGTAAGTAGAGCTTCTATATTGAGCAAAGACGTACTAAGTGTCAGGAATACTAATAAATTGATAATATAAGCTTGTTCCTTAAAAATAATAGTTACTTATGAGCACAACAATCAATCAACATCAACCGACTTAATAATTTATAATTTTCTTGTTACAGATCGAGGTATTTCCAAGGGTAACCAAATGTACATTCCACAAATACGGCCCCACTGGAACACTTCAGAAACACGATGCGCTTTGCATTTTGGCCTTAAATATCCTCAATGAGAAGATTTTTATCTTCCTCTGGTTCTGGTAAGTTGACCTACCATTGCAATCTTACGTAAAATCTATCGCATCATTGAGACTAGTTTTTACGAGATTTTTCTTGGTACCTAATCGCTAAATACATTTTTTCAGGTTCATCATCCTATCAGTGGTGTCAGGTTTGGCATTGTTGTACTCAGCTGCAGTGGTTCTTTTACCGAGCACCCGTGAAACTATTCTCAAACGAAGATTCCGATTCGGAACACCCCAAGGAGTGGAGTCACTCGTCAGAAAAACTCAGGTATGCATTGTAGTGGATTATCCAACAAATTACAAAATGTCGACGAATGTTAGACGTCTTAGAAATAGCACGCACAGTTGATTTGTCCCTATGAGGAATTTGATTATTTCACAGTATAGGTAGTACATAATCATTGAACTATCGCAAAATAGTGAAAAATAGCTAACATAAAACTTTTGATTCCAGGTTGGAGACTTTTTGCTTCTACACCTCTTGGGTCAGAACATGTCAATGCGCATCTTTGGCGAAGTTTTAGACGAGCTATCACGAAGACTGCAAATGAATTCCAACGCTCCTTCAGCTCCATCCACATTAGAGATGGCGCCGATATACCCCAATATAGATAAATATTCTAAGGAGACAGAAACGTAAATTTAAGAGACTGATTAAGAGCAATACGCTGAGTTGTTACTCGTCCTCTAAAATCTTAGTAACTACCTCAAATATGACACCAAGAAGTACAGTAAGCTTCAGACTTGTACCTATATTAAGCTTACCATACTTTTTTAGGTACAGACCGTACTCAGTTAAAGTACTAAAACTTCACTTCTCATATAAGCTACAGTTTTGCTAATGTTATTAGAGGACGACGTTCTGCTCTTATTAATTAGTTGTAACGCTCATTTGCTATTATATAAGAAGTTCAGTTTCAACGATATAATTGACCATGACATTCCTTATTTTACCTGTTTATAAAAGACAACAGTTGCCTTTCGCGTCGAGCTTTAAAATTAGTGAATCACTATACGAATTATAGTTAGAAACAAATTGTTATTGCATGTCGTATATCATGTTATGCACTTTTTACTGAGGAATGTACTGTAGTTAATACTTTCCGAATAAGCACATTCTTTATTATAACTTACTATTAATGAATTGCATAAATAATTATAAGTACGTATAACTTTAAAAACGTAAAATTGTAATATGTTGGACAACTAGCAAATTGAATGCAAATGATATTGTTTAAAAGTACATAACATCTGCATTTATTTCTGTTTGAACTGTAATATTAGATCTAAATATATTTAATAAATAAGGAAAGATATTTTTGAACAGACTGTGGTTTAATTGAGCATATTTTTAATTAGGTCTCATTTAAATAATTATAATTTGATTGATAAAACTTCGCGTCTCAATAGATTTAACGAATTACTTGCCTATAGTTCGATTTTAATTCCAGAAATTACTATATAACTACAAGACCTTGAATACCTAGTTTAAATCTTTTTGTATAGATAAGCGTTTATATTTTACATTATATTATAGTAAGACAATCCATATATATGATTAATAGAGTATTAATCCTATCAGGCACAAGACAGTGAATTATTTTGTTGTAGGTGTAAAATGATAACAATATTTCCGAATACACATATCGAATATTAAATTAAGTCTTACAATAATAAGTAGATAGACATTTTAATTACTAGTGTATGATTTTGCCGTTTTACTTTATTTTAGTAGACATAGCATTGTATGGTTAAAATAAATTAGAGCTGCCATTTTTAAGATAATTTGAGATTAGAAACCAATCAAAAACAGAACTGGCTGAATAGAATGAAACAATGTTTAAATTACATATTTAAGATTTTTTTTAATTTTAAGATCATGACGCAATAGCTCTCAGTGATCGGGCGACATTGGCAAAATCAAAAAATGGCACTATCTCGAATGAACTATTTATGCGTATGAGTAATATCATTAAGAAATTGTATGTAGTCAAAATTTAGTTACTATTGCATGAATTTCGTGATAAATAACGGAATTATTTTTGGTACCTATACTATTAAATGAAATGTATTTGAAAGTGTGAATGGGATAAATCGTCAAGTTGTATTTGTAAGTTTGACGAATACATTATACTTATAAACTGTTCCATATGTGCCATTACATAAGATGTTCTGATACATGCAACATCTAAATGTATCTCAAGTATCTCGTCTACATAGATTAAGATTTTGAGTCATACATTATTTATAATAATAAGACTTTCCTCGAATCTCGACGTCGAAGTCTCCCATCTCGAGATTTGCAATTTGCCTGTAAACTAGTATAAACTTATCATTCCTAGAACATTTTGTTCTTAAGCGTTTTATTTTTGAAACAATTTTTAAAGTGTTTCCATGTATCTCTTGAGACTGCATTATTGCATTGTCTATGATGTTTACATTATATTTCGTAATAAATGATATAAAATAAAACTATTGATTTTATTGATATTATCAGGTACCCTACTTTTTTATTTAAATGACCGAGTTCCACATTTCAGCGAAAAGAAAATAGAACAAAACTAAACGTAGTCACGTTTCGTTTTGTTCTATTTTCTTTTCATTATTAAAATTTTCCCGAAATAGAGAGAGGACAGAACAAAATATAAATTCTATCTACAGAAGAGAATAGCCTCTCTCTTGAGTTTCAGTTTAGTGGAAAAGTGCACGTACTTCTTATCGTATAGCTGTCACTTGTTGTCAGTTGTTCAGGCGTCCTGTTCGACTTAATAACATTTGAAATAGGCCATCATGACTGACATCTACTGAACTTTAGTATCAAGACATATCCGTTAGTTAAACGGTCTTATTAATTAACCAAAAACAATTATAGTCTAAGGCACAGAATAGGGAATAGTACTTACATACAGAACTTGCACTCCGACGTTAATTAAAGCACATTCTTTTGTTTACGGAGAACACCATTCGAACGTTAGGGTTGTCAGGAAAGTACCAGCATAATTTGACCAATAAATATGACGTTAATGCCTCAATATCAACTCTATGGTCAATGCCGTATCACAAACAAGAGACAAACCTTACTGACTTACAACTTCAAGATGTCGCTGACGTCACATATTTTTTTGCGATTGTTAAGGCCTGTCTAAGGTAAAGAAAAAATGTCTGAGATCTGTCTGTAATATAGGGATTTTAATATTAACTTTATTATTTTTACCATAGTTGACACCGTAAAGATGAAAGACAATAACGAAGAAATAAAAGGTCAGACATTCATATTCATTTTAATTTGGTTTTTATTCGATCATATGTCATCATAATCACAATCGATGATTATCAGCTCATATCAGTAGTCAACAACTGTCTGTCAAATGTCTGTTTGCAAGACAATAATAATGAACGTTAAGTATGAAACATGTACATTTACACAGATAACATTAAAAAACATCATCAACAAGGAAAGATAGAAGGATCACTGTCCTAATCATACCACTCGTCTTTTTATGTGCAGAAATCTGTCGGACTACATCCTACCAACCTACTGCTAATGGCATCTATACCAGTGGGCCATACACGTTACGGTTTACCGCATAGATCTGCGTGCGAAAGGTATACTGGAGTGTGTGGCAAGGCTTTACGAGCTGTGCAGGCGACCGGAGCAGAAACAAACATCAACATTCCTAAATAGTATTTTTTTAGTTATCTAGTTATTATATATATAGGAAGAAGCTAAAGAAGTATGCCAGGATCGTAGCAAGAGGGATTTCATAGTATCTGCCTTTATACCTCAATGGGAAAGAGGTGTGACTATTTATATTTTATCCAGTCATCGCAAAATTTACTGAAGACCACATCGGTCCACCAACGCTTCTACACACGGGACAGGTTTACCTACACAGGTAATCTCTCCGGTATACTGTAGCGTGTATTACCGGTATAAGGTAGGTATGATTTGAATTCAGCATGTCACACGGTATCTTCTTGTAAATTTTATCTACAGAGTTAGAACCTTACATATATTCACCTCCATACTCGACGCAACGATCTCCTTCGTGACAGCTATGGCTTGGGGTCCAGGGTTATACCACAGAGTATAACAAACGGAACAGAGATTAAGCTAAGAACAAATGTCGAAATCCCAGAGTATGTGTCCGCTTGTCGCATGTTACGCGCATTGACTGAAAACGTTTACACACACACACACACACACACAAGCCAGTGGGCAATCCATGACTTAGTATGACGCACGTTGTTAGGAAGCTGACTCTCTGTTCCTCAATAGTAAACTTCTGGAAAACATATCAAAATGATAACAGATACAAAGTGTATATTTTCCACTTACCTATTGCCCCAGTCCAGTTTAGCGACAAGTTTCAGTTTCAACGCTCGAGTTTGGTCTTGAGTGAGAGTCCCCGCCAGTAGAGCTCGCCGCCCGCTTAGGAGTTCCCGCATTACCTTTGCAACGGCACTGAATCTGTAGGTCTCTCGCTCCTGTAAGTCGATTTAGCATGTTACAAGCAAGTTACAAGGTATTATTTAATGACTATAGTACCAAATCATTCGATTCCGAAATAAATAATTTGAGTTTGGGTATATTCTATGTATTTAGAAATATATATGTATATTTATCCGTGCCTCGGATAGCACGTTATTATTAAACCGTCGGTCCCGGTTGTCTTATGAACATCTATGGCAGTCGTTACAGGTTTTTGGAGCCCTAAAACAAAATCCGACTAGTCTGACTTCAGAACTTCGTCGCCCATGGGTTGTGGAGGTCAGATGACAATCGCTCCACGCAAAATATTGAAGTTCAGCCGCATCGCAGTTAGACTGGAAAGCTGACCCCAACTAAGTTGGGAAAAGGCTCAGTAGATAATGAGCGTTCACACGCATAATGACGAATCATGAATCGCGTAATGACGCATTTGCATATTGTCACATTGGCATTTTGACCAATACTTAAAATGACATACGCAAAATGACCCATCAGTATAATTATCGTGTAATTTGCATGTTTAATGTGCACGGAGGATTTCGTTCGTACCTCCATACAGATAATAAACTTGAAGTGTCTGTGCGTAATTCCAAAGTTACAGCTTTTCACTAAATGCATATGAAAGTATAAAAGATACCCATATAAGAAACTCAATGTTTAAAAAAAATTGTCTCTCTGTCCGTTTGTTCCGGGTAATCTCTGTAACAGTTGGACAGATTTAACGGGACTTTCACTGGCAGATAGCTGATGTAATATTGTAAAATATAGGCTACTTCCCGGTAATTGTTCCCGCGGGAATTGAGAACCATAAACATATTTCTCGCGAGCCCTTGGCCGCGGCCGCTTCTACGTCCATTGCCAGGCGTCTCTGGTACGCACGCAGAAGGTATTTCCAATGGCGCCTGTCGGACTTTGACCACCTGTGTGGCCTCTTCGGGGGTTTGGTCGGGATGAGAATCCCGCGTCGTTGAGGTAGGGTTTTATAGGTTTTATTATCCCGCGTTAGTGAGTGAATCTGGTTGCATGCTGTGAGACTGAGGCCCCGCAGCACGCGACCCTTCTAGCCTGCTTCTGTAAGGACGGCGGGTGACTATCCCGCCGTTCTCAGGCCCCGATCATGGAGGTCGATGATCTTTAGCGTAGGTGTGTTTTGGGACCAAAAACAGGCAAAAAATCATGTCTGTTGTATAGGAGCCCTGAATTTAATCAAAAGAAACTAACCATTTGGCAGTTTTTGAGGATTGTTTTTTCGCGTCAGCGTACAAATTGACTTGTTCGTCAACTAGCGGGCATGGTATATGTGCGCAAGTTGGTATAGGCTAAATATTCTTTCTTTCGAAGTTTATTTTCCATGACTCATTATGCGTATTGGTCATTTTGCGTATTCGTCGTCAAGCGTATTGGTCGTTCTGCGTATATGTGAAACTGAGAATTGGCCGTTGGTCATTATGCGTAATGGTCATTTTGCGTATTCGTCGTTAACCGTATTGGTCGTTCTGCGTATATGTCATAGATAACCTCCTAATAGATTCCGCATGCAGGGCAACAAACGCGCGCCACTCATACTTGATTTCGCAAGCATGTAAAGCTATGCCTAAAATCACGACGTCAGTGACAACGAACTTCGCGACCTATGACCACGTGCGATTTTATAATTTAAAAAAATTGTTTTTGCGAGCATTTTACATTTTAAATGGCTTCCTGTTCCGTGAAATGGTATGGCAAGTCGGCGAAGACATCAAATTACCAAAAAGATGGCATTACATTTCACCGGTAAGTAAATTAGACATAAATGTAAATATAAAATTGACTAGGCACCGGAGTTCAATTTATTCTGGTTGGTAATAGAACATAAACACAAACCATTTAGAACCCGTTGATGTCTTTTTGAAATTACTCTTTCACTCATTAGCCAAATTATAATAGCTATCCTTTTCTAACAATACATTACAATATCACTTGAATCGATAGTGATGGGATATCGGTATGATATAGTACGTCATCGATATTTTGCAGTATTATTGCCGTAGGTGCTTTAAAAGTAGTACCTATAAATAAGCAACATGTTGTCGCCCGCGACTGCGCCCGGTTGAATTTCGGTAAGCTGCGAATTATTTGCGACCAATTTGTGTGTTGGCATTATTATAATTTTATTTCGCAGCTAATGTGATTTAGTATTAGCAATGTAACTGAGATATATATTATTTTATAGGTTTCCTGGATGCCCCGAGAGGAAAAAGAAATGGGTAGATGCAACATCTCGTGGGGAGAGTTGGTTTCCCACCAATAACAACGTAAAATATTAAGAAAGAAATTATAGTCCCACCGATGACATCAGTTATTGATATTTATTTATAAATTCTTTCTTAATATAAATTATATTACTTTACATCTATTGAATAAAAATATAAAATTATAATGTATCATCATCAGAGATGGGGGGCTCGTGGCTTAGTGGTAGGTAGTAAGTAGGAACTGAGAGTTGATAATACCTGTCCCTCTTGATTAAGTCTTGATACCTATTCCTATAAAAATTATAATAATAAATAATATTTTTTATATTTTTAAATGTATTTGTGTTTTTTATAAATGTATTTAAAAATGTATATAATAAGAATATTAAGGAATAAACGATATAATAAAATTATAAAAATATAACTATAATATACCTGCGAGTATCAAAATTTTATCGACACATTTTCATCCCTATCCCATCTCTAGTATTCGGTGTATTCGAAGATTGACCTTGAAACAGCCAATCATAGCGCACTTACATGTTTCCGCGCGCCCCTCGCATTCCGCCAAAACAGGTGAACTCGGTAAGGAACAAAATTACAGTAATGCGGAATCTATTAGGAGGTTATCTATGGTATATTTGAATCTGAGAATTGGCCGTTGGTCATTATGCGTAATGGTCATTTTGCGTATTCGTCGTTAACCGTATTGGTCGTTCTGCGTATATGTCAATCTGAGAATTGGCCGGTGGTCATTATGCGTATTGGTCATTTTGCGTATTCGTCGTTAACCGTATTCAAAGACCTTATAATACAATGGACATAGGATCTAGAACAAATCGCAAGAAAATAATGTCCCGAGTCGACCTATACATTATACATAGGCATACATAGATATAAACAA
Source organism: Nudaria mundana (assembly GCA_963556515.1). Classification (NCBI taxonomy): domain Eukaryota; kingdom Metazoa; phylum Arthropoda; class Insecta; order Lepidoptera; family Erebidae; genus Nudaria; species Nudaria mundana. The sequence goes on along the minus strand of OY748290.1, from coordinate 7,455,769 downwards.
ATTTCATATTAAAATTTAAACCTTGATTCAACGGAATAGTGTTCACTTTTGTTTGCACTAATTTATCGCATTACGTAGCTTCTATCTGTCCGCCTGACTAATTCACCTTATGCAGCTTATACTTAAAATTACGTGAACATAGAAACAATGGAGTAGGTTTATTTTGTTAGTCTTTTAAGGATTCCATGATATGTATCTACGTACTCGTAATAATTAATGTAAGACTATAATAAATTCCATAATCTTATAAATTGTAATTACTTGTTTATATTAGACGAAATAAGCTGAAAAACTAATTAACGACTGACAAAGATTTTTTTTTGAGTCAGTTTCATAATAAGTAACTATAGTGTATGAATAACAAAAAGGGAATTAATGAATTTAACTAATTATAATATTATAAATGCCAAACTTCTTGTGGGTGTCAAAGTTCTTCCGCTTTCATTACTATTTTCATAACGCCATGTCGCTACGTCTACTACAAGATAGCCGTGTTTCAAGTGACTGAATTAGTTGCTAAAACTGCGCGTCATTAATTTATTTTTATCTTATGGTTAATTTTTGGGATACGAAATTATTGGCTACTAGCTGATCACCGTGACTCCGCCCGCGAGATATAGTTATCTCGGCCCCGATTCCCGTGGGAATACCTTACCGAGAATCCAAATAAAAAAAAATAACAGCACATACACGAAATAAAATGACATGTGTAATTATGTAATTATATTTATGACAAAACAATGATACCCTGTGAAAATTAAAAACATTTTTGGGCTTATCTCCTCCATCATAATCAAAAGAAAAAAATGTATTCAATCAAGGGATTCTTGTACAAGTTTCATAAAGATCGGACCTCTTTTTGTTATGTCCATAAAATGAGCCGAACAAACAAGATTGTTATTTTTTGGATCAAAATATTCTTCTCGCCGTGCTAGGGCAATAATATTTTTCCATTGTGCACAGTGTACTGAATCCCGAGGAAAACTGAAATAGATGTTGGTTCATATAACGAAAAAAAAATCATAAAGAGCCAAGGCGTCTCCACTATAATCTTTGTTCCAAATAGTTTCATCGCTATCGGTAATCCGAATAAATCTGAGTGGTCATTTTGTTAGTACATTATTCAGTGAAAATGAAATGGTCTCTTTCTTTTTACTGAGCTTGGGATGAATTCGAAAGAGACAGATAGATACTTCAGTATTGGACTGGATTGCAATATTTACTTTTGTCTTTTAATTTATTATCGACAAAATACTGTATTTTAAGTGAAATAATAAATTGCAAATGATAAAACAAAAGCTTATTTACTGAAAATATGATACACCGTCTTCAATTTGCCTTTTTTTCGTAGTTTTTACACGTTTTTACAATACAGTACGGCATTGTGCAACGTGTTGTCGTTCAGTTGTCAAAATCAAGACTGGCGCGCGATTGTTTCTCTTTTAGCGTTTTGTTTCTCTTTTAGTTCGGACACTTTTGAGCGATGATCCGAAATCCATTGTATATAAAATCATTGACCGTATTGGTCGTTCTGCGTACATGTCAATCTGAGAATTGGCCGTTGGTCATTATGCGTATTCGTCGTTCACCGTATTGGTCGTTCTGCGTATATGTCAATCTGAGGATTGGCCGTTGGTCATTATGCGTATTGGTCGTTTTGCGTGTAATCGATAATGAGTACCTACCAGATGGTAAAGCATAATTGTAGTGACCACAAGTACTTGATAGTTTTTTGGGAGACATCGGAATTCGTCATATGAGAATCTTATCCTACCGTACCCTAGGGCATACTTGATCGGTGGTAGGACAAATCTAGGATATATTACCAAGAAAACCGAACGCCACCTTGTCTCAAACTAGGAAACCAGCCATTAAGAAATTAGAAAAACCTAGGAATCCAGGGATTCATTTTGATTTATAAGAAGAAGAAAAAGATAGATAGGTATTATGGTCGGTGAAATAATTTTGGTTTAACTTTATACTTTCAAAAGTCTCGACAATAGCATATTCCCATTCTCATATTATACACCTGGTGTCATCAGAAAAAAAACGTACAATATACAGGAAATAACATGAATACTATCAATGGTATGTCATGTTAAGAAGGCGAGTTGAAAGGCTTTGACGCAGTGACATGACGAAAATAATGACTCATGAATTAATAGAGAATACTGGTCTCACTAGACTTTGTTTCTATAGACTTCCATTACAAAGCAAAAAGCGATGATTTTTGTACAACCTTATGATGACTAATAATCGTATTTTTTTTTTGCTTCACACCAAATTGACAACAAGACTATTGGTAGCAATTTCTAATATTTGAAAATACATGGTGTAACATTTATATGGGTAAGTATGGGAAAGTCTGAAACTATAAGACATACGAAGATGTATACTACTCAATTATATTACATAGCTCCAGATATGAAACTATTAAGATATTTGTTTGTTATATATTGCTTTAACCACAAGACGAATTTCAGTGATATTTCTTACACAGATAGCTGATAAATATATATACTGTAGATTGATGGCACTTGGTGGAATTTGCTAAACATATTGGACAAAAACACTTGTATTTTCCACATGACTTCAACCCTTCCTGTTTAATTAAGATCTCTGGTGAAGCCGTGAGGCGAAACCGGTTAGATAAATAAAACAAAATCAAATGGACAGGTAAGATAAATGAAATAAAATCAAATGGACCGGTTAGATAAATAAAATAAAATCAAATGGAAAGTACAAGTGTTTTTGTCCTATTTGATAAATATACATACATAATATCACGCCTATTTCCTCACAGGAGACGGCTGAGGCATGTCACACGCCTACTTATCGCCAGTTAATGTTTTGGTCCCACGTAATAGGTGGAGAGCCTTTTGCCTTTTGCCGAAGGGCTTTTACGTTTGTCAGAGCCGGCGAACCGTGTCTGTTGATCGGCAGGTGAGGACCCATAGCAGATGAGGTTTACTTGGAATCTTAGGGAGCTTGGTAGGACCTCTTTACACTCATATAATATAACAAGTGTATATACACTTTCCTACAAGTGTGGCTTTAGGGAGGAAATATAACCTTCTCCTATTGCCGTGCCCAGATGGAGTAGTAGTGGACTGTATTATGATGTATATAGGGGCAGATCCAGTGAAACAATAGCGTACAACTTTCACACGTCTATATTGAACCACGTACACGAGAGAAGAGAGAACGGATACATATTTCTGCAGTGTTGCCACCACATACATTCTTATGTACTAACACCGATATGGCTAAAGGTCAATTTCACCATACCGTTGGTAAATTACATGTTGGTTTCCCAACACACTTGTTAATATCATACCAGGATAAAAGTATGTAGTCTTAAAGCACTCGGAAATAATGCAGCTTCATTTTAGTGTAATTTATCTTATTTGATTCAGTAGTTTTAAAGATTACCCCTTTATACATACTTACAAACAAATGGTACCTCTTATAACAATAGTACTTATAGATTTAATCTTTGTCGGGGATTGAAAAACAACGCAGTTTTGAAAAAATAATTTTGGTCATCTCAATAAGAAAACACCCAAACTCCGAAACAAACATTTTTGTAGATCACACAAACATTTGATTAAACCCGACATTGAAAGTAGGACTTCAGGGACGGCAGTATCAAACTCATACCACTTTGTCATTGAGGCAGTCGAAGAGTTTCAGTCAATATAACAGAAATATTACAAATATTTACTTACTACATAAAGCTTTTTCCATAAACGAGCCCATTCTCTAAGGACACATGCTATTTCTCGCACAAGTGGATCATCCTTCAACTCTGCTATAGCTGTAGCTCCGGAACCTTTCACGATGCATGGTCGTATGGAGACCACACATGACGGGAATATACCCCACGCTGATCTATTTTTTGAACTGAAGCCTCTGAACCAAGCTGAAAACATTTGATTATCAAATCTCTATCTATACTATTATATGTATAATTGTAAAGTGGTCGTGTCTGTACATTGGAGATATTTGAAAAAAAATACTTGGGTTATGTTATGTTAACGATACTGAACACGAAAATATTTTTTTTTAATTTCTTGTCTGTTTGTCTGTTTGTTCGCGATGGACGCAGAAACTACTGAACGGATTTTGATGCGGTTGTTTTTGTTAGACAGGGCTTGGTCAGACTTAAAATCTTGTTTGTTTCATCGCAATCGGTTGATTAGAACCGGAGATGTGACCAAAAATATATTAAACTGAATTTAACGGAGATATATAGATGTCACTTTTTATTATTATTGGTAAATTTTTATAGCTTATTATTGTTAGGTATTTATGAAATTTGGCTGATATTGATGAAATTTGGTACAAGGATAGATTAGATCTTAAGAGAGGACATTTATGATGGTATGTTTGGTCGCGATAACCGACATCCACGCGCGCGGAGCCGCGGGACAGATAGTATTTTATAAAATAGTAAAAATAATATTGTCAATATAACAAAGGTAACCTGTGACCGCAGTAGGTGCAATCCAACCACAACAGACAGCCATACATCACACCTATATCCCGAAGGTGGTAAGAAGAGGTGCATTGCACACCTACACATTGCCAGTAATTTTTTGGTCTCACGAAATTAAGGGTAAGACTATTAAAATTACCGGGGAATAAGTGGAATCTCTACAGTTAGAAAATAACATCAGGGACCTATGAGGTTTACATATAATTGACTGAGCGAGTGCAGCGTCTACATCGAGATTAGACTATTTCGTTTTCGTCTGTCTGTCTGTCTGTCTGTCTATCTGTATGTGTACAAATACAGAAAAGTGGATCTCCATTGCACCTAAACCAACATGCATACATGGAGGGCAAGTCAACTGAGACGGCCCTACATAACCTGGTTATGAGAGTGCAAAGATCAATAAGCAACCAAGAACATGCACTAGGCTGCTTCTTCGATATTGAGGGCGCATTTGATAAAGCCACCCCCGACTCAATAGAAGACACCCTAAACCGTGAGGGCATTGATAAAGATCTATCAGGATGGGTGAAAAATATGCTTAAACACCGAAAGATACAGGCAGAATTAGCAGGAATAACACATAGAGTGGTGGCAAAAAGAGGCTTCCCCCAAGGGGGATGCCTATCCCCACTACTGTGGTGCCTGCTAATAGATGAACTAATAAAAAAGATTAACGGGATGCACATATACACGCAAGTCTACTCTGACGACGGCGTGCTCCTAATCACAGGAAAAGTCCTCAGCGTCATGTGTGAAATCATGAACAGAGGGCTAAAAGAAGCGTTAGTATGGTGCTAAAAACTATAACTAACTAAGTAAGTATTGGAGTAAAGGCCTCGACCTGAACCCCGAAAAAACTAAGTTACTTTTGTTCACCAAAAAGAGAAAAATAGAAGGTGCTATACCAGTGAGACTAGATAATCACGACCTAGAAAAAGTTAGGGAGGTGAAAAATCTAGGAGTAACTCTGGACAGCAAGCTAACTATCAAGACTCATATCAGCAACACATGTACAAAGGCTAAAATGGCATTGATGCAGTGTAAAAGGACAATAGGAAGAACCTGGGGAATAAAACCAGCGGTAGTGTTATGGATATACAAGGCAATAATTCTGCCAAGAATCCTGCATGGAGCCCTGGTATGGTGGCACAAGGCTGCCACAGGACAAAACAAGCAAGAACTAGACAAAGTCCAAAGGTTAGCGGCCCTCATGACCACGGGCGCGATGAGGTCCACACCAATAGCCGCGCTAGAGATCATGTTAGGGCTGAACCCCTTGGACTTACAAATAAAACGAAAGGCGACTGAACAATGGTTCAAACTCAGAAGCATTGGCCTATGGACCGGAAACTTCATGGACAAAGGTCATGCAAGCATAAGCAAGAACTACGAAGAAAAATTGTCAATGATCCTTTCCAATAATGACCTTATCAGGAAGGAGAGAACTTTTGACAAGAAATACAGAATACACATAGGGACACGAGATGAATGGCAGATAGATCCCAGTGATACTATCTGCTACACAGATGGTTCAAGAAAGGAATTGACTATCTGGATCGGGAGTGCATATAAAATGCGATGACAGAACAGAAATAGATAAGTCAATACCTCTAGGAAGATTTGCAAGCGTCTTTCAAACAGATATATGCCATAAAGGAATGCGTGGAAATAGTGGAACCTTACCACAACGGGTAAGGTGACCATTTACAGTGATAGCCAGGCTGCACTGAAAGCACTTGACAAAGTGGAGACAACATCAGCAATAGTTAGGGATTTAAGAAATCATTGGACAAACTGGCCAAGGACATCGACCTAACGATTGCCTGGGTCCCCGGACACGAGGGTAACTCGGGCAACGAGCGGGCCGACGAACTAGCCAGAGAAGGTGCTGACGAAAACTTGGTGGGACCGGAGCCCCGGCTGCCCATAGCGCACAAAATCACCAAAGGAGTAATCAGCCACAGAACTAAAGTAGAAACCAACCAAAGATGGAGAACCTCGACTGGAATGAGACAGTCGAAAATCTTCATCAAGGGAATGGACAAGAAAAGGACGAGTCATTTCATGAAACTCCCAAGAGGAAACATGAGGCTCGCCATAGAAATAATAACAGGACACTGCCGACTGAACAGACACCTGATAGTGATAGGAGTAAGAACCGACCCCAAATGCCCAGAGTGCATGGACAGTGAAGAAACAAGCTTCCACCTGCTGGCTGATTGCCCCATGTACTCACTGATCAGATGGGAAATCCTGGGGTCGGATAGACTGAACGAAGAAGATATAAGCAATCTGAAGGTGGAACAGATGATAAGATTCATAAAGGGCACAGGAAGGTTCGACGGGGCGCCGTAAGCTAGATCAACCATACTCTCCCCAAGGGGAGAACTGGGGAAATGGACGAAATGGCCCGCAAACATAGCGGGTGGATCGTCAGTCCGGTCATCGGCGTCCCCGTTGGAAATAATAATAAATAATAATCTGTATGTGTGTTCAGGGCTAGCACCCACAGCTTTTCTTCATGAAACTTTACTAATACAATTTTTAATCATAAGCTTTTTCTTGTTCTGGGATAGCGGGCCCAATTTATTATCCGATCTCCACGAAACTTGGCACAAATGTTCCTTGACTTAAAACAATTTTTTAGTTGAACTTAAAACAATTTTTTAGTTGAACTTAAAACAATTTTTTAGGTGATCAGGGAATAGGGGAAAATCCCAAAAAATGATTTTAAAGTTAGTGAGGTCTACTGTTCAACCATAGGGGACCACTATTATTATCACTATAAAGTTTACTTTAGATATCTGTCATTAAAGGCAACTAAATGAAACTAACTCGGAGTACTCAAATAAAAGAGTGTGAGTATAAATCCATTAATTCAATAAAAAAAATTAATGAGACTGTTTCTGTTCTACTTTTCTGTTACGTGGTGTATATTTATGGGCCGTATAATAAGTTAAAACAACATCTTGTAACTGTTCTCGTGTAGCCTGAAATAGATGATAAATAAAAAAATTTTAAAAAATACTTAGTGTAAACTATTACCTCCATTTTCTTCAAGGATTTGTACAGTTTCTCCTATCTCCAATGGTAAACCCGATCTAACATCTCCTTTCCAGTTGTAAACAGCTGAAATTAGATATGAATTTAGTTAGCGTACATCCACATTACCAAGTGACGATACTAAAGACTGTCATTAGCTTTGTTTTTACTTTATTAAAAAAAAAATATTTTCAAAAAAAGGTTCTTTAAAACACATTTTAATAATGAATCCTAAAGAGTTTTTAGTCATTCAGATCTTAGTTTCTAAGTGAAAGTGTAAAATAAATATTATTTTTTTTTTTACCAAAATTATTACGGCAATTGCTTTTTCATTCACATCTTGCATGAATATTATGTTAATACAATACATTTAATTATAGCCATATTAATGGTTAAACAGTTGAAAAATCTGATCAGTTGTTGAAAATATATTTTTATTTCAGAAAAAAACTTGGCAGATAATCTATACTAATATTATAAAGCAGAAGAGTTTGTTTGTTTGAACACGCTTATCTCAGGAAGTACTGGTTCGATTTCAAAAAATCTTTTTTCGTTGAGTAGTGTATTTATTGAGGAAGGCTGTAGGCTATATACCATCACGCTACGATGAATAGGAGCAGATCAGCAGCATAAAATATGTTTCAAAAACGGGTAAAAAACATTTCTTTTAAGAACTACCGTTGTGTGTGCTGGCCAAACAGTTAATGTTACGTTCCTCTTTAAAAGCCTGTTACCATACTATGATAGTCATCTACATACATTTGTAAATTCTTATTAAATGCTGTTAAAATACTTTTCTTAAATGAACCACTGGAAGAGATTTCTTTTGAAATAAGTGGTGCCTTTGTACTATTACTATATCCTTATTGTTTTCATCTCACTCTTCTACCTTAGTGTACTTAAATAAATTAATTAAGAATTTAAAAGTACCTTTAAACTATTAAATCTACATTGGGAATCATATTTTATGAGTGTAGTGTGTGTAGAGTAGAAATAGAACATTTGTTGACAATCCTTTGTTTAATTAAAAAACTTCATTCATAAATAAGAAATAAACTATATAAATACGAACGAGAGTTGTGTGATTAGCTAATATAACATAGAATAGAATGGGACATACTTTACACACGAATATTTGTTTATAATGACTTAAATGTACAAGTATAAGTTATGTATTTCTCAGTTGATAAACAAAAGCATATGACAAAACAATGGAAAATAATCATCGTGCGATAACGACTTCTACTTCTATATTCCCATATCACTGAGTAACAATTAGTTAAAATTCATAACATGTTTATTACGTTTCCGCTGTAATTGGCAGGATGTATCTGTACCGCTTTAACGCTGATTGATTAAAAAAGGATAACTTACCGACTGCTAGCTTGGATGATTTCAAAGGGATCCACATTTTTGTATCCAATACTACCGACGTCGTTGTTTTTGATAAGTAGCTCTTACAGAATCATTATAGATTATTTGTTATTTTCATACGAAAATAGATTTAATCAATTCACAGGGCCTCAGAGCAGAGTAGAGTAATGTCCTGCGTTCGATCAAAACTGTTTTGACATTTGCTAGTGGTGAGGTGAACTAAGGTGAGTGAGCAAAGAGAATACAATTGAGTGTAGTGTGATGGCCATGCCCTTTACTAGGGATGGCCTTGTCCAAAATTTCGACCAGTTACTATCAGCTTGCATATAATTGAAAAAAAAAAAACTAAATCAGTTATAATAATTTATTGTCTACCTACCAATTCATGGGATTTCATTGATTCGATAGATTCCTCCAGTTAGATCCTCCCTCCATGCTAAGCTACTAAATAATATTATAATATAAGATAAAATTTATTTACAGTAAGAATTACAATACACATAAATATATACTAAAAATATTTTATTACATACAAATACAAAATATCGTTTAAAAAATCCTCCGCGTCATTGCTGACTGGGAAGGCTCCCAGAATGCTGGCTACAAATCTTGTTGCACCGCACCAACTTATACTGCATCCGTTTCGGTCTGCCACCCACGCGGCTGTTGCCATGCCAAAAATATTATAAAAAAAACATATTATCAGTAAGTAATTTACTGTCACTGTCAAACTTCAAGTAATCAAAACAAGTTCAGTGTTACCAAACCTAAAAAAAATCGCATAATTTGGGTTTAGGTAAAAACTGGTGAGCTAAAACCATGGCTGGGTGAGGCCCCTGCATTCAGGACGGCGAAGTGCTCCAATGCGTTCCAAGTGTGAAATTGACGGCCTTAACGTCCCGGGTAGGTCGTTGGAAGTACCCAAAATAACCCAGGGTGCCGGGGGGTTAGATGTCATCCCGCATCTTTGGGGGATGCGTTTATCTTGCGTCGGTGAGTGGAGACGCTTCTGTCAGGACTGTGGACTACCAGCCCGCCGTCCCCAGGGCTTGCTATATTTTGATTACACCAACACAAACTTAAGAGACTGTTTCATACAATTCGTCAGATATTACATGCTATTAAAAGTAAATAAAATTTATGAATCCATCCACTTACCCAGACAACCTAAAGGCGGGCGTAGTGCGCCCTATATATAAAAAAGGTAGGCACGATGACTGCAATAACTACCGTCCTATAACCATACTGTCTTGTGTCGACAAGGTAATTGACAGGTACTTGGGAGATAAGCTCAGTCAGTTCTTGCAATCACACAACATAATTCATGGCAAACAATTTGGTTTTCAAAAGGGCCGAAGTACATCTCAATTGCTTTGTCAATTTACCAATGAGATCAACGAGCACTTGAATGAAAAACGTCACGTGCTCGTTATTTTCATTGATTTCAGCAGGGCTTTTGATATGCTCCAATATAATGTGCTGTATGAAGGGTTGGAGCGATCTGGCATACGGGGCCCATTGTTACGACTTTTCCAAAGTTACCATCTCAATAGGTACACGAAAGTTAAAGTAGGAAATACATACAGTAACGATATAAATACTAATAAAGGCACGGCCCAGGGTTCAATATTAGGTCCAAATGAATATATTGTATATGTTAATGAAATGTGTAACCTGTTTGCACACGGCTCCGTGTACCAGTTTGCTGATGACACTTGTCTAGTCGTAGCTGACAGAAATGTAGAAACTGCTGAGCTTCAATTACAGGAAAATTTTAATAGGATGTGTCAATGGGCGCACGACGTTGGATTGGTGATTAACGCCCAAAAAACCAAATTAATGTGTATAGAATCGTCTCACAACACGAGCAGTTATACTCCAAGTATAGTGGCTCACGATCATGAATGTCTACATAACAACTTTTTATGTAAACCCAACAGTACATGTACCAAGCTAGATCAAGTAAATGAACATATGTACTTGGGCCTAGTGATAGATAACCGATTTAACTGGGGGGCACATATAGAATATGTTTGTAAAAAGTTAACAGCACTGCTAAGTAAGATATATGTACTTAAGTATAAAATGCCATTTAAAACATTACGTCTATTGTATCTTGCATTGGCTGATTCCGTAATTAGCTATGCCTTAAGTAGTTGTGGTAGGACTTACAAGACTTATGTGGAAAAAATATTTAAGATGCAAGTGAGATTGTTGAAAAAGATTGTACCGCTTAACGTAAAAACTGAACATGGCGATAACTACAGTGAAATCTTCAGATACTGTGAAGTATTACCGATACAAGCCAAAATTAAAATGGCCGTTATGAAAGAAGAGATTGCTAACATTAACCAACTGTGTGAGCGAACACGTAATAGTAACTTGAGACATCTGCCACACCTAAAAAAATACTGTATTCCAAGTTCCAATAATTTATATGGAACCAGAATATGTCGTTACATACTGCCTAGTATTTTGAATAACCTACCTGAAAGTATCATAAATAAATACGTTACCGAACAGCCATACTTAAAATCCTTGCACAAATACCTACTGGAAAATATAGACCTAAATTACCTATAAACTAATCACTGTATTATTAGTGTATCCATTTACCTTCAATATTCATGTAAATTGTTTTTGTTATTGTTATAACTAGTGACTATAAATTATTGTTAAAATTCGGAACTCCCACTCGCACAAAAACCTTCGAGGTTTAAGCGAGTGGATATTATGCATGCAGACTGTATTATTATAATGTTTTGGTCAATGAATAAAAAAAAAAAAAAAAAAAAGAATCTTGTTAGTTGTAGTCCATTTAATTATAACGTCCTTTTAGCTTGTCAAACCCATTCAGCTACATTTGCACGTTTTTTGGCGAATGTGAATGTAAAAACACATGCGAATATTCGCTAATAATGAATTATTTGAATGCGAATATTCGTCAGATAACTAATGAGAATATGTAATTAAAATTTAATTGACAGATTTCGAAACAAAACTACTTCAAGGTATATGTTAATTAATTCATGGATCAGTCCCACCAAAAACTCCAAAATACACTTCACTAGAAATTTAATATTGAACTGCGCAGCGAAATTTTGTGCTCGTTGATGGCAACATTTCAAATAAAAATTGTGACTGTGGTAGAGTTAGAGTGCCTGCCGTGGTATTTTATTTTTGGATAGTATTTTCTATTCGTCTATTGAATTCTCGCTATAGTGCGGTAGAGTGGTCGTGTGCTAGTTGTTTACTTACTTTCTCCTTGTTCATATCAATATAATGTCGGACAATTTTATTCCGTTGAACCAAAGTACGCCCGTGCAACAGAAATGGCAAGCCGGTCGAAATCAAAATCAACATCGAAGATATCAACAAAACCAACGTAATCATAGTCAACACAACTATCGACGAGGTGCACCTTATAACAAATGGGGCAATAACAGTTCACGAAGTAGTTTTGGTGTAAGTACCTAGCTTATTGAAGCGTGTTAATTTATTTCACACACATAAATATAACGCCCTGCCACCACCCCCCCCGTAGGCAAATTCCTGTGGTATGTTGGGATATTGTTATGCAGGATTTAAGTTCCTTATCTGTTTCCACGAGGATGATAACCTTTATGGGCACCAGAATAAAAGTTTGTGTGACAAGCATGATGTTTTGTTCTGTGTCAGGGTGTAATTTATCTAAAACTAGCGGACGCCTGCGGTTTCGCCCTCTTGATAAAACTGAAAACCTTCGAGAAGCACTATCCAGTGGTGAAAACTGCATCAAAATTTGTTGCGACTTTGTTTTATATTATGTAGGGATAGTGAAGTGATATGTATTTGTGTTTGTGTATTTAGAAGTATGTCTTCAGCTAAGTTTACAGTGTAAGAAACCAGGCAAATTGTTAAATTTCTAGTCACATTAAGTAGGATAGTTCATATTTAAGATGCACCTACTTCAAAATCTGTTTGTCATCTTCACTGACGTTCACTATGTAGGTCTGCAATATCTTATGAAATTTAATCTACATTATTAAAGGACATTTTGGTCTTAACACCCTGAAAAGAATTTTGGTATCATACAAATGATCAGTGTGTGGAATGAACTTCCAGAACACGTGTGATGTCACCATCAAAGAGCCAATTAGCCACATACTTAGCTACACAAAATGCCATTAGTAGAAATTGTGAGATACACTAATTATCAATTGTCTAAACTGTCTGCCACAATAATAATTATTTAATTACAGAGCAATTCAAGCAATAACAGCTATGGACAAGACAATAGAGCCAATATTGATGCATACTTACATCCGTCTATGTTACAAGATCCTTGGGAAAGCTTACGGCAAAAGAGTCAGACTAATAGCGGGAGCAATTAGTTTGGATTTAAGTACCTGATGTACTAGTTGGTGTATAAATCAGTCTAGCTATTTTGGAGGAATATGTGACAGATGTAATATAAACATTATGACATGAGTTACTAAATCAAACTGGTGAAGTTGTGGTAACCACTTAATAAACCTGTGAGTTACCCGTGTTGATTCCAATTTGAGGAGTGTCCATAACTGAAACTGATGAATCACATTAAAATTAATTATAATCAGAGTAATTATAATTCTAATAATGTATTTGCAATGCAAAAATATTATTTAAATAAGCTGGTTTTTATATTTTGTTTAGATTAAGTCTTCTTATTTACGTACATGTAGATATTAAAGTTAATTAAAGTTTTATTTGAACCATTTACTACTTATAATTTCAAATATTTGATAGAATCAGGCGTTACCTGGCGAAAGTCCATAACAAAGCAATGGTATGTATGATGTTCAAACTTTTTTATTTAATAGCATTATTTTCGCTAAAACGACGACTGTCTCAGAGAGTACAGCAGCTGTCCTCTCTGAGACAGTCTTGAGAATGCCTCATTTAGAGGTGAAACATATGTCAACATTTTAATCTTTTCTATTATTAAATAAATAGTTTGGACATCATACTTACCATTGCTTTACTTATAATTTTATAAATATAAGTAAATAATCTGTATTGGTTTAGATTATAGAATGGTTATCGATTGTGTATTGTACCTATACAAGGTTATTTGAAAAGTATCAAAGAACTTTTAGGTACCGTGTCTGTAGGTCTTATGTAGCAAGTTCTGTTACGAGTTTACAAAATTTTGAAATTTTTTTAAATACAAAAATTTATAAATTGGCATTAGTACAGCGCTTGTAACATAGAGTTAAGAAGTACTACAGGTTCAAGCTAAAACATTAAATGACTTTTTTGGTATTACGTTTCGTAAATAGTGTGATGCATATAGGTGTCAGGATTTCGCCCACGGGCTAACTTACTTTTAAAATAACCTGTATAGTGCCCAGTAACGATAATAAGCATGCTTGTTACTTGGGGCCCAGTAAAACTTCTGGGAAAATGTGATGGGTAATACACCTTTATCTATTCTTACCCGAATAGAGTCTTCATTCTATGCATGTCCTATGTTCTATGCTAAAAACCGGGTAAGTGCGTGTCGGGCCACGCATAGAATAGGGTTCTCCTGAACAAACAAAGTTGTCTAATCTGTTATAGTTTTCCTTCAAAGTTCATTACATAAACTACCATCATAAATATTTTCAGATTTCAGAGGAGGGGAAACTTTGTTTTACCAAAAAAATTAGCTATAAAGTTGAATATCTCACAAACAAATACTAAAATAAAAAAATGGTAATAGACACCTCTCAATGTTTTTAAAAGAACTATCTGTTCTGGTTACGTGTAGGAAAGTTATCCGAAAGTTTTTTTTTTTCATAATTTGATTGTAGCACTTTGTCAACGTAGTAAATACACATATCCATGTAAAGTTTCATGTTCCTAGCACTCACCGTTTAGGAGGAAAGCTGAGGACAGACATGACGAAACTATAAGGGTTCCGGAACTTGAATTACGGAACCCTAAAAAATTGTTTGAACAAATCTTTTTAGATTTTTATGTCTCCCAAGAACAGAAAAATACATGTCAAAAATTGACACAACAGACTTCTAGTTACTGAAATGGGACTAAATAATTGTCGGAATGGGAGCGAATTGGACCACTTCGGAGATTTCATTTAAAAAATATAATTTCAAAATCGGTTTATCCAATCCAGAGATATGGTGTGCTTCAAGCTGTAATCCTCATATTTGAAATCTCAATGAAAACGAATTTTGACAACGCTAAAAAATAATCATGAAATAGTCATAAATAGTCGTACATGTAAAAAAAATAGTCGTATTATAGTTTCGGCGTTACAGCTATAAGTTAATGAGGATTATGGCTTGACCGTCAAGCTGTAATCCTCATCTCTGGTGCAAGCAAACGGTAAAGCCTATCGAATTGGTTAAGGTTCCAAAAAATAGTCATGAAATAGTCGTAACGACATGCCAAATCTCAGAAATAGTCGTTCAAAGGTTCCAGAGATATAAAGGTAACCTGATGAGGATTATGGCTTGAACATTTGAAAACTTCAACTTTCTCCGGAACGCCTGCGATTTTCGGTTTAAAGTTTATGCCAAAAAATAGTCGTATGAACGACTATAAATTTCAGCTGCTTTAATTTGAAATAAAAAAAAGTTTTCGTTTGCCCTACATTTGTATGGAGTACAGTCGTGAACAAAATTGATAACTTCATTTGATATTATTGTGAAACATTTATAATTTGTATCCTTATTTATTACAATCGAAAGCTTGCAAATACGTACATAACTTGTATAAATCTCATGTGTTTCCTGTCCGTTGAGGTTACTACCCTTATATTTGTGATTAGCTACGCCAAATATATTTTTTATTATTGATTTTACTTCATCATAAGAAGTAGATTTTTTAATAGCTCTAATGCAATTGATATAAAAGTTTGCAACTCTTTTGTCTACATTTTTAAATGTCGATTGGTGATGGAAGAACTGTGATTATTATGATTAAAATTTTTTTGTAGTAGTAAGTTTTTAAGACAATGACAAGATATTCTGATTGTTTACACTTTAATAGGTACATAATTTAGTTAGTACTATACTTTTATTCTATTATAAACTTAAGACTAACGGGTCTTTTACGCGATTATTGAGATATATACATACCTCTTTATTACCCGACGTTTCGGCCCTGTTACAAGAGCCGTGGTCACGGGTGGACTGGCTTCAGCTCATCGTCGTCTTCGTGAAGTGCGGGTTTGTTCAACTACCCTCACTTCGTCGTCACTAACTATTGTGTAACTTTTATTCTATTTAAGTAATTAAAAGTTTTTGATATTGTTGGTGTTGGATTCGTTTATGGAATTTGTGATTTTAGAAAATGCACTCAACCTATCAGCGCCATCTATTGAAATGTTCTAGAAACAAACTGAATGAACTAATCCCACACCAACACATATTGAACTAACTGTGATATTTGTGATCAAAACTAATTGCTGTGATATAAACATATATGTACTGAGATTTATACAAGTTATGTACGTATTTGCAAGCTTTCGATTGTAATAAATAAGGATACAAATTATAAATGTTTCACAATAATATAATATGAAGTTATCAATTTTGTACACGACTGTACTCCATACAAATGTAGGGCAAACGAAAACTTTTGTTTTTTCAAATTAATGCAGCTCAAATTTATAGTAGTTCATACGACTATTTCACGACTATTTTTTTGGCATAAACTTTAAACCGAAAATCGCAGGCGTTCCGGAGAAAGTTGAAGTTTTCAATTGTTCAAGCCATAATCCTCATCAGGTTACCTTTATATCTCTGGAACCTTTGAAGGACTATTTCTGAGATTTGGCATGCCGTTACGACTATTTCATGACTATTTTTTGGAACCTAAACCAATTCGATAGGCTGTACCGTTTGCTTGCACCAGAGATGAGGATTACCTACAGCTTGACGGTCAAGCCTTAATCCTCATTAACTTATAGCTGTAACGCCGAAACTATAATACGACTATTTTTTTTACATGTACGACTATTTATGACTATTTCATGACTATTTTTTAGCGTTGTCAAAATTCGTTTTCATTGAGAAAATGGAAAAGGCAAAAGGTGGATTAATCTATCTAGCTCTTTGAGGAAACACGTGATTAGGTATAGTAAACAAAGTCCTCCGCAGCGTATGTCTGTTCGGGATAAACTCAAAATACTGCACAGATTTTCATGCTGTGGAAAACAGGTTATCAGGGAAGGTTTTATTACCTATATACTCGTAATTTGTCACGGACGAAGTCGTTGGCGTCCGATAGTCCGTGATAAAAGTAAGTTCTCAAAATAGGTAACTACCTACCTACTTGCATGTCGACGTGTGTGTGTGACTAAAGTGACACAGATTTGAACCAAGTTATCTTTAGCAAACAGAAGATTGATAGGTACCTCTTGTATTTACTTACATTGAATGATTGAACGGACAGTGAATTTATCGCCTTATTAATACATTATGATTTTATTTATAAATGAGTTACGACGTGTTTCAAAGTACCCAGGTATTCTTTCATTAAGACAATAATTATGTGCTTTAAAATGAAGTGGACAGTGGCATTGTTAATTATTTGTTTGGAATTCGTGGTCATTATAGGTGAGTTGGTATGCCTATCTTTTGTTTTTGCGGCTATAACTTCATACATTGAACACGAAAGAGTTCCTTTTCTTGATTCTCTGCAGTTAACCCAAGCATTGAAGGACCCATGTAGTTATTAAAAAAATAACTGGCGGACGCCAGCGATCCACCAACGTGGTGTGGTTATTAGTCACCTACCTAGTAGGTAGGTAGGTATATGGATAATTAGTCTGGGTGTTTCCTATGTATAATATGTATGTATTTACAAAAAAAAGTATATAAGTATTTAGATTAGTTTATCTAGTAGGTACTCCTCATATCACAAGCTCTGCTTAGTTAGAGACTAGATGGCGTTGTGTGAATTGTCCTAACATCTATATATTTAATACGACAATTTGTCTGTCCGTCCGTCCGTCGCTTTTCAATTTACATTTGCATGAAATATTAATTTTATTTTTTTTATATACCAATTTTTTATTTTTATTTTTTATATACCGGGTGTTACGTAAGGGTTATATCAACCCGAAGCCAGCACCATCAGCTGGTCGACCAGAACCCGTTTCGATATGTAGCGACCGCCACAGAAGAAAAAAAAAGTTCATAAAAAAAACATTATTACCGAATAAAATACACACTTGTTTAACAACACTAGAACTAAAATCAACTGCTTCGGTCATCGACATCAAAATAGGTACAAATAATGCGCGCCTGTGAAAAGCCTTCCGTCTCACTCCTGGTAGGAACATGTTGTCTTTGTTTCGCATCAAGCGATGCTGCACGAAGCGCTCGGTCGGCGTCGGTCGGCGTTTAAAGTTTCCTAGAATTTTATTTAAAATCATTTAGCAAGGTCACAGGTCAGTTCAGTTGCATTCTTTGCTTTGTGCAGTGAGGTAGCTAAATAGTTGTTTAGTGTGTCAATTTGTGAGTTGTGTCAAGTTGTGTGTGATAGTGATTGTGTTGTGTAGTAATGGCTCTGAGTAACGAAGAGTATTACGAGATGATGAATTGTTTAGGAGCATCAGAAGGCAATTTGAGCGCTGCCCGGGAGTTGTACCTACCGTGAGTTTTGATACCTAAAAATACTGAGTACGCAGTCGAGTCGAAGCCGCATTCTGCAGTGTTACACAAGAAATTAACCTTCCTGTAAACAGGTAAGATTTTTCTAAAATTGGGGACAGAGATTTTACTATCACTTGCATGTGGTGCACCTGTCGAACCACGGACAAGGATCTGGGGAAACATAACTATGTATTGGTGAAAATTTTATTTACAAAAACAAAAATAATACTTTAAGGAAGCCCACACCGCTGCGACGCCCGCGCCACCGCCAAGGGCATTGTACATACGTACCACGCGCTCATTGTCTAGTTGTAGCTACGTCATGCCGTAGCGTTGGGACACGTTTGTTTTGATTTGAAATATCTTTTTAAATTTTTTGATGAACTTTTTTTTCTTTGGCGGTCGCCATATATCGTAACGGGTTATGGTCGACCAGCTGATGATGCTGGCTTCGGGTTGATGTAACACCCTGTATATATATTTTTTATTTGAGGTGATACAAAGTTCGTCCGGATAACTAGTATTTATTTATTATTTACCGACCTCAAATTGTCGGAATGGCACCAAATAATTTTCGGAATGCAACCAAATTAAAATAAGACCACTCGAGAAGCACCACATTTCTACTAAAAAAAGAATTTTCGAAATCTGTTCACCCAGACCAAAGTTATGAGGCAACAAACATGCAGTCGATTTAAGAACCGCCTCCTTTTTTGATGTCAGTTAAAAATAGCTTGATAGGGACATATAAATTCATATATATTTACGAAGACTTACGGATTTTATCAGACACCTGGAAATGTTGTATAAGTTATGCATTGAATATGATATGATTCTGTATTTTATGCAATTGGAAGCTTATTCCCTTTCGAGTGGGAACGCTCAACCTTGAGTCAAAGGCATAAGGCATCACAATATCTACCTAACTATAGATATTTGTATACTCTGACAATAGATATTAGGTATCGCTTCAGTGGCGCCACGTCATCTATTAACCCATAGTATAAATTGTGATAAATAGTCTATATGTACCTATTAAAGGCTTTGTTTTTTTATCAATATCAGATACCAGAGAAAAAATAAGTGGTCACAATAATTAATTTGTTAGTTGACAACAATCTGCTTTAATTTTCATATCTCATTCTTATTACAGCGGACTGTCCTTCCGGAGAATACAATCCCGGCCCAAACTGTGGACTCGAACCTTCATGTCTCACAAGAAGCTCTCACTACTATCCAAAATACACGTGTGACTGTTGGTGTATTCCAGGGACCTATAGGAATTTAGATACTAAAACATGTGTGCCAGTATGCTTGTAATGATTGCCTCACATAACTATGGAAATAGATAGTGTAAGCGGGATCAGTGTATGTTTTAAGAACTATAAGTGATATCTGAACGTATCTTAAGCCTACAATATAAGTACTTATACTAGTGGACGTCCGCGGCATCGCCAGCTTGACAAATTTCCATACTAATATTATAAAGCAGAAGAGTTTGTTTGTTTGAACGCGCTAATCTCAGGAAGTACTGATTCGATTTGAAAAAATATTTTTTTGTTGAGAAGTGCATTTATTGAGGAAGGCTATAGGCTATATAACATCACGCTAAGATCAATAGAAGCGGAGTGGCAGTGTGATATGTTTCAAAAACGGGGAAAAATTATTTCTTTAAAGAGCTTCCGTTGCATGCACTGGCTAATGGCTAAACGGTTAATGTTATGTTAAAATGATGTACCTACTAAAGAATTACTCCTCTTTAAAAGTTCTAAAAAAAGTCCGAGGTAGCATTATATCTATCTTTTAAGGTTAACTCACATTCGTTGCAAAATAATTAAGCTAAATGTTAGGTATTATTGAAGACGCGACGCGAGCAATAATTACAAGCCACGGGAACGGGAAAAAATCCAAATTACCACGCGGACGAAGTCGCGGGCGACCACTAGTATTTACATAAAAACCTTCCTCGAGAACCACTCTATCCCTTGGTGAAAACCGCATCCAAAGCCGTTGCGTAGTTTTAAAGATCCACGCATACATACAGAACGGGCGACTTGTTTTCTACTATGTTAAGACTACTTGACTACTTGTTTAAGATCAGTTATGATGTTTGTATGTAATGTTACATGAAGTAGGTTCACAGCTTTATAAATCTAAGAATGTCAACTTTTATTAAAAATTACTAAAAATGTTTGATTTCGGAACCTAATAAAAAAGGACTAGTTATCTCAGCGAACTTTGTATAGCCTCAAATATAAAAAAAAAACCTTCCCTAAACGTCTATTTCATGCAAATGTAGGTACCTATGTATTATTAATTATAATTGAAAAACGCGACGGACGGACCGACAGACAAATTGTCGTATTAAATATATAGATTAGTAGGTAGGTATACCTAGCTACCTCCTGAGTTTAAGAATATTTTAATTACCCATGTCTTTGTTAAGATCCCTTAATCTCTCACCTAAGCCGAGCCAACGTCAACTGAGTGCTGCACCTGCCGATTAACGAACGAGGCTATAAGATAAATAAAGTTCCCGATTCTATCAGTCTATGCCTACGGTTTAATCACCTAGTCCGAGACGCCCAGGACTTATAGATGTGCCCGGTGATGGCAATAGGCTTGCCCCCTATTACGTGGGACTAAAAATACCGGCACATTGTAGGTGTAATGCCTACCCCTTTGAGGATATAGGCGTGATATGTGTGGACACCATGATTGCCTTCCATAAGATGGTGGGTATTAGGTAGGCACTTCTTTTTTTTTTTTTTATTCCGAGAGACCGCGGCGGCTACCTTGTCCATTGCTGCGGGTGTCTCTGGTGACACTGAAGCCATTTCCAGTGGCGCCCGACGGACTTTGGCCACCTGTGTGGATTAGTAGGTAGGCACCTAATATAATCTTAGTGACGATATAATTGACACTTTGGTCGTACGAAAGAATGTGAATACCTTGACAGATGTACAAATACACGCCTATATCCCCGAACTGATAGGCAGAGTTCAGGCTAAGGTCGGTCGACCATATCGCCTTGTGGAGTGATGCCGCCATTTTGTTGAAATACCTAATCATGGATGTGTCTCTGTCATTCAAACCTAAAATCGAACCTTGTGGATACCTCGGACGCGACAATAGTTGGTTTATAAGGTATTTCTATTTATACTCAGTTCTTAGGATGGGTGACCATTTCTTAAGATACTGAGATCCCTCCGTGCCTCGGAGAGCACGTTAAGCCGTTAGGTCCCGGTTGTCATACGAACATCTATGGCAGTCGTTAGGGGTAGTTGGAGCCCTTAATAAAAAATCCCACCGCGGTCTAACTACTACTGCCCATGGGTTGTGGAGGTCAGATGGCAGTCGCTTCACGGAAAATATCGAAGTTCAGCCGAATCGCAGTTCGACTGGAAAGCCGACCCTAACTAAGTTGGGAAAAGGCTCAGTGGCTGACGATGATGGGTTCTTAGGTAGGTAATTAGGTACTTACATTAGATATTGTCATAAAACTCCAAAAAAACATTTACGGACTGTTACACATGAGTGCTCATAATACATTATTTAACTTTGCTGAGAGTCACTCAAACACAAAATATTAATTAAAACTGTGATATATGTAAAACTAAATCACTCGTTTCCTTAAAGTTGGTCAGAAAAACGAATGGAAGAAAAACATTAATACGCAAATTGTGATAATAGGTATGACTATAATATGAAGTCACAGAGCGTGACTTATCTCATTTGAATTACTCAAAACAATAGGTTGTTCATCTTCAGGCATTATTTCCTTGTTACAATATTGAGACGACTGTCTGTTCCCTGTAGCTCCAGCCGCTATTGAATCTTCAATTTTACGGCTAATGCCGGAATTATAGCTACGTTTTGAACCGGTTACAACTATATAGGCATAGCCAGCTTCCACTAGATGTCGGTAACTAGTCTGGCCACACTAACTATGCAAAGGAATAAAGTGGCAACTCCACAGAGTGTAGCAACATTTGTGTCTGACTTTCATTGTGAAGCTTTCTATAAACAGTTTTGATATTTTGCATATTGAATTATAATTTATTACCTAAAATCTTATTTAATTATTATTTAAATTACAATATTTTTCTAAAAACTTTTATGAGCCTTGTCACCTAGTTTCGGTTTTTTATCGAAAACCTGGATTTTCTTAGGTTTATGATAAAATCAAGTAAACATTTTGTCATCCTCCGGTGATATCATATCACGCCTCCTGCATACCGGCAGGCCACGCCTGTAGTAGATAGGCTTGTCTCTCAATTTCCTCCGTATCTGCAACACTTAATCCCTCAAGTAGCCCTGGTTTATGGCGGTCGTATTTAATTCTATAGGAATACGTACCTTTAGCGTACCGTAGAACCCATTTTAAGTGTTGCTACAGTAGTCTTTTTGTGGGGATGCTTCCTTTGCAAAGTTAACTCACACTACCAACATTAATAAAGCTACTCCTAGACCTAGACTTGAGAGAAGCTAGAATACCCTTAAAAGTTCCATAGTTAAATTAATATCTAAATTTAAAATGTTTAATTTAGAAAGAACCAGAAATACCTATAACAAAAAAAAGCAAGGTGGAAGATTCTGATTTACAAAGAAAAAAATAAATAAAATCTAAGTGTCAAGACTACACAATTGTGTAATTGGGGTTATAAACATAGGGATACCATATCCTTATTTTTTAAATCTACCATATTTAGGTCTTTGCAAAGTTAGCGTGGCCGTGGCCGGAATATAGTTATATGTAAAAAAAACTGAATTTGATTGAATTTGACAATTGGTCGACTCTGGATCACTCATATGATTGATGAATCATAGTCATTCAAGTCATATCTTTGGATTGCCTGAGGTTTCGACTAGCTTACATCAGTCGTGGTCATTCGCGCCACTGGAAACACTTTCTGCGTGCGTACCAGAGACGCCCGGCAACGGACGTGAGAGAGGTCACGGCCTTGGGCCAAGGAATAAAAAAAAAACCGTGGTCAAATGCTGCCTGTCTCAGTGATGGCCGCCCTTTGTCTTATTTTATTTTCTTCAAAGAACGAGGGCTCTATTATGTAGGTACTGAAAACTGTAGGTACCTACTTTGTACGTAGGTCACACTATAAGTTTTGCGTAACTTAAAAAAACAACATGTTAAAACCAAAATATTATGTTTATTGCTTTTCAAAATACTGTCCTTTACATTTTAAACATTTTTTCATGCGATCGAACCATTTTTTAAAACAGGAGGACCACAGATCTGATGGCAAGTTTTCTACGTGCTGATTGAACGCTATCACTGCTTCTTCGGAGTTGGTAAAAGTGAAACCTCTCATCAAATCTTTGATTTTGGGGAAAATACAGAAATCACAGGGTGCTAGATCGGGGCTATGCGCAGGATGAGTGACGAGTTGTACTTTTTCGGAAGCTAAAAATGATTTTGTTTTGTTGGCCGTGTGTGAAGAAGCGTTGTCATGATGTAGGGGAACGCGGCTTCTGGATCGTCTTTCGCGAACTTTTTCTCACACCCTGGGTTAACAATGGTAGAATACCACTCGGCATTAACACTCTTTTGATCTTCAAGTGGAATTGTACAGATGGGACCCGTAGCTGAGAAAAAAAACGCGATCATTTTTTTACCAACGTTTCTCGCCTGCCTCACTTTTGTTGGCTTGTTCTCATTTTCAAACACCCATTCACAAGATTGCTGTTGTTTTTCGGGTTCAAAACAATAAATCCACGTTTCGTCTCCTGTGACAATGTCATAAACAGCATTAGAATGTCCGTGGTCGTACTTCAGTAGCATCTGTGAGCACCATTCCACGCGAGCCCGCTTCTGCTCCGCTGTCAGTTCATGAGGGATCCAACGACAACAAAGTTTCCGAACTTTCAATTCTTCGTGTAAAATTTTCTGGATTTGACTCATACCAATCCCCAATAGTCCTCGAATGGTCGCATAGGTAATCCGCGGGTTTTCTTCAATTAACCGCTTAACAGTAGCCACATTATTTTCGTTGACGGCAGTTGAAGGCCGCCCTTCACGAAATTCGTAATGTAAAGAAACTCGACCTCTCTCAAATTCAGCAAACCATCGCCTCACGGTGCTCAAACAAGGTGCTTCTCTCCCAAAAGCATTTTGAAGACGAGCGGCACAGTCTTGCGGAGAGAGAGAACTATTGAAATCATAAAAAATCATCGCTCTAAAATCTTTTTGACTTAATTCCATTTTCGGTACATACGTAGAACTTTGATGTGTGATAAAAACAATTGACAAATGATTTCCCGCCAATTGTTTTTTTTTCATTACTAAGAAGGTTGCAACGTTTAAAAAAATATAACATACGAAATTCAAATAGTTCCGATTAGCTAGAAGTGCAAAACTTTTAGTGTGCTCATGTACATGGGGCACACTAAGAAATCATTTGTCAATTGTTTTTTATCACACATCAAAGTTCTACGTATGTACCGAAAATGGAATTAAGTCAAAAAGATTTTAGAGCGATGATTTTTTATGATTTCAATAGTCTCTCAATTGTTTTTTATCACACATCAAAGTTCTACGTATGTACCGAAAATGGAATTAAGTCGAAAAGATTTTAGGGCGATGATTTTTTATGATTTTAAAAGTTCTCTCTCTCCGCAAGACTGTGCCGCTCGTCTTCAAAATGCTTTTGGGAGAGAAGCACCTTGTTTGAGCACCGTTAGGCGATGGTTTGCTGAATTTGAGAGATGTCGAGTTTCTTTACATTACGAATTTCGTGAAGGGCGATCTTCAAATGCCGTCAACGAAAATAATGTGGCTACTGTTAAGCGGTTAATTGAAGAAAACCCGCGGATTACCTGTGAGACAATTTGAGGACTATTGGGGATTGGTATGAGTCAAATCCACAAAATTTTACACGAAGAATTGAAAGTTCGGAAACATTGTTGTCGTTGGATCCCTCATGAACAGACAGCGGAGCAGAAGCGGGCTCGCGTGGAATGGTGCTCACAGATGCTACTGAAGTACGACCACGGACATTCTAATGCTGTTTATGACATTGTCACAGGAGACGAAACGTGGATTTATTGTTTTGAACCCGAAAAAAAACAGCAATCTTGTGAATGGGAGTTTGAAAATGAGAACAAGCCAACTAAAGTGAGGCAGGCGAGAAACATTGGTACAAAAATGATCGCGTTTTTTTTCTCAGCTACGGGTCCCATCTGTACAATTCCACTTGAAGATCAAAAGAGTGTTAATGCCGAGTGGTATTCTACCATTTGTTTACCCAGGGTGTTAGAAAAAGTTCGCGAAAGACTACCCAAAAGCCGCGTTCTCATACATCATGACAACGCTTCTTCACACACGGCCAACAAAACAAAGTAATTTTTAGCTTCCGAAAAAGTACAACTCGTCACTCATCCTGCGCATAGCCCCGACCTAGCACCCTGTGATTTCTGTATTTTCCTTAAAATTAAAGATTTGATGAGAGGTTTCACTGTTACCAACTCCGAAGAGGCAGTTCAATCAGCACGTAGAAAACATGCCTTCAGATCTGTTGTCCTCCTGTTTTAAAAAATGTTCGTTCGCATGAAAAAATGTTTAAAATGTAAAGGAGAGTATTTTGAAAAGCAATAAACATAATATTTTGGTTTTAACATGTTGTTTTTTTAAGTTACGCAAAACTTATAGTGTGACCTACGTATAATGCGTTGCAAAGATCGAAGCGGTAGCAACCTTTGATATAAAGATAAAGAACATGTGAACAGTGAAACAATTTTCAAAATCGGTTCAGAAGTAGTCTTACCTAGTAAGACTACTTCTGAACCGATTTTGAAAATTGTTTCACTGATAGGTATGTGGTTACATTATCCGTGAGTAACAAAGGCTATCCCGGTAAAGAGTTTTTTCGGGAACGGGAATGAAAAATCTCTGTCACACGGGCAACACAACTATCTACATAGGTACATAAACGCCTTTATTTGGGCCCTGAAGAAGTCTTTAAAACCCCTTAGCACCCGTACAGCTTACCTAAATAAGTATATCATATTATTACAAACCGTACTGTTGGGTTTCTAATTAGTATGTCCCAGACGACAGTAAAGATCGGCTGTCCACAATAGGACTCTATGTGGGTGCTAAAACAGCTCTCTGTACGTAGTAGGTAACTCTATCTACACCTTCTCACACACAGGCCATAGATAATACCTTCTACTGAGAGGGATGAGAATGTGATGAGATAGGTAGGTACAGAGATGGATATAGGTAGAAATATAGGTACCTACACAAAGTTTCCAACCAACGGCATAAGGCTCGCCCCTTTTTACTTGGGATCAACAAAGAGGCTGCTGAAATGTGAGCAGAATTAACCCCTCCGTTTACTTTTTCAAGAATAATGAGGTGAATATATGTGTTCATAAAGTGGTCTTAGGTAGAACTGTCACATAACAATACTCTGACGCGGTCCAAGGCCACGGTGAGTAACAAATATGTGTTCATTGTACAGGTACTATAACACTTGTCATTATTCTATGATTGATCGTATTGTAATGTTAGCTAAATGGTAAATTGTCTGAAGAGAACCATATTTAAATGATGTATGTAATAACTCTGTTTCTATCCATGGAAGACTGGCGTTGAGTTTGCTTTTCAACCGACTTCCAAAAAAGAAGGAGGTTCTCAATTCGACTGTGTTTTTTTATGTTTGTTACTTCATATCTTTGGACTGGTCGAAACAATTTTGAAAAAAAATATTTATTTGAAAGCTACTACTGCCCTAGTGGTCCCATTTGAATTTGGTCCCATTCCGACAATTATTTGGTCCCATTTCGGTAACTTGAAGTCGGTTACTGTGTCAATTTTTTACTTGTATTTTATAAACAAACTAGATTAGTGGGTAAAGCGTCGTCCTTGCGTCAAGACAACGTGAGTTCGATGCCCGGTCACCACACTACTGACATGAATGAACCTACTCCATAAACAAACTCTTATAGTTTAGTTGGAGGGGAATGCTATTGATCTATAAAATGTAAGATATAAAAACAAAAATCATTAACAATTTAATTTGTTAAAATAATCCTTCTCACCGAAGAGTTAGGGGCATTTTAAAAACCCACTTTTTGCTTCTCATTTTTCGGCTGAAAGCGGGCTTGTACGTCACATACCTACTTACCATAAGACGTTAACAATAATTGTACAAACCGAAATATAAATGGGAGAAGTTTGACCTTTGAAGTGATTTTAGTGGTGTATCCTGGATAAATTAAAATAAATATTTGGCAATAAATCAAAATATGATTGATTGTTTCTATAAAGCAAATGATAATAATGCTGAGTTCCCATAGAAAAAACACGATTGTCATATATTATTTGGAACTAACGAAGGCCTAATATTTCATGTAATTCAATATCAAATCAATATAAATAAAAATATTATTATTTAAATATACACGTTGATTTTATTACCGTCAGCACTACGCAAGGGTTCGCTTTCAGAATAATTTTTGGACCAACTGGCAGCATTACTTTGAAAAACAAACACATTTTTTTTAGAAATCTAAAAATTAATATTTAGTTTCTAGACATCAAATGAGAACCCGTTGTAGTGGACTCACTCTCTTAAAAACTTAAGTTTTACAACGATAGTTACGGTACAGTTCGTTTTCATTCAACAATGCGCTGGCACAGAAGCAAAAGCAAGCATAGGTACGCCGGGCCCCCACTTAGTAGCGACGACACTGCGGGCTGCGGCTCGCCTGTCCAGTATACCTCGTGACAGCGCCGGAGTCTGTTGCGTCTGTTGCGTTCGTGTGTGTCAGGGAGTAAAATGAGTCGTCAGTACGAATATTCGAACGTGGAGTATCTAGCAATGGTACAATTGTATGCCATTGCTAACCACAACCTACAAGAGGCTAGGCGATTGTACTCCCAGCCGGAGCACTTAAATGCGTTACGGCTACGAGGAGTCAGTGATCCTCAAGTGCCGACACGCGGGACCATCTTGGCCGCAACCCAGCGCTTACTCGACCACGGACTGTTCCGGACAACGTTACATGCACAAGCCCGAGTACGTTTGAATGATTATTCCCAAATGGAAGTCATCAAACCCGCGAAGAACTACGCAGTGCGATAGTGGACGCTTTTAATATTGTGAAAAGTGATAGAGACACATCGAAAAGTTGAAAGACAATCAATTAACACGTGCACGTTTGTGTATCGAAAGGAATGGACTCCATATCGAGCAGTTACTTCGGTACAGAGAACTGTAAATTAGTGTAAATAAACTGTAAATAGGTATGTAAGTTTGATTTTATTTGTAAATAGCTCCAATTTTTTAAATACGCCTGAAATACCTCCTCGCATTCAGTTGTAGTTCAGTGTATTTTTATTATTATTATTACATAGTTCAAAAGTCATTAAGTCGCTATTGTTAATAATAAAGTAGGTATTACAGACGGTCCTAAGCCCGTGTAAAGTACGAAGGAGAAGTTGGAGTGTGTATTTTATGTTCAAGTAGGTATGTTTCGTAGTGATACTGGCCATATCGGCTGCGAGGGGTCATTGCTCTCTAACACATGATTTGCGCGGTACTTAGAAGCGCTCGAAGGATGGATGTGTGTGTGCGATACGTGCAGCCTTGAGCCTGGCGTCCGCGTCAATTCATCAATGAAATATCGTACTGCTACTAATGTTAAACTTGATCGAGTGAGAAGAATTACAGAAATGACTAACTTTTTTATTATTATCAGTACAGTAATTTAGATGTTAAAAAAGGAATCCAAATATTATTCCGAGAGCGAACCCTTTCGACTGCTGACGATGATAAAATCAGCGTGTACATATTATATATTTCTACCATAGTGATGACTGCCTTGTTCCATGAAGTCGCGTTTTAAATACCTCGTACTTATTCATAAAACGCATACTATTGACTCATATTCTCATTTAATTATGATCTGTTACGCCTTGAGCCATTAGCTTAAAACAAGTTGTAATGATAAATTTTCGTGTTACTTCTTCGTCGACAGTTTCATGAACAACTCTTCATCAGATCTTATGTTTAAACGCTTGTTTAATTAGTAAATTAAAAGTACTAAGTAATTTGCGTTGTAAGTTAATTGATGATATACGAAGGCAAAAAAGTTATATAAACTCCAATGTGCCAGTGATAATACACATTATTTATCCGTGAGTGAAGTCAACATGAGATCGTGGGTTATTACGTTGTTTGTTGTTGCGATTTACTTTGAACACTCGTTGGGTGAGTAACTTTTTTTTTGTAAATTGACACACTAGAATAGGTTTGATTTGTTTGAGTGTTTTGTTTAGAGTTTTGAGTTCTTGTTTAGTGTTTTGTTAATCATGTGCTGGCAATATGTACTTTTTTAATTTAAAAGCAAATCTATTTTCTGTGCTCGTATCCGGGACACTCGACAATGGACGTACCTAAGGGTGAAAAAAAGATTAACTTGAGTATATATTGGTGTTAAGCAGTATGCATTTATTTCCAACTCTTTCCGTTGATTATACTTGCTAGGTTATAATACTTACAAACTTTATATCAACCAAAATGGCTGAGGAAAGTCATCTCAGCGTTCTGAAGAACTTTAAGGATGCAACCGAGATTAAAGTCTTATCCCTCATTTAATAATCAATACTAATATTCTAAAGCTGACGAAGTTTACTCTCTACTCATCTACTTCTTGCACCATATTCGTTTATGAAGGGAGGCTATAGATATGCTATCATCATCCACCGAGCCTTTCTCCAACTTAGTTGGGGTCGGCCGTAGAGCGACTGACATCTGACCTCCACAACCCATGGGTGATATCGAAGTTTTGTAGTTAAACTAGTCGGATTTCGTTTTAGGGCTATAAACACCCGTATCCAACAACCGTGACCGACGGCTTAACGTACTCTCCAAGGCACGGAGGGGTCTCAATGTCTTAAAAAATGGTCACCCATCTAAGACCGTCCTGGCTAGATATTGCTTTATCATTATGAATTGAATAACAGAGCCGCATGGCGCTGCTATAGTTATTGCTTCATTCTCACTATGTTTACCTATTATAAATTTTATTTGTTCAATAACTACCTAAATCATTAAAATCTTAATGACAAATTGATTAACGTAGTCTTCTAAGGTTAACTGAATACGTTAATCATCAGTTAGTTATGCAATGAGATATGATTGCACTTAATTTATGTACGTTATTCTAAATGGCGCGCATTATAGCTTATCTACCTATTAACATTTAATTAGGTACTATTAGTTTAGTATAATAATACATCGTCTACTCTACTTATACATGAAGGTACGCTATGTGTCTGCGTTTTCCTTCTAGCGTTTAGGCCGGCGCACAGTGCTGGCACGGCACGGAATGGCAAATAATTTTGTTATGATCAAGTTATTTTTTTTTAATATTACAATTCGTATTAGATACTTTATTTGTTGAAGTGTGGCGTACGTGACATGACGTGAAATCACTCTGCGGCCTTAAACCAATACCAGTAACCAGTTGCACATCAGATCATTCGGAGATTCCATCAAACTTTCACTACCAAAGTCAAAGATATTTTAATTATGTAGGTCGCAAAGTGACACCTATGAAAGTCAATAACATTTATTGTCAGATTCGCTATGGCAGTAAAAGGTAGAGCCTGTGAGAAAAGAACCTGACAATTTAAATAAAGACGAGCCTTTAGTTGCTTATCGATCAGTTTTGAACTCACCTAGAACCTCGTCTATTAATCGACTGGTATACCAGTCTACTTTTGGGGTCTGAGATACT
Organism: Nudaria mundana; assembly: GCA_963556515.1. NCBI lineage: Eukaryota > Metazoa > Arthropoda > Insecta > Lepidoptera > Erebidae > Nudaria > Nudaria mundana. The sequence continues at coordinate 7,424,464 of OY748290.1, read as the reverse complement.
TAAGTTCTTAACGGTACATCATTACTATATTAAAGACTTGGTTATTTTGTTTCAGCATCAATATGTCCGTCTGGAGAGTACGAACCAGGTCCCGATTGTAGCTTTGAGGAGATATGCGGACTGCCCAGTGCCCATTCAGCAAGAAGACATTACTGTGACTGTTGGTGTTTACCTCCTCTCGTTAGAGACACGATATCACATACTTGTGTCAAAGAATGTCCAAGGTATACACCGAAATATTTGCCATAATGTTATGTTGTGATTTTAAAATAAGAGGAACAGTAATGCTAGGTTTTAGTTTCTGCAGCAGAGTAAAAACAGGAAGAAAATGTTAGATTTTTGTCCCTGCGGAAGCGTATTGTAGATTTCAGCTTTTAATATTAACTATGTACCTATTATTATGTCTGTTGTACAATTAAATACCATGAAATCATCGATTATCATGAAAAGTTGTATTAAGTTTTCTTTGGGAAGATTTGTCCCAAGTTTCATTGCGTTAAGAATAAGCATCGACAGTAAATTGTGTAAAGTAGGTACATTGATTCGAGGGTAATAAATGAGGCAATTTTAAACCTAATTTATTATGTATGTGTAAACATTATTGTGACTGTGAAGAGCGCAAAGAAATAGAAGGTCTAAGAAGGTCTAGACATAGTCAATATGTCTAGACCTTAAAATGTATATTTAAGTTATTAAAAATGTGACCAATGTACATTGAGTGCTTTTCTTCTCTTTGAACATCTATATACAACACACACACACTCCCACATATGAAGAGTAGGCAGAGGTGCATAACACACCCACAATTTGCCAGTATTTTTAGTCCCACGTAATAGGGGACAAGTCTATTGCCATCATCGGGCACACTATGTCCAAAATGAATTTCATAAAAACCTGTTGCCGTGCGATGAAATGTTACGTGGCAACAAAAAGTTACGTGCCAGCTGCCATGGTACAGCCAATTAAAGTACTGGGCTTCTCGGACTATACACAAAGGAATCGAATTTCGGACATACCAAATAATAACTACACTGAATTACTGTGATTTTTAAATGGACTACGAACCTAGTAAGGGCACTAACAAATGTCCAACAAAGATACCGTAAAAGCTAACTATACCTGCACGTCCTGCAACGGTGTGTATGTATTTACACGCTAACAGCCGTTTTCTGAATTGAGAATCCGTTGAACACGTCAAATGTCAAAAGTTCATGAAGTTTGACACTTGGTACTCAGTGGATGCTCAACTTCACATTCTCAATTCAGAAACCGGCCGTAAATTCGGAAGACTTATAAAATAATTTTCACAGCAGGATTGCGTATCATAATCAGCTAGCTCCGCTATCTCATTGAAGTATTCTGTCATTTTATATCGAAATTCCATGCCTCACAGTAGCACTACCGTCCGCCTATTGTTAGTAAGTGATTCAGATCTTTAACCTTTCTCTGAAGGTTAAGATCATAACTTCTTTTTAAATGAGTTCTGACACATATTTGACCTTAGATACAGTGAGCAATACATACATACCATAAGAACACATAAGTATCTAATACCTAAGTAGCTAATACGTTTTCTAATTAAGTTTGATGATTTAATTACTACAGCAGCTACATGCGGCTTCGCTCGCGTCCATTTCACCAACGTGGCGTAGCGTTTTCGCCTATCATCCAATTTTAATAAAATAAAACCTGTTATGTGCCTGTGAAAAGCAGGAAAATTTATTTAAAGTAAAATAATAATAAAATACTTAAAGGAAATTGGTGACCTCTTTGGGGAAACTGAAGGTTTTGCCTGTGCAATTGCATATGAGGTTATCAAGACGAACAACTATAGGAAATATATCATTAAGGACGGTACGGTCGACATTTGTCGAGCATGCCACCGTCCGGCCCGGTGAATCGCTTCGCCACATTATTTCCGGTTGTTCGTATAACTCCGAGTACTTGCATAGGCACAATCAAGTGGCCAGGATCATCCACCAGCAACTTACTCTTCAATACGGTCTTATTGAGTCCGAGGTACCGTACTATAAGTACACACCAGAGCCTGTTCTCGAGAATGGTCGTGCATTGCTCTACTGGGACCGATCAATCATCACGGACAGGACTATTGTTGCCAATAGGCCTGATATCGTGTTGGTTGATCGGGCTCAGCGCCGGGCGGTGCTCGTCGATGTCGCCGTCCCGCATGACGAGAATCTCATTAAGGCAGAGAAGGACAAACTGTCTAAGTACCTTGATCTGACCTTCGAGATAACCGCCATGTGGGACGTAGACTCGACGATCATTGTCCCGATAATCGTTTCGGCAAACGGACTAATAGCGAAGAGTCTCGATCAACATCTCAAGAGACTCTCGTTAGACTTTTGGATCAAGGGTCAGATACAGAAGGCTATCCTTGCACGCATCGTTAGGAGGTTACTCAGTCTGTGACCTCTGCCGCTGGTAGTTTCAGCCCTGCTCCGCTACTGGTGTGGTCTGACCTTCAAATTTTTATATATCCTTTTTATAGAAATATTGTAAAAAATTATAAGTTAAGTTAAAGTTGAATAAAGGAAATAATAATCCATATTGTAATCTTTTTTTGACAAATTGCCTACTACTTAAATAATAAATAAATAATAAATATAAATATATTAGGACAATGCACACAACACCATCTAATCTCAAACTAAGCAGAGCTTGTGATATGAGTACTAGATAAACTGATATAAATACTTAAATACATTTTTTTTGTAAATACATACATATTATACATAGGAAACATCCAGACTTCGGTACAAACGCATATGTCATCACACAAAGTTTGTCCCGACCGGGAATCGAACCCGAGACTCCGGCGTCGAAAGCCGATGCACTACCGACCACGCCACCAAAGCAGTCAATAATAATAATACTTACTTAAATATTCTTACTAATAATAATATGTGGAGTAAACGGCCGTCTCTCAGCCTTATGCTGTCTGCGTGGTGCAAGGCAGACAGCGCTGGTTTTCAGAGATGGCCTGATGGTAGAAACAATGACAGGGAGAAAAAAAACTTTATTTTCTCTCAGTTTATACGAGTAAACTGCTCATGTTAATAAAGTGATATTTTTTCTTGTGTTATAAAGATAACCCTACAATCGAATAGTTTCGTAGGTAGTTATTGTTTCACATTGACACATATTAATATGTAGGTTATTGGTAATACTTATGTCATAAAGCGAAGTCCGTTATAAAAGTAGCAGCTGATGAATAATATGACCTGATTCCAAGCTACGACTACGATGAGATTGAAAGATAAAGTCATACCCCTTATTCATAATGAAACGCAATTATTAAAAATTACTAGTTAAAAACCATAGAGTTAAAAATTCTATGTTTAGATCCAGAAGAGCTCAAGAGAATCTTCTGTCTCTGTCAGGTACAAGAGAACAGATTGTGTCCCATTCTTTTATGACAATCGGTACCTATTTTAAACCTCTGATAACTTATTATGTTTAAGGGGGATACCTTATCTATACTTTTTTTGTAATAATAAGTATATTGTCCGCCTCAACGTCCACTAACGTGCGTACGGGGGTCCTACCCTCTTCTGCCTACAGAGCCTTTTTTTTCTGCACCTACGTCCATTGGCGAGCGAGTTAAGGAACCCCAATCAAGCAATATTTGCTTTACAAGCTAATATTGTTCGAGAATGTATGTACTATGCATATCAGCATTATTATTAGAACAAGCGTCACTTCCCTTAAAACGACGAATTAGCAATAAAATAGTGTATAAGATCGATAATTGTTATTATTAGTAATTCTGTTTGTATTAAGTAAATAGTTGTAACTCTGTCTGTGTTTAAAATCCAGTGAGTAATAACTTAAATAGCGCATTTGGTAAGCACTAGGAAGAATATCCGGTGCCCGGCGGACTTTGTTCACCTGTGTAGGTACTTTGACCTCCTGTGTGGCCTGCAGAGCCTCGTTCATTAATCGACAGGTGTAGGTACCACTTACATATATGGTGGTGAGGTCTTCGGCCGGTTTCTGAATTGATAATTTGAAGTTGAGCCTTCATTGAGTACGCCAAATGTCCAAATTCAGGCACACATTTTGACATTTGACGTGCTCAACGGATACTTAAGTTCAAATTCTCAATTTAGAAACCGGCCGTAAGATGTTGGTAGGTGTACCTATGATATTAATTGTAAGAAATTATCAACCTTTGGGATTTCATATTAAGTAGAAAGCTTTATTAAAGTTCCATTAAAAGTCAATCAACAGTTATCAAGATGGACGAAATGAAATTGGCTCGGAATTGGACAATTATCGAGTCCCACCCCGCAGCAGGCAAAATTGCTCTATCATAAAGGTGTTGTCGCATTTTGAACTAAAATTACGTAGCAATTTTTTTATAGTTATTTATTTACAATAACATAAATAATACAGTTCAATATACATACTCCCCGTCATTGCCGACTGGGAAGGTTTCCAGAATGCTGGCTGTGTTGCCACGTTGGATGGCGATACTTATTCTTTGGACCAGAAAATAGCCAGCCTTCTGGTCCTGAGAAGCATCCATTAAGCGTTTAGCAATAAAATAAAATTAAAGGCGGCGAGCGCTCGGACCCCATGACTCCAGAGTCTCAACCCCAAACGGCTCAAATATGTAATCAGCTGGAAGGTTAGCATATTTACGTCGTTTGAGGCCTTCAGCCAATGCAGCTGCAGTGTTAGTTAAGTATGTAGACCAGACCTGGGCTAGACACATAACAACGAATTTGGTCCCTGCGGTAGTTCGACCCGTGTAGCTCTATGTCTAAATAGCACTGTTAAAAAATTGTCCTAAACCAACTAGTGGGTCACAAGTCTGACATTGTCACAGTAGTGATATCCATTAAGCTGCGAACGACTACGCCGGTAATATAACAGACTATACCTAAGGCCGTTTGTCCACCGCCCCACCGTCACCGGGACGTCACCGAGAACGAGATGACGGCGCCGATTTATACATACATTTACTATGGCCATGTGTCCACCGCACGCCCGTCACCCGAGCGCCGTCATCCCGGCCGCCTATGTTTCGAGTAGTTCGGCGTGACCGCTAGAACTCGGCACGGTTTTATGACGGGCCGATGTGCCGGCAATACAAAACACGTTTGTTCTTGTCCACACACTACCGACGCCGTCGCACCGCGCCGTTCGTAGTCCACATCCTATAGTAGTTAAAAAACTTGTGTTCATACTGCCGCAACTTGTCGTGACGTACATAAAACGCTCCTGTGATGTATCGTTCACGTATTAGCGGATGAATCCAAAATTCTTTATTTATTTATTTTATTTATTATTTATGTACAACACACATAGAAACAAGTACACAAAAACAGTAGTACAAACAATACAGTGAGCATAGTACAAGGGCACTGGTTATTCCTAGAGGAATCTCTTACAGCAGGCCTGAACGGAGATGTAGGGGTGAGAGGGTGACGCGTGTGCAGTGCAAGTAAATAAACTTACATAAACTAAGGGGGGCATATATACATGTATAAATACATACTGTGCTATAATAAACTTACATAAAGGTTTACTACATTATAATATAATAGGTAGCTAAGATTAAGAGGAGAGGTAATGAGCTTTTACTTTCTTTTTAAAGAGATGAAGAGTTTTGTATGTCTTTTTCTTTGTATCGCCTACGCCTTCAAACGTACAAAAGCGTACAAAAGAAGGAGAAGTTATTGTCGGTTGAACGCAGCCATTCCCTAGTTTGTTTGATTTCTACGCACTACCACGCACGACAACTACAAGAAACTGACTGGACAACCGAGATCGTAGTGGTGGACAAACGATCGCCGTCACGTCAATTTGATTTCGGCCAGAAATAATCTCGTTCTCGGTGACGTCCCGGTGACGGCGGCGGTAGACAAACAACCTTAAGGTAATAGTCGATATATGAGTCATACATTTTTTTAAGATACGTTTTACGATATAACGCTAGAGCCACCTATCGGTAATTTCATTAACTATTTGGTAACAGTGAACCGTTTTACAACGATCCTTAGGCATTGACATTATTATAGATGGCTCTGTACCAAAATCAATAGATATTAGACTTACTTATTGAATTTGTAATGATTGATACTAATAATGATGCATTGAACTGGTAATCAACATGTACCTTACCTACAACGTAAAAAACCTTAAAAAATGTTGACTCCGCCGAGTTTCTTGCCCTTCTTCCGGGTGGACTTCTTGAACTTCAATATTCGAATTCAAATAGCCTTTATTTCTGGTACCATACATTTGTTTTAACAATATTTCATCACATAACTTATCTATTTCACATTATTCTTATTATGTACTATACCTACATATATAAAAATATAATTTTTAACCCTGCAATAACTCACTATCATATACAAAGTGGTCACTAACAACTCAATAGTACTTAAAAGAGAAACTATGTACTATTTGTGTTGTTACTATTGATGAACTTCAATAAGTGTGTATTAAATTAACTGCACCTATTTAATGAAAGGATTTTTTTAAATTATTGAATTTAATTGACCCTCATGGACACCTCCAATGAATTTGCGTGTTCTCTGCATTAAAACCAGCAATTACATACCCAAAGGGTAAAACGCGAACCCTATTACAGAGATTTCGCTGTACGTCCGTCCGTCCGTCTGTCTCCACGCTGTATCTCATGAGCCGTGATAGTTAGAAAGTTGAAAGATAGAAAGCATTCACCGTTTTTTTAATAAAAAAACAAGTTAAAAATATGCCATATATTTTAGAGTTTTTGAAAGTTTTTTTATAAAATCTAAAAAATGTCACATGACATGAAGTTCAACATCATTTTAGAGATTTTTTTTTTTTTTTTTTACTTAATATAAATTGACATCATAGGCGTAAGTACATGTTATATATCAAAAGCTGTGAGAAACTGGAGACTGAATTAGGTGAACCTGTGTAACAGATCTCCATCGCTTTCCTATCTCGATCGCTTTTCCTACCATTCCGATACCCCACAACCCTAGTCTACCAAGATTTCAAGGTACTTACAGTTCGACAACTCTTCATACTGCTTACAGTTTTTAGGGCTCACTCACTAGTAAAATTTGACCCTCAAACCATGTTAAATTTGCGCCGTACCCAAAGAGTTTACGATACTACTGTAATTTATAAAACTGCCCTCTCTCATAGATTTTACTGTTTTTTGGGTCCTTATTTATATAACAGAATCAATGCTTTGCTTGCCATTTATGGATTAAATAGGTATAAATTAAAAGTAACTTTAATAAACTGGCTCCAAAATTTATCTTATACTACTACTATTATTTATTGTAACGTAGATGGGATACTTCCCTATATACCAGGATAGTTTCCACTGATTGTTATTGAATAAAAACGCTTAGGACGATTTTATAGGTATAATGTTTGAGATAACAGATTAAAGATATACTGCCTCGGCTAAAGGGCGTGGATAATAAATTATTCTACACAATATTAAGTACGTAGTTTAGTATAGGTTACAGGTTTCAGAGTCATGGGGCGTGTGCTGAACAAGGGAACAGCTAACATCACCTGAGCGTGTTGTAGGTCGCACAAGAGATCAAATCACGTAAGTCCTTCGCTTATATAGAAGGTTCTCCTCACGCCGGGGGAACAGTTGAGGCGCGGAGAGGCTTCGTCGCACGCGCAGCTCGCAGTAAGTATAGTGACGTCACACACCGACGTCACACACCCCCTTTTCAGGGAAGAATTTTCGCTGGGGGAAATTCTTCTTCTAGGTCCCCCCCCAGTATCAGCTTCTTCTCGGCACTGCATGAGGACCCCTCAGCAGCCCATCAATTCCCTGAAACAGTATAAAAAGTGTGGTACATAAAAGGTGTTAATGCACGTGACGGCCTATGATATGGACAGATATGTGCGAGAAAAAAATTATTAATCAGCCAAGTATCGGTCTGCGCTGGCAATATTCATACAACTCGTACGGAATGTCAGTGAGTAGGTATAATTCTTATCTATAGACTTGAGTTACAAACGACTACAGTGAGTTACGAGTCGCACTGTGTTGTCCCAACCGGTTCTGGATATTCCGAGCAAATGAACGAAGTTGTTTGCAATATGACTTTGGGGTTCCGTAAGTTTAGAAGGAAGTTCCGTACGTCTTTACTGATTATAATTAATTAATTTTAAATCTTTAATATGCCATTCGCCTAGTGGTTTGTTAGACATTTCAGAAAGTTTATAGACCAGTGGTGATTTTTTTGAGATGATTTTACATTTTATAAATTTAGGTGCAAGTTTCTTACTAAAATATTTATCTTTGTCACTTAGGTAGAAAGTACGTTTCCATACAATATCGCCTACATTGTACTCCGCTGGCCTACGTCTTAAGTTGTAAGAAGTAGTGTTTCGTTGGTGAGCCGCTAGTAACGCTGCCTGTACCTTCTCAAATATAGAAGATAAGTAGCCTAACGACTCGACATAGCTATCGCGTGGTTCATGGACCATATCGGGATCAGAATTAATATGGTGTGAACCACACGATATCAGTTCACGACCAAAAACCAGTAATGAAGGAGAAAAACCTGTAGTTTCATTTACAGCGGAGTTCATAGCAAATTGTATTTTAGGTAAAAGCGAGGCCCATATACGGTGATCATTTTGAATGAAAGTGCTTATAATTGTAGTTATGGTTTTGTTGTATAAAAGGGAGTATAATTTAAACTAGCAACCCTTAACGCAAACTGCGCAAGAAATATTTTTTTTTTTTTTACTTTTTGTCAAATTTCTAATCTTATCGCACCACTTGAGACCACGACCTTTCCAACGGTGTGCCACACTTGACTGTGCGACTCTTAGTTTAGGAGGAGAAGCGGCTTCACTGGCGTATTATATAAATAGATTTGGTACTTTATATTTATTTAGTAAATTTTTAAATGTGGAACTTATAAATTGCTTGCCATTGTCAAGTATGACAGTGGATGGTATACCATGTATCAAAAATATCTTTTCCTCGAGGATTTTAGTTATTACTTCAGCCGTGGCCCCTTTTATGGGAAAGAGTAGGCAATATTTCGAAAAAACAACAAGACACCACAAATATATAATTGTTTTGATTCCTAGTAGGAGGTAGTGGACCAATCAAGTCCATGCTTATTACTTGAAAAGGTTTAATACATAGTTTAGGTTGACCCATATGACCCAGAGGTTGGTGATTTTGGTGTTTGTGAGCGATACATACATCCCAAGACTCGATAGCCTTCACTACGTCAACGTACATTCCTGGCCAATAGTAACTTAGGGACAGTCGTTTGTAGGTTGTTGTAGTCGTGTTGTTGAGTTGATTGCAGCTGTTCTTGAGTCTAACTATTACCGTTCTCGATTTGACCTCTTTTTGACCTTGACCTTGAGATCAGAGGTCAAAGGTCAAGTTTATTTTAGAGGTGATCGACCACGCTGAGTTGATTGCAGCTGGTTTTGAGTCACTAACTATTACCGTTCTCGATTTGACCTTGACCTTGAGATCACAGGTCAAAGGTCAAGTTCAGTTTAGAGGTCTTTGACCATGCTGAGTTGATTGCAGTTGGTCTTGAGTCTAACTATTACCGTTCTCGATTTGACATCGATTTGACATTGACCTTGAGACCAGAGGTCAAAGGTCAAGTTCATTTCAGAGGTCTTTGCCCATGCTGAGTTGATTGCAGCTGTTTTTGAGTCTCTAACTATTACCGTTCTCGATTTGACGTCGTTTTGACCTTGACCTTGAGATCACAGGTCAAAGGTCAAGTTCATTTTGGGGGGGTTTTCGACTATGCTAAGTGGATTGGCGTTTACACTGAGTGTCTAGCTCTTACCGTTCTCGAGTTGAAAGTTGTTTACGGACGGACGGACATTACTGTTGTATAAGAGATTTTCGTTTCGAAAACTCTAAAAGTTTACGGCTAGGTGACGTTTGTAAACTGAAAGGTGCATGTTCCATGCCCTTTTCGATTCCCGAGCTGACTAGGTACCTTTTTTATTATCTGTGAAAGAGGTTTTAATTTTCGATTAAAATTTTATTTGTACATTTTTTTATTAAGTAAATATTCAAAATTTTTACTATTCCGTGATCAATTTAATAAATACCAAAATATATGTATATTTAGGTATTTATAACCAATAGGTATGCCTAGATAGTCATAACCGAAGGGAAAACAACCTTTTCGAAATATAAATATAATAAGAACATCAAAATTTAATTAATTTAGTTATAAAGGGTCTGAATCGCTTATGTTTACTGAACCAGGTTCGGGGAAGCCTACATCCCGCCTCGTGTGGTTTGGTCTTTGTGCGGTCGCCGGAAGTAACCCTCGCTTGAAGTAGTAGCTTATTATCGCTTCAAACCGGTTTAACTTTTTGGCCCTTGTTTGCAATTAGTAGGTACCTACATTGTGCAATTATTGGCGCCTTTAATCATAGTTCGTATTAAGTTTGATTGTAGGTTTTGGTAACGAACAACATAAATTTTTAGGGAATTCCAATTTAAATAAATAACTAAATTGACGTTAATTTTTTTAAAGAACAGTAATTATAAGAATGTTTTAGAAAATTACTTATATACTTTTTTTTATATATTTCATTCGCCAAATTGACGCCGCCCGCCTGGTGGTAAGTCGTGACGACGTCTAGCGATTGTGGGCAACTCTCACAGCACACTATACTATAGAGAGTGGCCCTCAACTTGACGACCTACTGATGTGCCTCTTCAGGCTCCGCTTAATACTATTTTATATTTCCCTTGTCACGACAGTTCTTATGAAAAAAAATTGCGTTACGAAGTTCGCCGGGACAGTTAGTTATACTTCTAAGATGGACCACGGATGTTGCTCTGCAACAACAGTAGGATATTAGATCCACGAAAGATTGTTATTTAAGAGATTTTACAGGGTGTCAAACCAATTTCCTCCCGATAACTGTTAAGAACATTTAAAGCTTTTATCGTGACACTTAAAGGGGTGATGTCAGAAGGCGATTAATAGGTCGTCTGGCCACGTCTGGGGTGCAACGCGATGGTCTAGCCACCGGAAGCGACTCGCACCGAATAATCACATCGATCGCCAAAAAACTAACCCACATACGCACTGGCAGCGTAGCCGGAATTATTAATCGCGAGGAGTAAGGGGGCAAGGAGGGCGCTTAGGGTGGGTACGTGTGGCGCGCAGGCGCGGGTGTATGGCGGGCACTTCGCGAGAAAGGCTCGCGTGCCTCGGCCGCGTCCTGACGCCCTGAGGCGTCGCGATGCGCGAGCAGCGGGCCCCGCGGCCGCTCCCGCAAGCGCCGCGCTAACCTGTACCCATGCAGTGGCGAAAACTTACCAGGTTGAAATCTTCGCCGGGCGGACAGTCTCGCGCTCGGAGGATGCTCTGCTGCGGCCGCAGGAAGGTATGGGATCCGATCGATAGCGCGCGCCGAAACCGTTGCCCCTCCCGCCTGACGCCGACGCCGTTCGACGACCCCGCTCACTAATGCTCCTCTAAATCATGAGGCTCCTTCTTTTTTCAGCCTTTTTTTGCTTTAAATTCACAGTGAAAAACTATTTTAATTCATGTTTCTATTACAATTCTGATAGTCTTAGTTTTATAAACTTCATCTGTATCGGTTTCGGCGATTGCATATTTATATAAGTACTTAATTATATTTGTACCTGGTAATGTCCACTAACTATTCAGTTCTCATAATAAGTAATTTAGAATGTAAATTTAAAATGTGTCAACTTTTCAAACAGCTGCTGCATCTCACTGCATCATCGTTTTTAATCCAAGCTATTTTTAATAGTTTCGTTGAAGGGCGGGTAGGCTTTCAGTCTGTAGGTCATGTGAATATAGGTCATCGAATCGATCTCTATTCAAGGCAATCGACTATTGTAGAACGATCATTCAAATATTTACCACTATTTATGGAAAAATGGGCACCTAACACATACATTTTTTACGGCACTGTAAAATGGCTTTGTAATAGTCTATAATGTATTTTATACAGGATGTTAATAAATGTAATAACCTCAAACGTCTACAATACGCAAGCACATAGCGCATCTCGCAATCTTCGCTGAAGACTCTACAAATTTAATACACGGTGAATTTTTAGTCGTTTTGGACCCAAAAGAGAATTCAGAAAAACTATATGTACCCATTTTTTAATATGTTATAAATTCACAGTGTATAACTTTCATCACATTAAAATAGTCATTAAATATCATAACTCCTACGTGGAAAAACTCGTTTTCGATATCAGAGTCATAGAAGTTTCTGACATACTCGTAATTAGGTTTACCTTTGGGATTAGTTACATATTTATTCATTATCAATATGACTAGACATCGATATGATTATACCTACTATGATTATACCTAGTATATATAATATACCTACTAGTAGTTGGCTTGATTACTTATTAGGAACTAGCTGAAGTCCGCAGCTCCACCCGCATGGAATTGGTTAGAAGTAGGTATCTACTATGATGACACCTTTTTTCTTCCTTTTGATTTGGGAAAGTAAAACCTTTAATGATGTCTTTAAAGCTGAGCTTAAACTATTTGTGAAAGACGAAGATGAATCCGTTCAGTGTCTTCGGAGTTTAGTTCCTATTTTGTTTATTTTATTAAATGTACAGACGTTTTCTACTGTTTTATTACAATATGGATATTTACTATTTCTATTTGAGTAAATTAAACAACTTAAACTCACGTTAGGTAAATCTGAACAGCAATTCACGTCGACCGTACCATCATGTTGTACTTTTATACGAGTACCTTGCGATTTATTACTGTCATTGTAATAATCTATGACACGAATCATACCGAACGTCAACAGTTTTAGCTGTGGCAGGCCTATGTCACTCGCCTAACAATCGCAAAAAATACGTGACGTCAGCGACAACTTGAAGTTGTAAGTCAGTAGGGTTGTCTCTTGTTTGTGATACAGCATTGATCATATAGTTGATATTGAGGCATTAACGTCATAATTATTGGTCAAATTATGCTGGTCCTTTCCTGACAACCCTAAAGTTCGAATTATGTTCTCTGTTAACAAAATAATGTGCTTTAATTAGCGTCGGAGTTCAAGTTCTGTAAGTATTATTCCCTATTCTGTGGCTGTGGTTTTAGGCTTATTTCTATATATGAAAATGAATCCCTATTTCCCTTGGTCACGATCACGCGTGAACGGCTGGACTGATTTGGATAATTTGGGTCTTAAAATATTCGTGGAGGTTCAGGGAAGGTTTATAAGCCAAATTTCAGGCGGTACGAAGTTCGCCGGAACCACTAGTCATTTATATAGATTGAACATAATGAGCAAACTTTTTTGAAAAACTTAGGTATACCGGCTATATCGATTCAGAGATTAGCCGGAACATACGCGCCCTTACACCACTAGTCTCTCTATAGAGTTCTCATTTCTAGTGATGTGTCTCAAAGAACTTTAATAGTTGTAACTGCACAGTCGACGATAATCTCACCGTCATTATTTCAGCCAACTGTCGCCCACTGGTAGGTACGCATAGGCCTCCCAACGAACGCTACAACATTCGGTCTTGAGCTTTCCGCGTCCAGTGGCTTCCCGCGACCTTAATCTCTAAGAGCTTCAAATGCGAATCTACATAATTCGTTTTTGAAGCTCTTAGAGGGTTTATTGATGCCGAACCACCTATAAGAAAAATGTAGTTACTATTGAATACTTCTCGTTTGACTACGTTCTTTCGTTCATAATATTACCCTGGCAGTCATTTGACGGAATGGCTAGGGCATCAGTCAACTTTCGTTCTTGTACGCTAATGTTGATACACTTTTGCCTCAAATTTTCACAGAATATCCTTGGAACAATCAAGATTAGATGTGATTCTAACATTTCCGTTACATTTGTGTAATAAAACCGTTAATAACGAAGAGGTATTAGTCCTTGACTTTTCAATTATCTTTAACGTTCATATGTGGTGATAAACGTGTAATAGAATTTTTTAACAGTATATTTTTCTTTTTCTTACCTACAGGAGCAAATTATTAGAATCAAAGTAGGCATACATTTTCTCCAGGGTTTAAGCTATCTCCAAAAGAATATTATCAAGGCAGTTGTTTCTACGTGACGCGTAAATAAACATCAAAGAGACATATATCACACCTATATCCCCGATGGGTGTAAACAGAGGTGTATTACACATACACACTTTGCCAGTTGTTTTGTTGGTCCCACGTAATAGGGGGCAAGCCTATTGCCGTCACCAGGCACTATAGAAAATCCATAACCACTCTGTAATTTAAACCAATATTCCAACAGGCAGTTATATGTTATGTACCACAAAATATACTCTCTGCAGTCATCACGACATCGGACATTTACGAAGAAAAATTACCTAATGGCAGGCCCATGTCACTCGCCTAACAACCGCAAAAAATACGTGACGTCAGCGACAACTTGAAGTTGTAAATTGTGACACGGCATTGACCATAGAGTTGATATTGGGGCATTAACGTCATAATGGTTGGTCAAATTATGCTGGTATATATTTTACTTTACTGGACAACCCTAACGTTCAAATGATGTTCTCTGTAAACAAAAGAACGTGCTTTATTACTTGCTTTAGTACTTTATTAATTAACGTCGGAGTGCAAGTTCTGTATGTAAGTACTATTCCCTATTCTGTGCTAATGGTTTTAGATTCAGAGTCACATTGAATCGACTTGAGTCAGTTTTCAACCGAATTCCAAAAAAGGAGAAGTTTATTAATACGACTGTATGTTTTTTTTAATATTTTTTACCACATTGCTTTAGACTGAGTGGAATTTGAATTTTTTATTAATAGCTACTTTCAAAGTGGTCCCATTTCAATTTGGTCCCATTCCGACAATTATTTGGTGCCATTTTGGTAATTTGAATTCGGTTTTAGTGTCAATTTTTAACGTGTTTTTTTAGTTTTTCTTAATATAAAGTATGCTGACATTTTTTTGCCAAGAGTAGATGCTTGTTCTGTCGATATGGAAAATGTATCAAGTTCTACCAAAGTGAAGCATTCAACTGAAGTTTAACCTCTACCATATATTTGAAACTTAGCGTGAAAATCTACTCAACACTCAAATTACTATATAGTCCCCTTGGAATTTAAGTGGTACTGCTTCGTAAAGTATCGAATTAGTTACATTCTAAACTGAAACACTTAATCAAAATACGCGTTTGAAATGAGTAAGTACCTAACTTGTTAACTGTTGTAAGTAGTAAGTACTTAACAACTATTTGTGGACGATACCGGAAAATGAAGTGTCTGACACCATAGGGTTGATAATTAATTGTGCTTAATAAAAAGACTTACTTAGCACATATATTATTTTGTCTCAAATTGTCATTACAACATTATTAGGTTCAACCTGCACATCGTTTTGTACCACCCATTTTCAATAATAATCTCTACTAATATATTAATAATCTAGTAATAAAATAGTAATGAATTTGGCACTTCTGAACACGCATTCGTATGTGGTAGAAAATGTTTATAGCTCTGTGTAAGTAATGGTCAAACATTATGAATTTACGGCGATCCCTCAAAAGTGGGGCGTTGGTGAATATTGGACCCGGAAGAAGTTGGATTTACGATCCTTGAGGATAGGTTTATGGCTTACCAACGATAATTAGGTGTAAATCTAAATCGATGCTTCTCAGGACCAGAAGGCTGGCTATTTTCTAGCCCAAAGAATAAGTATCGCCATCCAACGTGGCAACACAGCCAGCATTCTGAGAACCTTCCCAGTCAGCAATGACGCGGATGATTTTTTGAACGACGGCGACGTAGTGTAAATATTTTTATATATAATTATGTAAATTGTTATTCTTATTGTAAATAAATACTCTACGTCCATAAAGAAAAGCTAAAAAAATACATACTAGATACATTGGTGCATCGAAAATGTCCGTGTCAGTTAACTTAACTAGCGGACACGTGCGACTGCATCTGTGGATGGAATAGTTTTTCTCGTTTCTGATTCTTTACGGGTATATTTTGCCTATCTGTCCCTGTTCTTAAAACTATTAGTCAGGTATTTTTTACGCTATTACCAAGAAATGAACAAAATTCGACGAAAACAATCATTTAGTTAATCATTCTGAGTTACCTATGTAGTTTTTCTGTAACGATATAATATAGTTAACTCTATCATTTTCGTCCATGCACTAAGTTTATCTGGTACCTAGTAGGGAAGTACTGTTTTGACTTGCGTTATACTCGTATTACTGTTTTCTTTTTAGTTTAAAATACAGCTTTTCTTCTCTTCGTTTTGGCGAGGCTTTGTCCTTAATAGTCATGTCGGTCTAATCGTAGCTTAACAAAACACACATTAAATATCTGGCAATCATTGGTGGTATCACAATTTACTATTGGAGTTTTCGGGATATTTATCATGTAACGTTGGTTTGAGTTTCCGATATTTCGGCACTTTTGCAAGAAATTCTTCCGTTTTCTTTCCGATAATTTCAATTATTGTAAACGACCATGATAGTTTAAATACTATCACAATGACGCAATCTAACTGAATCCTGAATACTGAAATATAGTTTTATTCAAGTTTTTGTTCACGTACCGATAAAAACTGATAACAGTTTCTAGTTATAAAATACCCATACGGCACAGATGACGCAAATGGAAAAACAGTTCGACAGGTCCAATGACGCGATAACGAACTACGTACGACTGGAGCATGGAGTGCTTTAAATGGCTTAATACATTCTCGTTATCACGTGATAGATACCGTTTTCTACCTACCCATCTGCGGGGAGCAATAAAATTGGAAAACGTGACGTCATATTCCGCATTTGCATATTATAAAAGGTGCTTTATGACGGAGAAGCTTTGTGAAAAGAATTGATGTGCGAAATTAACAGGAAATGTTACCCACGACATCGATGAGAAGGGCCTCAGTTTTTTAAATGTTCGTTATCTCAGAACGTTCGACTGGTTAAACCGATTTTGATGATTCTTTTATATAAAAGCTGTTGATTATCGGGTAGTCCCATTTTAATTTGGTCCAGTTCTAAAAAAATTATGTTGATTTTTTTTACTAAATTATCATATAAAGGGGTACAAAAATCGCTTCACAAATAATGGCTACATATCGAAGGTATTTTACTATCTGCCAACATCCGACGACGACACCGCACTCCACACGTTGGTGGAGTGCTCAGCGTGGGCGAGTCAGCGCCGAGACCTCGTAGTGGGTCTGGGCGTGGATACCCTCTCGCTGGAGACCATGCTTCAAGCCATGGTCTCCAGCGGGAGTAGGTGGAACGCGGCCGTGTCCTTCTGCGAGCAAGTCGTGCTCGCGAAGGAGGCGGCCGAGAGGGAGAGGGAGCGAGGTTGCGTGCTATGGGGCAAAGGCCCCGCAGCACGCAACCAAATTCACTCACTGACGTGGGATAAAACCCTACCCCAACGACTTTCATCCCGACCCAACCCCCGCAGAGACCACAGAGGTGGTCAAAGTCCGCCGGGTGCCACCGGAAATACGTTCTGCTTGTAACCAGAGACACCCGGCAACGGACGTTAGAGCGGCCGCGGCCTTGGTCGCGGAACTAAAAAAAAAAAAAAAAACTATCTGCCAACACAGTGAAGTTTCGTTAGTATTGACAATACCGCCGGGCGCCATTGGACTGCCACCGGGCGCCACTGGAAATACCTTCTGCTTGTAACCAGAGACGCCCGGCAACGGACGTTAGAACGGCCGCAACCTTGTTACGCGGAATTGAAAAAAAAGTATTGACAATATACATTTGGCTAAACCTCATAAACTAGTTCCAAGATAATTATCAAAAAGATATAGGTAGGTATCTACCGAGATCATTGGCTGTATGCCATTGAGTATATGATATCGCTGGTCGGGATTGTACTTCAAATGGCAGTTATACGAATTTAGGTAAGTGATTTAGGTAGATAGATAGGACATACGTTGACGATTTATGGTTTTGAAGACAAGACATAATTATAATTTAAATGGAAACAGGTAAAAAACTACCTAAGTAAAAAAAATATACTTTGAGCATATTTTATGGCTAACTTTTATACCAATTACAGATTTTCTTCGGATTACTACGTGAGCATTCCAAGATATTTTAATTACAGCCGATACTCTTGCATTAAACCACTGGTGGGCTCATCAAATGCCTATGATCTACGGCAGCAAGCTATTCATCGCCTGCCCCTTTAGTTGCGCTTGTAAGATTACGCCCGGACCACACCCATCTGTTGGTTCAAATATGGACTGCCTGGGTGACGAAAGGTTGCTGGTTCAGGAGTTAGGCTATGTTTAGTTTGAGGCTAGATGGCGTTGCGTTCAATTGTCTTTACATTATTTATTAAATCGGCCTTCATATATTTTTGATTTCTTCCCCACATCCCTTCTATTTCGATTTTGAAATGGCAGCATATAAGTAACTGTAAATATTTATAAACAATGAGTCATAGCTATTTGAGCTGTGTCGCCTTTTCCTTGACTGACTGACGTATAGTAATAGCGGTAAAAGAGGGTAATACGTAGTAGGTGTTTTGTTTACTATAGAAAATTGCGGTGGCAACCGTTTGATTGATTGGGGTCAAGAGATCAGAAGTTGAGGGCAAAAAGTCAAGGATTTCGACGTGCACTTTGCTCTAGAGCGGACAAAGGACAGATATTTCTTCTTGCCTTTGAAAATGTCGTGACGGGAAACATGTGAGATTTTTAAGGACATTTTGTGAAATTGAAAAGTGTATTGTTCAATATCTACCAAATACCGTTTTTTTAGAAATAAGCACCTTTCTATGAATCCACGGACTTCTAGGGGAAAAAATCATAAGTATATCGCCCCATTAAAAATACTGTTTAAGCTTTTGGCCCCCATTTCCCACCATATTTGTAGCAAGTGGAATTCCATAGTCTCCCTAACGGGGAAAAGATGTGATTGTATATAAGTATGTTATGTATTCCCCACAATGAACAACACTTGTAACTCAATCTATATCGATACTAAACTTAAAACACTATTTTTGATTTGTACTAATTTGTGTACTCGAAACTATTACTCGGATTATGATCATGTAGTGAAAAAAAAACACAGTTATGATGGAAAAATAATTGCATTCCATTTCCGTATCGCCGTTTCACCAGTAATTTTGTTTTGGTGATATGAATCATAGTGGATTGGACGAAGTAATTTAATCCATTTTTTTTCGATCTGCGTTTTATTTGGATTGATATTTTTGAACAAATTGAAAAGGAAAATTTATATTCACGCAATACCATTTAGTTTCAAACTAAGCAACGTTTGTACTATGGGAACTAAAATAGGTCTAGAGGCTAGAGGCCCCACGGAATAGGTTACGTAGGACCATTAAAACTATGTGCCTATTATGGGTGTATAATGCATCTCTGCCTACCCCTTTGAGGATGTAGGAGTGATTATGTAGATTTTTCCTAATACGTGTTTCAAAGTTCTTTTTTCTCAGTACACTACTTTAATATCAAAATTTAAATAAATGAATGAAGTCCCAGGAGCTACGTGCTACGAACATTTCGCGAGTGCAATCGTAGATAGCTACACCATGACAGTTCATACATTACGAGTAAAATATTTATAAAATATGTTACTTTTAAAATTTGTAAAACAATATGTTACAGAATATAAAAGCAATAAGTCTCTTTTTTGTACATTATTTGACAAACCATTAAGGGGTAGGCAGGACTATATAATACACTCACTTACGTCAGTAACTTTTTGTTTCCACGTAGCTAATAAGGGTGGGACTGCTAAGTTGACGTTAATCAGCAGGTACACCAGTATGTCATAGTTTATGGTTTCGATTGTCTGCACTGGATGGAACTTATAGTATACATGATAAACAAACAGATGTACACTGTTCCACTTATTTAAACTTCACTAATTTAAATAATTTGTAGCACCAGTTGCAGGTAAGATTAGCCTCGGCTTCAGAAATTTTTGTGGGACCTCTTTACATCCAACAAATCTATACTACACAACAAAATCTACCTATAGGTATCTTTATATACGAGTAGGTATCTTTGATAATACTAATTTTGCAACTTGATTGCGAAGTTCTGTTATAAATTTTTATATATTTTATAAGCACTGAAGTATGCTAACTTTTTTTTATATAATTTTACAATTTGAATCACAACGACGACGCCGTAAGTCGCGATATTAAAACAACGTGATCACAAAATTATATGTTTTGGGCTAGTAGTGATGGTCAGTTGGTAGAACGCTCCTCCTGGAAAGGGAGCACTCGCTGGTTCGAGTCCAGGCCAGACTCGACTTCTGTTATAAAATTGGAAATTGATTGGAAACCTTACGTCTCCTTCAATGACGTCACGATGCATAGTTACAATTGTGTATGACGCAATAGATGACGTAACTAGTGGAAGATAAAATACACGTCAAATATTTACACAACAACCGACTTTAAATTACCGAAATGGGACCAAATAATTGTTGGAATGCGACTAAATTGAAACGGGACTTGGAAAGTAGTAGCATTCATTAAAAAAAAATCAAAATTGGTTCACCAAGTCCAAAGGTAACAAACGTATAAAAAGCATACAGTCGAATTGAGAACCTCCTCCTTTTTTGGAAGTCGGTTGAAAATAGACTTTTTTTTAACTTTAACTTGTTTATCAGAATGTATAACATTCTGATAAACAAGTTAAAAATATGGCAAAAATTTGCCATATAATTTAGAGTTTACGAAAGTTTTTTCATAAAATCTAAAAAAAAAAATATGTATTTCAACATCACTTTAGAGGTCTTTGACCATGCGGAGTTGACCATAGTAGCCGAAATGAAAGCAAGATATTCCCGAAACAAATGGATTGATGCATATAAAACAAAAACCATCACAGTAGGTCAGATATGCTCGAATGTCGCTGCCGATCAAGCAGATAAACGTATCTACATCAGAGAAGCCCTCACCAAGCAGTATAAAACCCTTTTATACAACGCGAAAGTACAACTACGGGACTCATTCCAGTATGTATGGTGTAAAGATGAGAAGGTATGCGCTAAAATCAACTAACACTAAAACCTATTTTATTAAATCTATAGATGATATCAATCAAATCAAAAATGAAAACAAGTTGTAAATATTGTGGGTACACCTACTTATTCTACTTGTATATTCATCAATTAGTTGCCCTACATTATAAAAAGAAAATTTCATGGAAGAACACCACATTAAAGAAATATTTAACTGTAACTCGTTAGACTACTTTTTCGAACAATTACCTTCCCCTAAGCATATAGAATTATTATGTCTACACATTAACATACGATCAATAATCAAAAACTTTGTAAAATTATTGCAAGTTATTCATAGCTGTCCATTTCCTATTGACATTATTGCTCTCACGGAAGTAGGTATATCTGATAATATTGTTCAGTTGTTTAACATCCCTACCTCTACCCAGTACTCACAGCTTCGCATTAATAAAAAAGGTGGCGGTATAATATTGTATGTAAAAGATTTTTTTTTAATTTACACCGATTCAACAAAATACATTTACTTTCGAAAATCTGTCAGGTACCTATTTTAAAAATTGGATGTAAACAAGACGTAGTAATATGTTCTATTTACAGACCACCAGCTACTAACAAAACTATGTTTGTCAACGAATTAGGTAAATACATCTCCAAATTTAACTCCAAGCCCAACCTTCTTCTTATGGGGGATACCAACATTGACCTGAAAAGCACATTACCGCATAGAAACTCGTATCTAGAAGCAATGCACGGGCGCGGATTGATGTGTGGAATTACGGAGTACACTAGGATCGAGACAAAACTAGCCTTCGTCACGAAAAGTTGTATTGACCATATTTTTGCCCGTCTTCCCACATTAAATCCGTACTAGGCAGCGCTAAACATTGTACTAGCAGATCATCGGGCCGTCATACTTACCTGCGTGAACGATTCCGAGCAGAAACATATACAGCGTGTTTCAAAAGTAAATATTGATTATAAATTTTTACTAAAGAACTTAATAAAATTGAATGGAATCGAACTAATAAAATGACTTCTCCAACCGACATATATAACTTTATCTACGAATCATTCACCCAAGCGCGTAACGAGGCAAGTAAAGAGAGCACCTGTAAGAAACGTCGTAAAATATTTCGAGTACCATGGATGAACAATAATATCATGCAATTATGCAATAAACGCGATGATCTGTTTCGTTTATAGAAAAAAAATCCAACTAACATTCAACTAAAATTAGATTATAATAAAACCAGGAATAAAGTACACCATCTATTAGAAAAAAGCAGGAGCTCATATTACATTAAACACATTGAACAAAATTTTAAAAATCCAAAAAAGATGTATCGAATCATTAATCAAATGTTAGGGCGAGTAACATTGTCAGTGGACGAAGTAATCGTGAAGGCCTTTGATGCCCAGGGAGTTAGTGCTGAGACACTAGCTAACAACTTTGCTCGGAGTTTTCATGATGCAGTCAAAAAAATTATTCCAAATTGTAGTCGGAAATTACTGGATCCTGAAAGTAACCGTAAGTCCCTTGACTCTTCAAAACTATTCCAACAAGCCACCGCAAATAAAATTCAAAAAGTAATCAAAGATCTCGATCCCAATAAAACAGCAGGTGACGACTCCATTAAAGTTTCCGAAGTAAAAATTATAAGTAAGGACATATCTATAGCATTGACTAACCTCGTCAATACTAGTATTGGATCGGGAGTCTACCCGGACGCATTGAAAAAGGGTCAGACCCGTTTACAAAAAAGGTAAACGCAATGATTTTGAAAACTATAGGCCAATAACTCTTCTCTCTACAGTGGATAAAGTTGTTGAAAAGTACGTATGTGAGCAAATACATAACTTCTATAGCAAACATACAGTTCTATATCCCAATCAATTTGGTTTTCAACGTGGCAAAGGTACAACAAAACTCATGTCAAACTTTACAGACGAAGTTAATGCCCATTTAAACGACAAGAGACATGTGCTGGCCCTATTTATAGACTTTTCGCGTGCATTTGATACCCTAAATCACATACAGCTCGTAAAAAAACAAAAAATTGAAACAAGCGGTATACGGGGCCCCCTTCATAGTTGGTGTCAGAATTACCTAAGCAATCGAACCTTCCAAGTCAAAATCAACGACACTAGTAGTGATAAGGTGGCCACTACAGAAGGCACGGCGCAGGGATCGGTGATTGGTCCGCTGCACTTTTTGACATATGTCAATGACATGAGTGACCACCTGGAATACAAATGCTACCAGTTTGCTGGCGACACGTGCTTAGTGGTAGCCGATAAGGACCCAAACAAAGCCTGCGAGCTGTTGCAATCTGACTTTAATGTATTAAATAAATGGTGTCATGACAGCGGTTTAGTGCTTAACGCGAATAAGACGAAACTCATGCACATCAAGTCACCTTACATTAAGCACCCACTAACCAACGCAATAACGACCCACGACCACATGTGCCTTCACCGCGGCCCTCACACCGTCCCATCTTGCTGTTGTTCAGTTATCCAACTCACCGACTGGCATAAGTACTTAGGCTGCATAATTGACACTAATCTTAACTGGACACACCATATAGAACACGTTTGTAATAAATTGCGACAATTTCTAGCCAATATTACTATGTTAAATAGACGCATACCGTATAAGGTTATGCTAATGTTATATAACTCTTTGGCTGAATCTCATGTTCAATACTGTCTCAGTAGCTATGGCCGTACCTATAAGACTCACTTAAATAAAGTTTACAATTTACAGTTACGAATATTAAAAACAATAGTATCAACGAAAACTAAATTACAGTATAAAAATGACGAATTAGGCCTTTTTAATCATTGTAATACTTTACCAGTTCACCTTCAATTTAAACTAAATCTAATCAAAGAACAATTTTTTTATTCCAGCTTATCCACAAAAGTAGAACATACTGTATATACTAGAAGTGTTGCTCACAACAAGTTATGTACTACGCGCGCTGATAACACATTCGGTGAAAGAACCACTCGTTACTTGGTTCCTCGCTTAATAAATAGACTACCCTCAGATTTGCGGAATAATATTACCGATGTAAATATCAAAACAGTTCTAAAAAAATTCTTTCGAAGCAATGTTGACAGTTTATTTGAATGTTAATGTCTTATTAATCTGCCTGTTACATGAAGATTGGTTTGGGTTTGGAGGGATTGGGATGTATATTGCCTACTTATACTACTTTTGTAGTTCTATCTACGTATACAACTTTTTTAATTTATATTGTGTATGCATTCCTCAACCAACTAGACATTTGAGTTGTTTGTTAATAATGTTCAAGTAGTAAGTTAAATAACATGATATAATGATGTATCTTTTATTTTGTTAGCATAAGGACAAACCTCTGTGGTTTTATTGTGCTACTTTGTTCGTCACAGTGTTAACTAAAACACTATAATAATAATAAAAAAAAAAAAAATGCAGCTGGTCTTGAGTCTCTATTAACGTTCTCGATTTGACCTCGTTTTGACCTTGATCTTGAGATCAGAGGTCAAAGGTCAACATCACTTTAGAGGTCTTTGACCATGCGGAGTTGATTGCAGCTGGTCTTGAGTCTGTAACTATTAACGTTCTCGATTTGACCTCGTTTTGACCTTGATCTTGAGATCGGAGGTCAAAGGTCAAGTTCATTTTAGAGGTCTTTGACCATGCTGAGTTCATTGCAGCTGATCTTGAGTCTCTAACTATTACCGTTCTCGATTTGACCTCGTTTTGACCTTGACCTTGAGATTAGAGGTCAAAGATCAAGTTCATTTTAGAGGTCTTTGACCATGCTGAGTCGATTGGTGTTTACACTGAGTCTCTAGCTCTTACCGTTCTCGAGTTGAAAGTAGTTCACGGATTTTCGTTTCGAAAACTCTAAAACGTTTCTAAAAGTAGAGGAAGTGAAAGAAGAATTCTACGATAGTAGTTAATAATGAAAATCTATAGTTATGAAAGTCTGTAGATGGTTTAAACTCATCACCTCTGGTGAGCAATGAGGAATAGTTTTGGTGATCATTGTTTTGGTGATGATCAAATTGGTGATCATCGAGGAATGCCTCCTAAAAATAATCTCGATTGTAAGCACTGCTTGAACACAACTAAATAAGCTTAACCGATTTTGGAACGTAAGTAGTGTTGACCTATTATTATGCCGTAACATGAAACCCGAAAGGTTTTGTTAAATAAAATAGTGGATACTAGTCCAGTTTTCATTTATTTTCATAGTCAATTCAGTTTTGGATGAACTGAATGAACTGATGAAGTTCAAATTTAGTACTGCTTAGTGAAATATGAAGTTATAGTGTCAATAAAAAATCTCTCATGACGCCGTGAGGCGAAACCGTGGTCAGTATGAAATAAATAAATGTGGAAAAGTACAAGAGTTTTATCCAAAATGGAATTAACTGTCGTCATCATAATCATCACAACATAGTATAACCCAAAGTCGGTTCTTTTCCCTATGTATGCTTATATCTTTAAAACTACGCAACGTATTTTGATGTAGTTTTCAGCAATGGATAGAGTGGTCCCCGAGGAAGGTTTTTGTGTAATTTCGTCAAGTAGGCGTAGTCGTGGGCATCCGATAGTTATTTTATAAAAGGCGTCTGCGCATTACTTCTGACGTATTTTAACTGAGTAATGTGGGATTACGTGTGTGTGGGACGATTAGCAGTTTTTTTTCACACATAGGCGAAGCCGAAGACATTTAGTATGTAACAATAAAATAAAGATCAAACAATGTTCATCATAATGAAAAAAGCTGCCTTCGTCTGAAGGAAACTTCTAAACATTTTTGTGGATTCATTGTAAAGCTTTGCCTATAATATTTTCAGCGGTCTTTGTTAACAACACAATGTTTTCATTGTTGGAGTTTAAATATGTTTCATCTTCTTTTGTGAAGTATGTTTACCGATGCCTTTGTATATTTAATAAATAATTAAAAATATTAGTGTAAAAGTTCTAAACAAACGGTTGCCTAAATCTAAACAGAACTTGCATTATAGAATTATCATTTAGATTACTGATATAAATAGTTATACACACACACACACACACATATCATGCCTATATCTCCGAAAGGGTAGGCAGATGTGCATTGCACACCCACAACATGCCAGGATTTCTAGTCCCACATAACAGGGGCAAGCCTATTGCCGTTACCGGACACACATTATCATGGGTTATGTCCAAAATGGCCGAATGAATTTATTAAAAAGTCGCTGCAATATCGTAATTTTGAAAGAATTAATTGAAACCCGTTGCCTTGCGATGATGAAAGGCAACAAAAACTTATGTGCCAGCCGCTATGGCACAGTCAATTAAAGTCCTGAGCGTCTCAGAATAGTAATAATTATAATGTTATTTATATTAAAATATAAAAATCGAACAAACTACTACTCGTAATGTCAGTTACTACTCAGTAATCATGTACATATTTTATTGTTAAAGGTTTTTAATCGGTAGTGCAAGTGGGAAAGTAATTGATAACACTGAATTAACAATTAGACTAATTGTTACTGAGTAATGGCACAGAATAGGAAATAGTACTTACATACAGAACTTGCACGCCGACGTTAATTAAAGCACATTCTTTTGTTTACAGAAAAAATAATTCGAACGTAAGGGTTGTCAGGAAAGTACCAGCATAATTTGCCCAATAATTATGTCGTTAATGCCTCAATATCAACTCTATGGTCAATGCCGTATCACAAACAAGAGACAACCCTTACTGACTTACAACTTCAAGCTGTCGCTGCCGTCACGTATTTTTTGCGATTGTTAGGCGAGTGACATAAGCCTGGTAATGGTTTCAGTTTCCCTATGTAGCAGTAAGTAAGGATGCAAGGTTGATTAAAGTTTTTTTATTATATTCTAACGGACGGCCGCGGCTTTGCCCGCGTGAAATAGTATTATAGCCTAAAACCTTCCTCGGGAACCATCCATTGATAAAAACAGCATGAAAATCGATGCAGTAGTTTTTCACTTTTTCGCGAACAGAAAGACAGACGCGGTGGAGGACTTTGTTTTAAGATATGTACCTAGAGATTACAGTGGATACTTAGTATATTTATTGAGATTTTAATATAGGTATACCATTTTTGAGTTAATAGGTACCTATTTAAAAATGTCTGTAGAAGTGAAAAGATCTTAAAAATAGAACCGTTAAAATCCTACCAATACTACCATTTACTACTTCAGTACGACAAATAAGCATATTAACTATATGGATTTAAACTTTATCTTGTTGACACAGAGCTTAAATTCGTTTGATTATACTTCAAAAGCTTTGCTCCAGTTGTCGACGTTTCAACTCTCTACCGTCGCACTTCAGAGTTCGAGTTGGCACCAAATTTTAGGTTTCAACGCTTCTCATTAGGCGCCGTTCACATAGACCGGGGTGTGAGGAGAAACCGGGGAGGCACGGGCGTCAGACGGGAGGACTATTGTACTTTAAGACGAAGCGTTTTGTTCCTCATCTCTTTATATACCTACGTACAGTTTCAATGACTACGCGAAGTCTCACTTACGATATTGCCACTTGGTTTATGTGAGATTCTATGAAAATAGTACACGTTTCTGCTACATTTTAAGTCCTAATAAAAAGTATATTAGTATACATTAAAACGTCTAGTAAAACGTTATTGAAATTGAAATATTAATCTACCTATTTTTACGATCTAAATAAATTATTTTAATTGCTTAAACTCGCTATCCATCCAAAGGCTGTCTGGACGAGATCGCTTTCAGGGATTAGGCCGCCATTTCTACCATTTCTGTATGTTCTCCATGTTGTGTACAATTAAGTGTATTGAATTGAATTGAATTGAAAATACGAAGTCATCAAATTAAAGCGAAAATTTGAACAATAATGATAAATTAATCTTCATTTACACCAGAAAGGGAGCATTTACCTAGATAATAATTTGTTTAATAAATCACTGTTTTGTTATAGTGTTTTTTTGGTATAATTAGTTCAGTCGTTTCAGCCCTAGCGGCCTTTTTGAAACAGGCTGTAATTGTGGCGGTTTGGCTCGAAATTTCACATATCAACCAATTAAAACATTATAATTATTTTGTGTTTCAAAACATTGAGTTTGCTTAAACTATTCTTAAATATTAAGATATAAATTATAAATAAATTACAAAAAAATAAATACCATCGGCAGGACTCGAACCTACGGCCTTTCCCTTAGTAGATAAATTAGTAGGTTGTATAAAATTGTAATCTTATTAATGCTCCAGTTACTCAACGCTTTCAATTACATACCAAGAGAGGATTAAAAACATTAAAATGGGTGCTTCAAACAGGCTTGGCCGTCTAGAGTGATGTGTGTAAGTGGCTGAATAAGCTGGAGGGAATACTTGCAAACAAAGTTAATCTTTATATTAAAAAAGTACGTAAGAGTTTTCTTTGCAGCAGATTTCCAAGAAAAATAACTGCGATATTAATTAAATATGTCTGGTAACGTTTTATATGGTTAGGTAGGTGGGTATCTTTTTTTTAGATTACTAAATTATGTGAAATTTTAGTTTTAGTTGGTCTTTCTATATTCGTTGGTCTTTATTATACTTTTTATTTGGTGGTGTCCTATGTATAATATGTATGTAAATACAAAAAAAATGTATATTAGTATTTATATCTAGTACTTTATTAGTTTATCTAGTACTCATATCACAAGCTCTGCTTAGTTTGAGACTAGATGGCGTTGTGTGAATTGTCCTAACATATTTATTGTTAACTAGTGGTCCCGGCGAACTTCGTACCGCCTGAAATTTTGCCTATGAACCTTCCCTGAACCTCCACAAATATTTTAAGACCCAAATTAGCCAAATCGGTCCAGCCGTTCACGCGTGATGTCGTGACCAAGGGAAATAGGGATTCATTTTTATATATAGAGTTTATTGTTAATATATTTATAAATATAATTCTACTGTACGCGTGTATGTCACTGAACTCCTCCTAATCGGCTGGACCGATGTTGATGATTTTTTTTGTGTGTGTTCAAGGGGATTCGAGAATGGTTTAGATTCACAATTTGGTTCTTTTTTTTGCAGGACAAGTCAACAAGACAACTGTCGGGTCCGCTAGTTATTTATAAAATATTTCATGTCTCAGCTTTTGTTGCTTATTATTATTATTTGTATCTGCCTATATACGCAGGTCACACTATAAGTTTGCGTAACTTAAAAAAACAACATGTTAAAACCAAAATATTATGTATATTGCTTTTCAAAATACTCTCCTTTACATTTTGAACATTTTTTTCATGCGATCGAACCATTTTTTAAAACAGGAGGACCACAGATCTGAAAGCATGTTTTTTCTACGTGCTGATTAAACGCTATCACTGCCTCTTCGGAGTTGGTAAAAGTGAAACCTCTCATCAAATCTTTGATTTTGGGGAAAATACAGAAATCACAGGGTGCTAGGTCGGGGCTTTGCGCAGGATGGGTGAGGAGTTGTACTTTTTCGGTAAAAATGACTTTGTTTTGTTGGCCGTGTGTGAAGAAGCGTTGTCATGATGTAGGAGAACGCGGCTTTTGGGTCGTCTTTCGCGAACTTTTTCTAACATCCTGGGTAAACAAATGGTATAATTCCACTCGGCATTAACACTCTTTTGATCTTCAAGTGGAATTGTACAGATGGGACCCGTAGCTGAGAAAAAAAACGCGATCATTTTTTTACCAACGTTTCTCGCCTGCCTCACTTTTGTTGGCTTGTTCTCATTTTCAAACACCCATTCACAAGATTGCTGTTTTTTTTCGGATTCAAAACAATAAATACACGTTTCGTCTCATGTGACAATGTCATAAACAGCATTAGAATATCCGTGGTCGTACTTCAGTAGCATCTGTGAGCACCATTCCACGCGAGCCCGCTTCTGCTCCGCTGTCAGTTCATGAGGGATCCAACAACAACAAAGTTTCCGAACTTTCAATTCTTCGTGTATATGGATAATCTGAGTTTCCTGAGTTTCTTGCTGGTATCTTCTCAGGAGAACCTACTTACCGAACCAGCGAAAGAATCATTTTCAAATGGTTATTTATGTACCTAATTAATTTAGTATTTTTATAATAGTGCTTGACATAAAATTGTAAAATTTTGACATTCATATGTGCTCTTTATGTGCCTAAACTGAATAAATGAAATTGATTCTTTGATTCTTTTTTGATTCTTGATATAATTTTCTGGATTTGACTCATACCAATCCCCAACAGTCCTCGAATTGTCTTATTGGTAATCCGCGGGTTTTCTTCAATTAACCGCTTAACAGTAGCCACATTATTTTCGTTGACGGCAGTTGAAGGCCACCGTTCACGAAATTCGTCATGTAAAGAAACTCGACCTCTCTCAAATTCAGCAAACCATCGCCTCACGGTGCTCAAACAAGGTGCTTCTCTCCCAAAAGCATTTTGAAGACGAGCGGCACAGTCTTGCGGAGAGAGAGAACTTTTAAAATCATAAAAAATCATCGCTCTAAAATCTTTTCGACTTAATTCCATTTTCGTTGCATACGTAGAATTTTGATGTGTTTTTTTTTTCGTGTTTATGTCGTAACATAGTAATAATATGTTACTTCATAACTATAATTACAATCTAGCCTTAAGACTAATAAGTAATTTGTATCTAACTTACATTGCTAAATAATTAAAATGTAAGAATGTGTCCATTGGCACGTTTCTTATTGTCTCTAAGTATTATGAATGAATAATGACACTATGTTCTTGTTGTCTTAAAGTATAGCACTCACTGCTCACTGCACTATAACATTACACTAACTCGTAAGGCTTAGTCCTTCTCAGTCTTCTCACTATGTCCGTGGTATCGAGGAGCTGGATGGCCTCGACATTCATATGGTGTATAAGTCTATTTTGCGTATTTTTGTATAACCTTCACGACGAGGTCCACACCTAGATCACGGTGGATGTCCTCATTTCTCACATACCAAGGAGCGCTAACGATACCCCGGAGTACTTTATTCTGAAACCTTTGTATGATCTGCATATTGGTCTGTTTGGTACAACCCCACAACTGTATACCGTATGTCCATACTGGCATTAGTACTTGTTTATAAAGAAGTACTTTATTCTGCACTGACAGTTTAGACTTTTTGGCAAGGAGCCAGTACAGTTTTTTATAGCGAAGTTCTAGTTCTTGACGCTTCTTTTTCACATAAGCCTTCCAGCGAAGCTTTGCATCTAACGTCATGCCGAGATTTTTTGCTGTGTTTTCGTGTGGTACTATTTGACCATTTATAAATACCGGTTCAGAATCCGATCGCTGATTTGTAAAATCTATGTGGATCGATTTAGACTCATTTAGTTTGATTCGCCACTTTTTTGTCCAATTGACAATGGTGTTAACAGCCAACTGCACCCGGTGGACTGCTTCTTTACGAGTGTCTTCCACAGCCATAACAGCCGTGTCATCAGCGAAAGTGGCGATGGTGTTATTTTTTAATTCAGGGATGTCACTTGTATAAAGGAGATACAATATAGGTCCAAGGACACTGCCTTCTGGTACACCGGCTTGAATACACTTCAGTTCCGAATATGCATCCTCATGCCTCACTCTAAATGTCCTTTCTGTTAAATATGATTTTAAAATATCTACAAAATGCTTAGTAAGCATTTGTCTTAATTTGTATATTAGGCCTTGGTGCCATACCTTATCAAAAGCTTGAGCAACATCCAGAAAGACTGCGGTACAGACTTTCTTCTCTTCTAGAGCTTTTTCTATCACATTGGTTATTCTATGAACCTGGTCTATCGTTGAGTGTTTTTCTCTAAACCCAAACTGGTCTAGCTACCAGTTTGGGTTTAGAGAAAAACATCAGAAGTATCAGAAGTATCAGATCTCTCTCTTCTATGATGGGTTTTAGCCGTCTTAACAGTATTTTTTCAAATAATTTTGACATAATTGGCAGAAGTGAAATGGGTCTATATGACGTTACTTCAATAGGCGGCTTTCCTGGTTTGGGAATCATGATCACTTCCGCAACTTTCCATAGACTTGGGACGTGTTTAATCCGTATGGTAGCGTTGATAAGGGAATTTAACTAATACTCTTCGCGGGAGATGTTTTAGGATTTTAGTTATAAGATCGTATCCAGGTGTTTTCTTATTAGACAATAATATAATAAAGAAAAAAACTTCTTTTCGTGAAGGAAGTTTTATGTGATGGTCATCGCATGAGTCTTCACTAACTTTGTCTTCGAGCTCTTCGTCTCCTACTGTTTGAATGGTTTTCTCTAAATGTTCTGCAAACCTAGAGGCTTTTTGCTCATTATTAACAGTCCACTTTCCATCTTCTTTTTTAATGGGCGATGCTTGTAAAATGGGTTTGTTTGAATTTTTATTGGCTTTCCATAATGAGTACTCTGCTGTGCCGTTATTTGTTAACAAACTGAGGTAGTTATTTGTGTTATCGTCGTGGAAGTTCTGAATAGTCCTTCTTAGACGTTTTGTGAGATTGTTTAAAATTGTTTTGTCTGGTGGATATCGCGAACATTGCCACTTATGTCTTTGTGCTCGCTTTTTTGCAATGAGATCTGTTCTTTCCTCTGGATAACTGTGACTAGCTGGCCTTAACTTTAGTTTAGGTGTATTTCTCCAGGCACTTAGTTGGATATCGTTAATAAATTTTGCTAATTCGTTATTTAATTGATGTCTATTTTTGAGTGGCACTTTAAGGTCAGTGATGTTGTTTAAATCTATTTGGAAGCTTTCCCAATCAGTGTTTTTGTTAGTTAGCCTTGGAGCACTTTCTTTTTTCAGAATAGTCTCACTAAGGGTTAGTATAATAGGTGAGTGGTCCGAGTTCATATCATAACCCTCTACTATGTCAATATATGAACAAGATAAATTTTTGTAGATAAAAAAGTCGATCAGATCTGGTATTTTAGAATCGTCTGTGGGCCAGTAGGTTGGCTTTCCCGTTGATATTACTGTACACTTGGCTTCTTTAACTGCACAAAGTAGTTCCCTTCCTTTGGTAGAAGTTAGCCTAGAACCCCAGTGAGTATTCTTTGCGTTAAAATCACCTCCTAATATAAATTTATTTCTGAATGTTTTAAGAATTCTTCGATACTGGTCTACTTTTAAGGCATGCCTTGGTGGACAGTATATAGAAGCTATAGTTATATTATAGTGTTTAGTTTTGATATCAACACCTACTATTTGAGCATAATCTTCTTCCCATTTAAATTCCAAGTTATGTTGGATGTTTTCTTTAATAACAACACTACTACCACTTCTAGCATTATTGGAGGGGTGAATAGCATGGTATGTGGTATAACCGTCTATCTGAATGTGAGATTCTTTTGTAAAATGCGACTCTGATATAAGGCACACATCAATTTGTTCGGTTATCGGTTTCGGTTTCGATGCTGCAGGAGTCCGTTTGCATTCCACGCTATAATTTTTAATGTATTCTTCATTTTGGGTTTGAAATTGACAACCGTCTGGTGTTTATGGACTCTAAGTTTTTCAATCTCTTTTCAAATGTGGTCAAAATGCTCAAAATCTTGGAAATATTATTATCTGTTGAATTTTCTGTCTCTGAAGACGGTTGTGGCACAGGTCTTGGTTGGACTTGTTTAGTTATATTCGCGAATGACACGTTAGTAGTA
Source organism: Nudaria mundana (assembly GCA_963556515.1). Classification (NCBI taxonomy): domain Eukaryota; kingdom Metazoa; phylum Arthropoda; class Insecta; order Lepidoptera; family Erebidae; genus Nudaria; species Nudaria mundana. Next base: position 7,390,781 of record OY748290.1, on the reverse strand, counting down.
ACTAGCCGAGTGATGCGTGGCTTGTTGTTCTTTGAAGTCCCAGCCAACTGGGGTATTGGAGGAGTAACCTTTTTTATCTGGTTGTTTCTTTTTAGGAGTTGCAGTTCTTTTGCAACCAAACACCCTCTGTAATTAGCAGGGTGGGGTTGACTACAGTGAACGCACTTAGGCTTTGCTTCGGCTGGCTTTGTGCAGTCTTTGGTGAAGTGCTTACCAGTGCATTTGACACATCTTGGTTCCTTGGCGCAATACTTTTGCGTGTGGCCGTAGGCTTGGCATCTCTTACATTGTGGGATTAACTTTGATGTTTTCAACGGCTGTACATCAACTTGAAAATCTAGTATGGACTTGATACGGTATATCTTATCAATGTCTTCCTCTTTGTCAAAGGAGAGCATAAACATGTTAAGAGGTTCTTTGTTCCTCCAACTTAATTTGTAATGTTGTAATTTGTTAACAGCCTCCAGTATTTTAAAACCCTGTCCCTTAAGGTCTTCGACTATTCTATTTGGTAGACAGGTCGAGTGTAGGTTTTTAACCATCACCCTAATAGGTCTGTCTTGTTTATTTTCGTATGAGTACCAAACACAGTTATTTTGCAACAGTATTTTGGTAATGGCTCTATACGATTCCTCGTCATTGGCATTTACTTTGACATTGCTTACGTTCATCATTTTGAGAGTGAACGATTCTTTTTTAGTTACTGGCAATAGAAAGTCGTATAACTTTTGGTAGTTTTGTACGTTTTCGACAATTATTGGTGGGGTTGATAGTGGTTTTTTGACAATGGGAATTGTACTGACCAGGGTATCATTCGAGGTTTCGCCTTGAGAGAGTCAAGGTCCTCTTCATCAGTCTCATACTGAATTGTTTTCTGAGGACCCTTTACGGCAGTGTCCACCTTCTCAGAGGTAGCACTCTTTTGTTCCTGAATCAGTTTCAGTTCGTTTTGCAAAGTCTCAATCTGATTGCTTAGATTGTTGACTAACTTTTGCAGTTCTAGACGCTCATTCTGCTGTTCCTTGAATCGAGCATATAATTTATGTTCTAGTTCAGTTTTCAAAAAGATTTTATTCGGGGAATCCATGATCGAAGTTAGTTATAATTAATAAATTATAACTTACCATAATAATGCATAAGCAGACGAGAGGTATTCAGGTCATTGCGCTAAACGTGACGACAAGCCGCGACGGATATCACAACCGCGTCAGCGTTTTTACTCGCTCATGAAATAGTGTCACTGCGTATGCGACGCGACCGTCTAATCGAAGAGTCGATTGCTCACTCAACTGCTCACACACTTGATGTGTGATAAAAAACAATTGACAAATGATTTCCCGCCAATTCTTTTTTTTTATTACTAAGAATGTTGCAACGTTTAAAAAATATAATCGAATTTCAAATAGTTCAGATTAGCTAGAAGTGCAAAACTTTTAGTGTGCCCCATGTATATATATTTGAGATCTGGACCAACGAAATTACTGGCAACGTGGGGTGTGTAATACACCTCTGAGATGCTTTCAAGGACAAAGGTGTTATATTGTATAAAATGTACCTATGTATGTATATTCTAAAGCATAGCAGTTTGATAATTTACTATAATATAAATAACTATGAAGTTAAGCACAACTAGAAGACATGGAAAACAAGTTTTAATTAGAAAACATTCTAATAATTCCTTCTTCACACTGTTTACAAAGGCGTTCTATGAAGTGAAAACGGCTTCACAATGAGACATACCTCCGCCAGTCTTGATCGCCTTCGCTATTGTAGGCAAACGCTTGTCATAATACATTAACTTTTAACTACCTACTGCTTTGTGAACATAGTTAGTTCGTAAATTAAGTTTTCTGTATAGACTGTGTAGGTACAGTCAGCATAATTGCATTTTTATAATGGGAATGCACTTTTGAAAATATTTGCAGATCGTACAATACAATACAATACAATAAACTTTATTGTACACCAATACAAATATACATGGGAAATCAAAATGCTTAAGAAAATGTACAAATGGCGGCCTTATCACTAAATAGCGATCTCTTACAAGCAACCTTTGGATGGACATGAAATTGTTATAACTACGTTTTGAACGTGGGTAGTTAATGGAGTTTGCATGTAGGAGGTAGAAAAACATTTGAAAAAATCTTATAAAGACAATAGGCACTATAATCATAAGAAAAATAAATAAGTAACATAATAATAATTAAAATAACGAAAAGCAAGGCAATAGACAGAAAGCAAACTATGACATAGATAACTAAACAACATCGTACAAACATTTGAACCAACCCGGGGATCAAACCCGGGATCTATGAGGTAACAGTCTTACGCAGGTCCTACATTCAACCGACTACGCCACAGAGGTAGTCAATATCATGGCGGGACTACTCGAAAGAAAAAAGGAATTTAATTCGTCTATGGGAGGCATATGAGATAACCGCATAGCTTATCAAGATAAACCCACTTTTGTGCATATGTTATTAATCCTCACGTTGATTACACGTGTTCTACATGCCGCGGAATATATCCTGGTGTCAATCGACCAGTCCGAGACGCCCAGGACTTTAATTGGCTATGCCACAGGGGCTGGCACGTAAGAGTTTGTTGCCTTTCATCAACATTTCATCACAAGGCAACGGATGTCAAATTTACTTATCAAAATAATATAACTGCTTATTTTATTATATTAATTCGGTCATTTTGGACATAACCCACTTACTAGAGTGCCCGGTGACGGCAATTGGCTTGTACCCTATTACGTGGGACTAAAAATACTGGCAAATTGTAGGTGAGTAATGCGCCTCTGCCTACCCCTTCGGTGATATGTGTGTGTGTGTGTGAGTGTCAATCGACCAAATAAAGAAGTAAACATTTTTGGCATGCGGCCTCTTTCATTTTTGGCATGATTTAGACAAGATATGTTTTTTTTTTAAATAGACGACTTTGTGTTTCGTTCTAGTTTCAGTATCCTATTCAACGGGGCTCTGGCAATTATTATAAGTATAGGTTCCCCAATAATAGGTTCGTGAGAATTAGGAAAAAGAAATTCCTCGTGTGTGAGGTACGCATTTGTTAGTTTTATTAAAGTACTAGCTGTTGCCCGCAGCTCCGCCTGCGTGTTATAACTTTCTTTTTTACTAAACAGATAGACACACAAATTTTTTTTATTCACATTTATGGGTTCGGTTTCGGTCTAGTAACACCCCCTGCCATTTATTTTTTTAATATTTTAAATGTACCGAATTTTCACTTCTACAGATTTATTATAAGTATAGAAGATAGCTGTTGAGCGATATTGTATCTTAAGATAAAATATTATAGTATCTTAGCCGTGTGCAGCGCCCCTTAGTGAACTCCACTACGGGTGACGTAACCTACGACAAACTTATTATTTGCGGTCGGTACAGTAATCGGGTCTAGGGATTGAACGCAAAATTAAGTTTGTTTTTTATTGTATATACTTTTCCGTGATAAAAAGTACCCAGCGTGGTGCCCAGTATATTAAAGAATAATTATACCAAGTTTCATCGTAATCGAATCGGTAGTTTTTGCGTGATGCCTGAACAAACAGACAGACAGACAAAAATTTTTGGGTTCGGTGTCGGTATAGTAACACTCCCTGCCATTTATTTTTTTGATATTTTCTATGTACAGAATTTTCACTTCTACAGATTTATTATAAGTATAGATATAGATCCAGCATAAATGTGGGAGACGTTAGCATCGGCATCAAGCCCTCGATGAAGTACCTAGGGATCGTACTTGATAGCCAATGGAACTTCGGACCACATTTCCGAAGTTTGGTCCCCAAGGTGACGCAGGCATCGGTCGCGCTTTCGCGACTGATGCCCAACCTAAAGGGACCCAACGCCTCCTGCAGGAGACTGTACCTGGGGATCGTGCGGAGTATGGCCCTATACGGGGTTCCCGTATGGGCGGATAGGTTGGCGGTCAAGGGGAACGTGACTCTGTTAAACAGATCACTTCGAACCTTGGCCGTCAGAACCATACGGGGGTACCGCACGATTTCCGGAGAGGCTGCATGTCTCCTAGCCGGGACCCTTCCATGGGACCTGGAAGCGAGAGCCCTTGCGTCATTGTTCCAATGGTGCAAGGAGGCGCTGGAGCGGGACCACAGGCCTGCATCTCGAGAAATCGAGGACCAGCGGTCCCAACTCCGCCAGGATCTCATGGAGCCATGGAGGGCGCGACTTGTCATGCTCGCGAAGGAGACGGCTGGAAGGGAGAGGGAGCGTACCCTCCCCGCCGAGTTCCGTAGTCGGCGGCCAGGCCGCCCCAGACTACGCGACTACGCCCAAGACTATCGACCTCCATGATCGGGGCCTGAGGACGGCGGGATCGCCACCCGCCGTCCTTACAGAAGCAGGCTAGAAGGGTTGCGTGCTGCGGGGCCTTTGCTTCATAGCACGCAACCAGATTCACTCACTGACGCGGGATAAAACCCGACCCCAACGACGCGGTATTCTCGTTCCGACCAAACACCCGCAGAGACCACAGAGGTGGTCAAAGTCCGCCGGGCGCCACTGGACATACCCTCTGCTAGTAACCAGAGACGCTCGGCAACGGACGTTAGAGAGGCCGCGGCCTCGGGCCGCGGAATTAAAAAAAAAAAAAAAAAAGTATAGATATAGATAATGTGCTCAAAAAAATGTTTTTTTTTTTTTATATTTGCTTCGCCAAATTGACGCCACCTGCCTGGTGGTAAGTCGTGACGACGTCTAGTGATTGTGGGCCACTCTCACAGCACACAATACTATAGAGAGTGGCCCTCTACTTGACGACCTACTGATGTGCCTCTTCACGCTCCGCTTAAAGAACCCAGGAGGAAACACGTGCACAGGCAGGGCGTTCCAGGCCACTATCGTTCGGCAGAGAAACGAACGTTTAAAACGTTCGGTTCTCGCGAACATGCTATCCACTGTGTGGGAGTGGCATCTCTGCCAGGCACGCGTTGTTCGGGATCGGAAGGAAGAGGGTGGGATCAGATTGAAGAGCTCTTCAGAACACTTGCCGTGGTAAATACGGTAGAATGCGGCCAAGGAAGCTATTGTTCGGCGCTGAGCTAGCGGCTCAAGCTTCCCGTTACCTCCGGACAATCTATAATACGGATTGCCAATCGCTGCATAGCGTCGAGAGCGTCCAGCAGATACTTCGCGGAGCCGTCCCAGAGGTGAGAGCAGTATTCGACGAATCTGCGTCTTGTACAGCAAACATATCTGGTCCGGTGTAAAGAATCGCTTTACCTTATTCAGTATTCCTAGTTTCCGTAATAATTCGTAATGTAAAAGATTTTGCCAAAAATAGCTGTAAGAAATTTTCAACCTTTGTAAGTAATAGTTTCATTTTAAGTCAAGCCAAGACGTGCTTTGTAATATGGGGAAAAGTTTTTAATGGCACGTACGTGGTACTAAAGTCAAGACCTTAATAGCACCTTTGGATGTTATAAGACTTGTGAACGTTTCTTACTTAAAATATTTCAAGACAGAATTGTAATGCTTTTAGTGTCAACGTTGATGGAAAATTACTTGTAAACTTTGTATTTACTTCAATATTTTATACAGACGACTTATAATCGATATTCTTACAATGTAGTCTGTTATAGTCGTAGACGCGGAGGTGGCCAACATCTTTACTTTCAGAATAAACTTCCATCTCATTTGTATGTCTTCTGACAGGTCGAGTGCAGTGTACGTGTATATGTGACCCCTTTTACACACACATGTGTTGTACACTAGCTTAGCTACAAAAAGAGTTATACACTACTTTTTGTGGTTACTCACACAAATGCAAAGCTTCGCTAACGCCTCGCGACCTGTACTGTAGATACGGTTGCCAAAGCATCTATATATATAATACGCCATTGAAGCCGCTTCTCCTCCTAAACTAAGAGTCGCACAGTCAAGTGTGGCACACCGTTGGAAAGGTCGTGGTCTCAAGTGGTGCGATAAGATTAGAAATTTGACAAAAAGTAAAAAAAAAAATTATTACATGCGCAGTTTACGCTAAGGGTTGCTAGTTCTATCTATACTCACTTGTTCTTCCATACAGAGTAATAAGACACATTCTATTGTTGAACATATTGTTGTACTGTTTTTAACGTGGAATATACTTACCTACATTCGATCTTGAAGTGTTACCTTATACGATTTTTTCCTTAGAGTCTCCATAATACGATATTCAGTGACCGTAACTATTACCTATAATTAATTTAATATGCTTAATCGATCTCATGAATAAAAATATTACAAATAAGTACAAGAACAGTACCTATTAGCCAAAACTGTGAATCATTGAAAAAACAACAACAAAAAGTAACCTAAACCAATTATTCAGACAATGACGCATAAGTCGTTACCCCGATGTGTAGGGTGGAAACAACAGTCTAAAGAACCTATCGTATGCTAAACTATGGCTCAGGTTTCTTAGCACTGTCTTGAAGGAGGTGATACCGACTGGAAAATAAAAGTAAATTCTATCGATAACTAAGTAGGTACAGTGTTATTCTCAACATGTGTGTCCATTAGTTTCTTAGTGATTACATAAACCCTTTGCACACGCCGATAACCATACTATAATCATTATCGTGATTTTAAAGATTTCTATTCAGGGTTATAAACGTGGCTAAAGTCAGTGTATACTGTATAAGTACTGGCTAGTTTGAACCCATTGGTGGTGCTTCACATCGGAACACGACGGCGATGTGAGGGTGCTGCTGAGAAAGATGCAGAAGCCGTTCGAGCTATACCTACCTATTGGTGGTGTTCAGAACTTGTCGTGGACATAGACATCATCATAACATAGTTTTTTTTTAATTTCGCGAGACCGCGGCCGCTCCTATGTCCATTGCTCATAACATAGTATAAAACAAAGCCCTCCATATATATGCTATCTTTAAAACTACGTAACGGATTTTGATTCGGTTTTCACCAATGGATAGAATGGTTCTCGAGGAAGGTTTTTAGTACCTATGTAATTTACCAAGCGGGCGAAGCCGCGGGCCTCCGCTTGTGCATTATAAATCTCCTTATACCGGAGCATCTAAAACTCAATTGTAGGATCTCAAAAGAAATTTATATTTTCTATAAAAACGTAGTTATAAACTAAATTAGTTGGTACATTATGTTGCTGTATTGACAAAGGTATTCACAACCATCAATTTGTCGACCAAACGTTTGTCGACCAACTAAATTGTTAGTGACACTTAAACATGCTAGTTTGAAACATAGCCACAAACATTATAGTACCTACTGCTAGGACTATAAATGCGTTCATAAGGAATGTCTTTGTACCTTCCATGTTTTAACACAAATATCTATGAAGCAGTGTATGAAAATTAATTCGATATTACGAGTATGATTTATCCTTCAAATTAATGTTGAACTTTAAACAAAAGGGAAGAAACTTTACCGTGATGTAAGACCTACGTGAGATTACACGAACTTATGCCATGTTAAATCGTAAAAGCTTCAATTTTAAACGCATTCCTGTGACGTAAGAGTATAGTTAGTAAAGGCAGGCGTATGTCACTAGCCTAACAATCGCAAAAAATACGTGACGTCAGCGACAACTTGAAGTTGTAAGTCAGTAAGGGTTGTCTCTTGTTTGTGATACGGCATTGACCATAAAGTTGATATTGAGGCATTAACATCATAATTATTGGTCAAATTATGCTGGAACTTTCCTGACAACCCTTATGTTCGAATTATGTTATCTGTAAATAAAAGAATGTGCTTTAATTAAAGTCGGAGTGCAAGTTCTGTATGTAAGTAATATTCTCTGTTCTGTGGTAAAGGTATCTAATTCGTGTGACCATGCATTTTTATCATTAAGTTATTCGTCTACAGTATAGTAGCCTTTCATCATCAAAAATTTTTTTAACTACTATTTTAAACTTATTAAGAGGCATGTCAACCAAATCCTGAGGAATTTTATTATAAATTCTTATACATTTGCCTACAAACGAATTACCAACTTTATGAAGTCTAATTTTTGTCATTGCCAGTTTATTTTTATTTCTTGTATTAAAATTATGGTTATCGGATTTTTTTTTGAAGAGATCTATGTTCTTCCGTACATATAAGATGTTGTCGTAAACATATTGAGAAGCAAAAATCATTTGGAGTTTGGGTGTTTTCTATGTATGTATTTACAAATATATAAGTATGTTTATCAGTTGTCTGGATCCCATAGCACAACCTTATATTAGCTTAATTTGGGTTAGAAATATAATTTGGGCATTGTGTGAGTGTCCAATCATATTTTTTTTACGTCTAAAGGTAACTTTTTTATCAGACGATTGTAGAGTAGCTTCACTTTTTATTGAAATAAATGTGAGTGAATAAAACCTTATTCTCGAGTGTATAGCAAGAGTGTATAGTAGTATAGCTCAGGCATTCACGTGGTAGTATCCACAAGTTGTATATCTACATGGGGCATACTAAAAGTTTTGCACTTCTAGCTAATCGGAACTATTTGAATTTCGAATGTTTAATTTTTTTTAAACGTTGCAACCTTCTTAGTAATAAAAAAAACAATTGGCGGTAATCATTTGTCAATTGTTTTTTATCATACACTAAAGTTCTACGTATGCAACGAAAATGGAATTAAGTCGAAAAGATTTTAGAGCAAACATTTTTTATGATTTTAAAAGTTCTCTCTCTCCGCAAGACTGTGCCGCTCGTCTTCAAAATGCTTTTGGGAGAGAAGCACCTTGTTTGAGCACCGTGAGGCGATGGTTTGCTGAATTTGAGAGAGGTCGAGTTTCTTTACATGACGAATTTCGTGAAGGGCGGTTTCAACTGCCGTCAACGAAAATAATGTGGCTACTGTTAAGCGGTTAATTGAAGAAAACCCGCGGATTACTTATGTTACAATTCGAGGACTATTGGGGATTGGTATGAGTCAAATCCAGAAAATTTTACACGAAGAATTGAAAGTTCGGAAACTTTGTTGTCGTTGGATCCCTCACGAACTGACAGCGGAGCAGAAGCGGGCTCGCGTGGAATGGTGCTCACAGATGCTACTGAAGTACGACCACGGACATTCTAATGCTGTTTATGACATTGTCACAGGAGACGAAACGTGGATTTATTGTTTTGAACCTGAAAAAAAACAGCAATCTTGTAAATAGGTGTTTGAAAATTAGAACAAGCCAACAAAAGTGAGGCAGGCGAGAAAAGTTGATAAAAAATGATCGCCTTTTTTTTTCTCAGCTACGGGTACCATCTGTACAAATCCACTTGAAGATCAAAAGAGTGTTAATGCCGAGTGGTATTCTACCATTTGTTTACCCAGGGGGTGTTAGAAAAAGTTCGCGAAAGACGACCCAAAGCCGCGTTCTCCTACATCATGACAACGCTTCTTCACACACGGCCAACAAAACAAAGTCATTTCTAGCTTCCGAAGTACAACTCGTCACCCATCCTGCGCATAGCCCCGACCTAGCACCCTGCGATTTCTGTATTTTCCGCAAAATCAAAGATTTGATGAGAGGTTTCACTTTTACCAACTCCGAAGAGGCAGTGATAGCGTTCAATCAGCACGTAGAAAACATGCCTTCAGATCTCTGCCCTGCTTATCGTTTCTGCAGTAATCGACATTTTGGCGATTTTAATTTTTTTGCAAAAACGGTATATATTTTAATTTTTTTTTTACCGGAAACATGTGTTTTACTTAATGAAATACGCCGTACTTGCACCAAAATGCTTCAATTGATACCAAGTTACGCAGTAACCAGCATATACTAGACGCTTATGCAGTACTTGCTTCGTTTACTACAAATTCATTTGGCAAATCATTATTTAGCCAAACAAAGCACTCTGCTTGACTACTTTTGGATGTAGCAAGTACAACAAAAGATGTTCGCTCATGCTAAGGCCAAATAACAAGAAACGTAGTATTCAATACGTGCTAGGCAATCATGCAGTAATAAGTACAAGTACTTCATTTGCCCATAGCAATACGGTGGTGATCCTAAGATAAAATGGTAGATGAAAATGCAGTAATACGCCTTATGTCCAAACTATACAACAAAGGAATTAAAAATCTGTATCAGTAGAAAGCTAGATTTTTTTTGCTAATTTTAGGTCAACTTCAAATGTTACATAATAACGACTTGTAGTTCAGATATCCAAATGTATGTTTTTCGCGCTTATCTCGAAACCGCGTTTATGCAAGTACTGCATAAGCAATAAGCAGGGCAGATCTGTGGTCCTCCTGTTTTAAAAAATGGTTCGATTGCATGAAAAAATGTTTAAAATGTAAAGGAGAGTATTTTGAAAAGCAATAAACATAATATTTTGGTTTTAACATGTTGTTTTTTTTAAGTTACGCAAAACTTATAGTGTGACCACGTATACAAAACGTCATGGTGTTAGCTTGTTAGTTTCAATTATCGTCATGAGTGTCACCGTCTGTAAATGGTGCCTTAGTTGATAGATGGCGCCGTCTGGACACCCACTTACTGGTTTGAATATATTATTTACATAGACTGAGCATCTCTTTACTTGTTATACTCGTATTATAGTTTACTTACGGTTTATTTTTTTTACGAATTATTTTTTAAAATTATAAAGCCAAACAGTGTCGTTCATATTTTTGTTTATGGCAATCAGTGTCTCAATTAAATAGAATCAGATACTTTTTGTTTCTTTTTAATTGCATATACCTCAAGTTAAACTCATGAAGCGGTTCAAGCCGCACGTGAATCGATTTGACAGACTATTTGGTGTTAGATTTCCATAACGAAAACCGATAGCAGCTTCTTAAGCCCAGAAGGCTGCTTTTTCAGCTCAGAGAGTTGTCATTCAACTTGGCAATGAGACCTGGAATATAAGAAACTTTCAAATCAGCGATAACATTGAGGAATTTTGCTACAAATCTAAGTGAATATTGTAATTACCTACTTAATTTACATGAGAAATATAGTTCCAGTGTAAGTCAACGAACAAAACAATCATCAGACCCAAGTTACATACAAAAAAATCTTCATTATAATAAAGTCCTTCTAAATTTATCTTCTTCTTGTGAGCATTTAAATTATTCCTGACATGATTACAGCCCTATAGTTACGACAGAGAAGCGTAGATCCAATAACATTATTAATAACAAAGCTTGTCTAGACGACAGCCTTGAGGCCTACTGATATATTACTTCCAAATGTGTTCATAAAGCGATGAAGCTCTCGTTTTTACTATTCAATATTGGAATCGTTTGTGGTTGAAGTGTAATATAAGTAGTTTGTGGATATTTAAACTTAGTTTCTTTATTTTTATTTTCATTAAAGAGGTTTTAAAATTTTCAAGCAATCTACAATGATCATGAATATAATAATGTACGTAGTATTATAATGCGGAGGAGTTCTTTGACGCCTATATAGTGAAGATGTTAGTGTGTATGGTATAGTTTTTAGCAAGTGTACCTTACCTACTCGTATTAATAAATAGATTTTACTAAAATAATGACCATATTTAAAATATTTTGAGATAGATATACAAGGTTATTTTTAAAGTATCACAGGCCTTTAAGGTACCGTTTCTGAAGGCCATATGAAGCAAGTTTTGGTTTACGAATTTGCAAAATTTTGAAAAAAAAATTTCTACTAAAATTATTAAATATTATTAATTATACAAAAATTAATAAATCGATATTGGCTCGTCTATACACGATATTACTACGCGACGCAGTACAACTCAGTTGCCCTGGAACCCTATCAACATCCTAAGTCATCCTGGCGTGCACGGGACAGACGGACGAGACTTTGACATGAATATTGAGTACTGAGTAGAGCCTGGAAACAGCAATGGGCTATCCGTCTATTACGTACGTCTGGAAATATGAACGCATCTGTCTAACCGTTGTGTGCGTGTGTGTGTGTTTGTGTGTGTGTGTGTGTGTGTGTAAACACGCGTAATATTGTGTCGGCTCGAAATTGTTTAGTTATGGTGGGGGGTACGCGACTGCTTGAATGAACGTTTGTAACGTAGAGTTAAGAAGTACTACAGGTTCAATCCAAAACATGAAATGGCTCTTTTGGTATTACTATAACGTTTCGTAAAAAGTGTGATACATATGGGTGTTTAGTAGTATATCAGGATTTCGCCCACGGAAAGTCTTATATACTTTTAAAATAACCCTGTATATTTCAAAATTTTACTAAATGTCTGATCGATAATCAGATAATCCGGTTCAGATTCTCTATCGTATCGCTATTTAACGAGGCAAATTAAAACATTCTAGGAACCTTTCCAATTAACAATGACGCGCCGGAATTTTTCCTCGAATCTTTGTAATCTCTCACGGATTAAACGATATGAGAGATTCTAATGACATTTATAACAAATATAAACTAGAGCGTAGGAAATACATAGTCTACTTTTATTCCAATATCATAACTATATCTACCTATATAAATAAATCAAAGTACTTTCCGCTGTCTGTCCGTCCCTATCTATGCTTAGATCATAAAAACCGGGCAAGTGCGTGTCGGCCCACGTATAATATAGGGTTCCGGAGTTACCCATTATAGGCTCTATAACTCCTAAACTACTGGTCCATTAATTAGTTTTCCTTCAAAGTTCACCATATGGACTACCATCACGATTTTTTTCAGATTCTAGTCTATATATATATATATATGTATATATATAGTCATTTAGATTTTAGAGAGGGGAGGGGGGGGGGGAGGTAGCCTCTGTTTTAACAAAAAAATGCGCTTTAAAGTTGTATATCTCGCACCGAAATCAAAAAAATATTAGCAACCCTTTCAAAGTTTGAAAAATACCTATATAATGATACCCCACACGATGGGGCTGACGCGAGAAGAAAAAAACCTTTCACTTTCACTACGGAACCCTAAAAGCTACGCAACGGATTTTGATGCGGTTTTCACCAATAGATTGTGGTTGTCGAGAAAGGTTGTAGGAAAGTTTTAACAGACTGATACAATGGAGTACTCATCCTAGAGTCGAGTAGGTAGAACGTTGAATAGAATAAACTCATTTGAGCTCAAATGAGTTTATTCTATTCAACGAGTCAATTAGTGAAAGTAATAAGTACTTTCCTTGTATCTACCACACTTAAACAAAGTAAATAACCCATCAAAACCATTCATCTCTTACTTTTTATCTTTACTTTAAACTGTACGAATACGAATAAAGCGTTGATTCAAGAAGAGAATTCTTTTTCTTTGATCTCGAACAACTCTAACGAGTTCACTCGACGTGGCTGAATATTTTTATTTTGTAAACATTTTATATTTGAGATAAGCTTTGAGTTCTTGAGGCATATTCTGCACTTTTATTTATGTAGTTTTATAAGAAGTTTTAGTTACATTTGTCCTGTTGTCTGTATGTTGCCGCTTGTTTAGTTTTAAGTGTGGTTTACTACCCGGTTTCAGTTGTATAGGTACAGTTTTACTAATTACAACAGAATAAGTTATTACTCTGCATTATTATTGACCGAGCGAGCGAAACGTCTACATTTCGAGATTGGAGAATTTTGCTTCGTCTGTCTGTCTGTATGTGTGTCCCGGGCTAGCAGTCACAGTTTGTATCCGATCTTCATGAAACTTGGCACAAATGTTCCTTGTTTTAATACAATTTTTTCCTCGTGAGCCTTTTTGGATCGGGGGGTAAATAAGGTCAAATAACATTTTAATGTTTTTCCGTGGTAGCGCCCCCATTTATTATCCGATCTTCACGAAACTTGGCCCAAGTATTCCTTTACTAGAAACAATATTGTTTTCATGTTTTTTTATTGGGGTGGAAGTCTACTGTATGACTATAGGGCGACCACTAGTGCAGTGCATAGGTATCACCTTTTTGGCCCATCTGCAAGTGGTGCACCTGCAGTTCAAAGGAAAAGTGTACATATAGAGATGCACGTTGCTTAAATAAATTGAATATTACATCTGTGTGATTTGTCAAGACTGCCTAAACACAAGTTTACTACATTATAATGACGACCTATGTCGTGCAGTGGAATAACAAGCCAATGAAGTAGAACATCATTCCTTTGAAAGGATATCCCACCGATATAGGTCGGCGTAATTTATAGTTCATCCTCTGTGACAAACGACAGAAATAAAACCGTAATTCTTCTCTCATTTCCACTTGCTCTTCTAGTTATAATGCTGGTGTTGAATAAATCCGAGGGTTATTTTAGATGGGATCGAGAAGTCCTATTTTAGATGGCATTTTAAATATTTGATCCGTATGTATCTAAACTATATATAATACTAAAGTGCCCGCAGCGAAGCCATTTGAAAGAAACTTCTAAATTAACGTTGGTTTTGAAATCTAAATTTACACGATATTTGATTTTTTTAAAGCAGGGTTCGTACTTAACCGTTGTTATAATATCTTATATCTTATATATTATCTGCAGAAACTTTCAACAGTAATTTGTTATTTAGCTTTCAAATCCAATTTAAGATTAAATCTAGAAATTATAGGTTTTATCGCGATCGACATTTTTCTAGATAAGTGTCGAAAGTTAAACATAATCAGCCTTTAAATACAAAACTTTATTCAAATAGTTGAAGCCCTTTCTGAGATATCCATTATAGATAATGCCGGTCAAACGTCTATCGCCTTGAAATATATCCTCTTATACTTACAATTTTATTGTAAAAATGTTGCGTACACCTGGAAAAAATTATTAAAGAAAACGGAAAATTTGTTTTTAACTGACTTTAAAAAAGAAAGAAGTTATCAATTCGGCTGTTTTTTTTATATTTGTTACCTCATACCATTTAACTGGGAGACCCAATTTAGATTTTTTTTAAACAAAAGTTTCCTCTTTTCAATTTGGTCCCATTCCGATAGTTACTTCGTCCCAATTAATTGTGTGTCAATGTTTCACGTGTTTTTAAGAAAAAATCTCAATCAATCAATCAGTTCAATTAATTTTTTTATAATTTGCTGTCTTATATTGGTCTCAAATGAGAAAGGGAAAATTACCCGGTCGAGTAGACCAATTCGTGCTAAGTAAGTAGGGCTCTTGTGACTGCTTCGTTGGCGTAGTCGGTAGAGCATCCGTTTTCGACTCCGGAGGCTTCTAACCCGGGTCGAATCAAATATTTTTGTGATATTTAGTATGTATTTAGAAAATATATGTTAAAGTATTTTTATCGAAGTATGTTTAGAGAAGGAAAACTCGATACAAAACCCTGTACCAACCCGTCTGGCCAGAGTAGTATATGTAGCTAAAATTCCCCCCTCTATGGGGGAGGCCTAAGTCAAGCAGTGGGCGTCAAATGGGCTATGATGATGATAATGATGAAGCAGGGCTCAACAGTAAAAATACGAACTTCTATAAAATAAGCTTTAAGCTCCTATTCAACATAAGAAAGCATTATTGAATAAACTGTAACTTTTTAAGCAGTGTTCCCTTTTGTCACTTAAAAGCACTTAGTGAAATCTAAAGCTGTATTTTTAGGAGAACGCTTTGAAAGCCCCAATGACTAAAATCTTCTGTACTAATATTAAAAATCTAGTACTTTTCTTTATAAGGGGGTAATCTTGGGGCCTGAGGACGGCGGGATCGCCATCCGCCGTCCTTACAGAAGCAGGCTAGAAGGGTTGCGTGCTGCAGGGCCTTTGCCCCATAGCACGCAACCAGATTCACTCACTGACGCGGGATAAAACCCTTCCCCCAACGACGCGGGATTCTCGTCCCGACCCAACACCCGAAGAGACCACAGAGGTGGTCAAAGTCCGCCGGGCGCCACTGGACATACCCTCTTCTAGTAACCAGAGACGCCCGGCAACGGACGTTAGAGCGGCCACGGCCTCAGGCCGCGGAATTAAAAAAAAAAAAAAAAAGGGGGTAATCTTTAAAATTACGGTACTGATTGAGACAAGGTTTATTATAATGTAGATTTTTAAAAGCCTATAACATTGGGCTTTTTTTGGAAATTTGCGTTCGTGGAAACTGCGCGTAAAACTATTCTATTATTTTGGTTGGGCAGACACAATTAATATTATAAAAGAATCTGAACTAATCTATATATCTATATATAGAAATGGGGAATGTAATTTTTGTCCCCCCTTAGCTCTCGAGAACGGCTTATGCTTCAATGATGGTTGACACCTCTATAGCCCTCGATCTGGAGGTTAGCCAAAAAATCGAAAATTTGACCTAGCCCTAAGGGGTCAAAAGTTATAGGCCAAAACCTATGGCGTGGTGCGGCGCGAAGCACCGCGCAAGACACCGTACTAGTATCTTTATAAGCAGTGAAGTATGCTAACTTATACATATAATACATACAATATGAATCACAAAAACTATAGTCTTGGGGTGGACCCGAACTCGTTCCTCCTTGAAAGGGATCAGTTGCTGGTTACAGTCCAGCCCTAATAGTTTACATCAGCTACTATAAAATAGTGTAAACTTTTCATTATGCCTTTCAATAAACGCTAACGAAGATCATTATCATACTTACACTAGAGTCTACTATGCACCCTTGAGTGCACTCCCGAAGGTTGCCAAAGCGCATTGACTCCTACAACCCACCCAAATTCAGTAGTACTCATGAAAGCGCGATGAGAGAACTACGGATGACTCTTTCGTTCGCGCAGTGTTATAAATGGGTGGTAGTACAATGCAACAGGTGTTCTGCGCGTTACGTAAGGATGTCGGCGCGCGCACCCCATTGAAGTAGTAGTACGCTGGTATCGATTAGGAGGACGGTTGAACATCGATCTGAGACCAGTTGTGTGGTCACAACGTCTTTTAAACTTGCCTTGGGTTTTGATGATATATTTTTCTGTATGTAACTGGACAGATTTTAGAAAAAAAACGTGAGTTGAACTGCGAGCGTCCAGTTCAACTCACGTTTTTTTTCTAAAATCAAAGTCGCCTAAGTTAAAAATCCTTGACCACTTCAACTATAAAAATTTCCCGTTCTAATCGGTCCAACCGTTTCGGAGATTAGATGCAACAAACAGATAGATGACTATTACTAGTGGTCGCCCTATGGTTGAACAGTAGACGTTTGCGAACATTAAACTCATTTTTTGCCCCCCTCCATCCCTTTCAAAAATAAACATAAGGTACCTACCTAAATATTTTTTTTTTAATTTTTTTATTTAGGTACCTTAGTTTACTTACGTTTTCAAAAAATCACTTTTTTGACTAAGAAGAGCGGGATTATGGGAAAATGACAAAATGTTATTTTTACACGCTCACAATATTATACTTCAATCTACTTGTGATATAGAAACTGATACACGCACTTATACATTCCAAATACATAAACAATTTACATTGAAAACAACCCAAAGTCCGAAACAAACACTTGTAGATCACACATACATTTGACTCGACCCGGGAATCGAACTTGAGACACCTGCCTCGAAAGCCGATGCATCACCAACCACGACACCGAAGTGGTTTATCTCCGAAAGGATTTCTTAAGCCCATTTTTTTGAACATTACTACTGCGTATAGTAATTTAAACATTTAGCCTTATTATACACTAGTGGTCGCCCGCGACTTCGTCCGCATGGTAATTTGGATTTATTCCCGTTCCCGCCGCGCCGCGTCATATTTTGAACAATTCACACAATATCTTTATAAATTGTAGCCTATGTGTTATTCTGATGTATAAGCTATATTATTGTAAAGTTTCATTAAAATCCATTCAGTAGTTTTTACGTGAAAGAGTAACAAACATCCATCCATCCATACATACATACATACTTACATACTTACATACTCACAAACTTTCGCGTTTATAATATTAGTAGGATACCAAACACCCAAACTCCGAACTAAACATTTGTGGATCACAATTCGAAGCTTCGGGACCTCAAGGACGGCAGTCGCATACACATACCACTGCGCCACCGAAACAGTCGAGATAAGTACCTACTTATCCAACCTAGATACCTATCTAATAAGGTATAATTATTCGGCAAGCACAATAAAGCTTTTCCAATATTTCTTTCCGATAGACTTTCAGTAGCTGAAGTGATCAACGTTAGTATGAAAAAAATCAATGTGATTGCAGTGTATGTATTTGTTATCGCTATTTACCCAGGCGTGCCCTCATGTACTCTGGTATAGCTGAACAAATAGCAGTACACGTCACATGAAAATTGAGTCAAAAATACGTAGGTTGTTGTCTATTACAGTGTCCATGTAGTATTGTCCATTAACACGAGATTAAGCAGAATAATGACTTTTAGTCAAGTTTAATTTGAAGTATTACTACTAGTGGTTCTGTGAACCGTAGACTTCGGGAGCGGCTTTGTTTATTCTTAAATTGTAATTATTTGCATAACTTTTGATTTTATTTATATGGGTTACTATGGTTACGGATTGCATTCTTGACAGACCGTAGACTTCGGGAGCTTTGTTTGTAAAATTTATTTTTAAATTTTCTTTTTTCCTTTTTCATCCAATCCAAAAAATATCATTCATATGTTATTCATTGTAAGCAAGGAGTGTGTGTGTAAAGTTTCATGAAAATCGGTTGATAAATACGGCCGCAAACATGATCTGACGGAACCCGTAGATGTAGAGATGTAGAGATGTGTACCGACGAAAGAAATTCTCCCCAGTCTGCAAGTTGAAACGGAGACTTCGGTCGCTTCGCTGCTTCGCTCCCTCAGTCAATTATTCTCTCTGTACCTAATTCTGTTATCATCATAACATTGCAAACCCGACTGTATCGCTAAAAAGGTAGGTAGAAGTAAGTACCTTTATTGATCCCCATGATATAAATTCGGGATAAGCTTACCACCTCTTACTTATCTTTGATTATATGAGTACCATTGGGTGTCGTAACAGTTGTGAGGCGCGTTCATGACACAAAGTCGTAGCACCATTCACTCGTAGCACTCAACGTAGCTTTGATTTCTACACGTCATTTTCTATTTAATAAGACAGAAAATGTACGTGATCAAGTGATCATTTAGGTGAATTTAACTGCAATAGGCTTATTCCAGCAAAACTGGGCAAAATGTCATAACTAACCTCTGCCTAGCCCCTCGAAGATAAAGGGGTTAAACTTATCAAATTAAATCACGAGAGGTAACCAGCATCCTATAAAAAGACTAATATTTGATCTCCAAGCAACATTGCACAAAGTTATTGCATGACAGCCAATATAAACCTTATAACTCGTAGAAGACGTGCTTCGGAGAGCACGTTAAGCCGTCGGTCCCGGTTGCCATACAAAAATCTATGGCAGTTGGAGCCAGTTGGAGCCCTAAATCAAAAATCCGACCGGTCTAACTACAGAACTTCGATATCGCCCATGGGTTGTGAAGGTCAGATGGCAGTCGCCTCGCGGAAAATATCGAAGTTCAGCCGAATCGCAGTTAGACTGAAAAGCCGACCCCAACTGCGTTGGGAAAAGGCTCGGTGGATGATGATATCTCGAAGACACAAACCAATATACACCTTCATACGTATGCGTAAGACTTATTGTCGTATGGCAGTATGTTGGTCATGTAATTGCTTTGTAAACAGAAAAGGTTAGTACAGTCACATCTGCAAGATGAAAAGATTTAATCCCCTTTTTATTCAGTTTGTTACCTTTATTACCCTTTTTAGGGTTGCGTATCTAAACAGGAAAAAAAAACGGAACCCTTATAGGATCACTTTGTTATCCGTGTGTCTGTCAAGACTCTTTTTACCCAGAAATACGTGGAGATATCAAATGCTCAGGTCTACTGTCTTTTAGAACTGTGAAAAAATGAAACTTCTAAGCCAAATCAATCAAAAGATACAGCCGTTTATGCTGCAAATTCTTCTAAATTCTGATACTTGAATCAAAAGTTACAGGGTAGGTACTTCCCGTGAACTCAGAACATTAAAATTTTGTACAAACAAAGCAACACTCCATATAGCAAAGATAAAGTAAAAATTGCGAAGAGCATAATTGTGAGAAAATTAAACTTCTAAGCCAAAGCAATCAAAACATACAGCCGTTTATGCTGCAAATTATTCTAAATTTTGATACTTGCAAGGTAATTAAAACTTACAGCGTAGGTACTTCCCGTGAACTCAGAACATTGACATTTAGTACAACAAAGCAACACTCCATATAGCAAAGATAAAGTAGTAAAAATTGCGAAGAGCATAATTTTTAGGTTTGAACGGAACCCTCCGACTCTTTGAGGGCCGGATTTTTAGTTGCATCGTAATGGTTAGAGTGAATGAATCAACATAACGTTTGTTGCTATGAAATATTGGTTCGCATGATGTTTGAATTTTAGAACGTAATGGGGTTTTAAACGGTTTGATAATCTCGTATTTGTTTGAGATTTGTTTCTTTATTGTTTTTAAATGACTAGTATTTATGTTACTTGTGTACAGATAGCATGTAAAATAATAGTGATTGGATACATAAATAAAAATAACGTAAATATACGTATACAAAGGTGCTACTTATCATAAAAGAGATCTCTTCCAATGGGTCTGGGGGAAGAGATGGTGAGAGTCCGAGAGAGTGAGATAATGTGGTGTGTGTGCAGGCTGATAAACTTACATAAACACTTTAAAGAAATCAACACAAATATATACGTATTAACTTTTGCAAGTAATAAAAAAATTTACTGACATGTGACGGTAGTACTTTCACTTAGAAAGTTCCGTGTATAAATGCGTGAATAAATTCATGATGCTTGTCTACAGATCTACACAGTCTACAATGTGTAGACACTGCTACGAAATTCGTAGCGATTTGCATTCCGCCAAAATAAAACTACTATTGTTGTGGAAATCCCGACATAATAGAGGATTGGTAGTATAGTAACCCTGCGGTATTCAGAGGATTGCAACTGCAGTACAGTGACCTCGAGCGTACGCGAGCAGGGAGGAGTACACGAAACTAGGTCAGGGCTCCCTCCCCTCAGAATCCCCGCCCCCCGTACTTGATCGACCGCCAAAAATTTTGACGCTGAGATGAGAATCAGTCAATTGAACACAATGACTACGACAAATCATTCTTCGATTAAAGGAACTGATGGTGTATTGTAAGGTTCGTTCTAAATTGAATGGAAAATAATATGGTGAGTGTGGGTAGGAAGAAAAATATCAAAAAGTTGTGGTAATTTTCTTAATTTGTCAACCGACTTCCAAAGTAGGTTCTCAATTCAACTGTATGTTTTTTTTTTATGTTTGTTACCTCTTTGGACTAGTGATTTTTTTTTTATTGAAAGCTAATAGTTCCCAAGTGGTCACGTTTCAATTTGGTCCGATTCCGAGAATTATTTGGTCCCATTTCGGTAATTTGAAGTCGGGTATTGTTAAGAAATAATACACTTATTAGATTTTCCAAAACCTTTTTTTTATTCCAGATACATTTTTTATTAAAGAATCTGTATTCACTGCTTCAGTGTCGTAGTCATTAGTGCATATAACTGTGAGGACATTTACTCAGGTTTGGTTTCTTGGTTCGGCTTAAAAACTGCTTGTTTTAAAAATGATTCATTTTCTAAAAAGTATAAGTACTGTTGCATTGCTAAAATTTTAATGTGTAAGAATAAAATTAGAGGTAATCCATCTGGCTGAGTGGAATTTGTCATTTGATTACGTTAAAAGTCCTCCAACTATGCACTTAAGGTCAGGCCTTTTAATCTTCCTATTATCACGAAGCTTCTGCTCCCTATCTGTCAATGTCCCTTCAGTCACTTCTGTATTGAAATAGGATGTGACGTTATTGCTCACAGCGGAACCGCTCCGGATACAATCAACGTTCGGCCATACTTGTTTGTAGAGTCATAATTTTCGAAATTCAAATGTCGGATGAAAAGGGTTCCAATATTCGAAACATGTGTTATCCGCTTCTCAGTCGATTTGAATATCGAATAACTTATAGTTTGGGAATGGTGGAATCTGGATATTACCACAGAATAGGGAAATACTACTTGATATTACTATTGTTTTATTTGTTAAGATGTTTTGTTATTTACTGTCACAGAAATGCTGGGGTTGTTTTCTTTTAAGTCAGTAAGTATTGTTTTTTTTTAACACCAGCCGCCCCTTCGCCCACTGCCGGGCACCTCAGGTGCGCACTCGGAAGAATTCCCAGTGGCGCCCGGCGGTACTGTGGTGGTTGATATTGTATTAATTACTCCTTTCGTAAAAGCTAACTCGTTCCTAATTTTCAGCCATAATTATATTAGGGGCATAACAAATAGGTATTGCATAATTTAATTTTGGAAATCATAAAAATATGGTCTATAATTATTATGTAGTATCAAAATATAAGTGTTTTCTATGTTATGTATTTAGAAAAAAAATATCCATGTACCTAAGTAATTATATAATTTTCTGTAGTTCTCATGCAACAAACTCTATTTATTTTGAAGCTAGATAAAAACTTTATTCCGAATTTAGATGTTCCGATTTTCAAAAGTTCGAATTTCATAATACCTAAGTATTGTAATGTCTATTATTAAAAATCACGAAACTTATTTTACCGAAAGTCATTAATGCGATTTGTTAGTTTTCCGATTTTCAATACTTCAAATAAACTAAAAGTCATCATGTTTGTTCTACAGAATTTAGAATTCTACAGAAACAAATCGCTGCAGAACCAACTTCACGCAGTCTGGTCTGGGTATCAGGAACCGAGCCGAGCGAGTGAAGCGAGCGTGCCGCGGCAGCGGCCGGCGAAGCGCCGGAATTGATCTGTATTATATAAAAAAATTGGGAAAAATACTTTGGCATTGTGACCAGGGAAACAAAATATTTTTATTTGAAACAAAATATTTTTATTCAAAAGTAAACAATCATAGTTTTAAATGAGAACCAATACACTGTAACCGCCTGGCCACGGGACTTTCGCCGTAGCGAAAATTCACGTGGTGCGAACGGCGAAGCGTCTAGCGACTAGAAGAAATGAATATAAATATACTTATCAAGCCACGCGAAGCGGCGACCGGCGACGAGACAGGCGAAATGTACCGAGCGAATCGCACGGGCGACTGACGGCGCGGCGTGCGAGTGAAACAAATACATGAATCAGTACCGAGCATGCCACGGCGGAGCGGCAGTCGGGGCGACTAACCCAGTGATCAAAAAAGTTTAGTTGTTTTCGCCGCAAATAATGAACACCGAGACTTTTATTGCTGAAATACTAGCTAATTACTAATATAATCTGTTGCTAATAAATCTAAACTAATATAATCGAAAGTTTCGACACTCATTCTGGTGAACTCGAAATTTTTTTCTGGATACATTTTGTATTTCTCGTACTTGTGGAATTCTCCATCTATACCTCGATTCATCAAAGCCGTCTGTACTCCACGATCTCTTCTAAATATTAAGTCTTGAACCAAAAAACTATTACTTTCTAAGCAACATCGAGATAACTTTGATAAAGACATTTCGCTCTCAGACTTTCTTACTAGTCGCGGCGGCGAACGCGAGTGTCCCGTGGCATGCAAAATAGACGCGCGAATTTCCGCAGTCGCCGCCGCCCGCGCGCCGCCACTGCCGCCGCAGAAACCCGTGGCCAGGCCGTAAAAAATGTACTTCAACAAATAGTTTTTTCTTTAAAATGATTTTATTTATCTTTTCTTCTATAGCTATAGGTATACTTTCTTCGTTTCGGCTTTGTTGGCTCTTTATGTGTCTTGCTATTTAGGTATTTTAATAATCAGAATTCGTATTGTTGATGTTTCGAAATTTCATTAAGTCGGACTTTTTGTTATTCGATCTATTGAAGCTCGGTATTTTGAGAGTAGTAATTATAAACGTTAGGAATATTGAAATTTAGGAATTATAAAAATAGGATTAATGATCGAAGTTGTTAAATTCGGAATTTTGAACCAGTTGGAGTTGTTATATTCGGAATTTTGAACCAGTCGATTTTGAAAATCGGTATTTTGAAATTCGTATTTGTGACTGACGGAATAAACTTATTCGTATTTATGTAGTGTACCCGTTGTGACTATGGTATTTGAGTTTGATTTTTACTGAGCGCGTGGCTGGTGCCTATTTAGGTTACTTTTGGCGCTCTGCAAAAATCGGGTTCCCCAGACACTCACATACCGAACAACGTTTCTTGTCCTGCACCTGGAGCTAGTTAGGAATAAATAGTTCTTCTGTGCGACACTTTCAACTAATCCAGCACAAACTTGACATTCGCGAAATCATCGATAAATATCGATGAAGCCACGTTTTCAAAAAAAGAAGAAGAAGACTTAGGTATTTATAATATTAGCAGGATAATAGGATTATCTAACATCAAATATTGGATAGAAACAGGCGTTAACTGGCGAAAATCCATGACAACGTATCTATTATATATTATATATCTATCTATTATATCTATTTATCTAACATCATACCTTATCGAATAAAACGCGATACCAATATCAAATATTTCGACAAAAATAGTGAAACACAATCAAAGTTTCATACAAATGTAAGTTCGTATGTTTATGAAAGAAGTTTGTATTACTATGTATAGGAAATGTTTAACTTAAACCTTTTTTCGACGAGGTCACTGAAGTTATTATTGTATTATTTTTATTGTACGTTGTAGAATAACTTCATACAATATTCATAACCAGTCACCCTTACCTACTAAAGATTGTGAACGCGTTCTATGGAGTTTAGGGTTGCTTGTTCTATCCTAATAATATAATAAATGTAAATAAAAATGCATGTTTGCACAGAATGTAGCGAGTAGGCAAGCATACTAAACGAAGCACCATCTCTGACGTCACATCATACGAGAAGGCGGTTCTAGTCCCTTCTACAAGCTTCTACCAGTTTCTACCTGCGCATACGCCATAAGCCTCACCTCCTTATAATTGAACTCGCCAATTAGATGCAAGCGATAAATTATAAGTACTACAAATGTATATATTATACTCGTCCTTTGTTTAGATTTACGCCCATTTAAACCTGTTTGTGTCAAGCCGGGGATAGACTTGTATGATATAAATACGAATACATTTCGATTATAAAATCAATCACATACTGTTACCGCGATCGTTTCAATACCTCCCAACTACCACTTCAAGAATATAATAAAATATGCTACCAATACAAATTAGAAAATACGGAACAAGTATCCGGAATTAGTATGCACAAATGGCGGCACCAAGAGTGATCTCTGATATGCAAACTTGGGATAGACGCAAATTAGAAGTGAAATGAAACAAGTTAAAAATATGGCAAAAATTTGCTCTATATTTTAGAGTTTTCGAAACTTTTTTCATAAAAAAAAAAGTTCAACATCACTTTAGAGGTCTTTGACCATGCCGAGTTGATTGCAGCTGGTCTTGAGTCTCTCGGTCTGAGAGGTCAAAGGTCAAGTTCATTTTAGAGGTCTGACCATGATGAGTCGATTGGAGTTTGCACTGAGTCTCTAGCTCTTACCGTTCTCGAGTTGAAAGTAGTTCACGGACGGACGGACGGATGGACATTACTGTTGTATAAGAGATTTTCGTTTCGAAAACTCTAAAAGTGGATAGTTTTCTGTAGGTAATGGTTTTTAGTGTTTCACATTCTGAAAACGGTCGAGAAACATCTATCGAACAGGAGTTCGAGAGATTTTTCTTTACTCGTAACTCGGTCGAAACGTCAGGACATAAATAAGGTAATTTTACGCGTTCCAGACCCGATATCGTAACTATTAATCGTAAATATTAAACTATTAATGTAAATAACATATTGACATATATGATTAAAAGAAATATATAAAAGTTCTGAAAGGGAAAACTAGAACAATTAACATAGTATAAGAGATAGATTTGTATGATTGTAATTCAACGCGTAAACCATTGAACAGATTATAAACAGAATGTAGTAAGTACGTAGGTACCAGGTATACGTAATTATGCCAATTCGATATTTAACTTACATGTACTATTACTGTAAGTAGTATATTATTACCAATGAGAAGCCAAATACTTGATACAAGTATCCCCTTTAATAAAGCGAGGTCCAGCATTTTCTCTTCAATATACGTAGGTCACACTATAAGTTTTGCGTAATTTAAAAAAACAACATGTTAAAACCAAAATATTGCTTTTCAAAGTACTCTCCTTTACATTTTAAACATTTTTTTCATGCGTTCGAACCATGTTTTGAAACCGGAGGACCACAGGTCTGAAGGCATGTTTTCTACGTGCTGATTGAACGCTATCACTGCCTCGTCGGAGTTGGTAAGAGTGAAACCTCTCATCAAATCTTTGATTTTGGGGAAAATACGGAAATCACAGGGTGCTAGGTCGGGGCTATGCGCAGGATGGGTGACGAGTTGTACTTTTTCGTAAGCTAAAAATGACTTTGTTTTGTTGGCCGTGTGTGAAGAAGCGTTGTCATGATGTAGGAGAACGCGGCTTTTGGCTCGTCTTTCGCGAACTTTTTCTAACACCCTGGGTAAACAAATGGTAGAATACCACTCGGCATTAACACTCTTGTGATCTTCAATTGGAATTGTACAGATGGGACCCGTAGCTGAGAAAAAAAACGCGATCACTTTTTACCAACGTTTCTCGCCTGCCTCACTTTTGTTGGCTTGTTCTCATTTTCAAACACCCATTCACAAGATTGCTGTTTTTTTCGGGTTCAAAACAATAAATCCATGTTTCGTCTCCTGTGACAATGTCATAAACAGCATTAGAATGTCCGTGGTCATACATCAGTAGCATCTTTGAGCACCATTCCACGCGAGCCCGCTTCGGCTTCGCTGTCAGTTCATGAGGGATCCAACGACAACAAAGTTTCCGAACTTTCAATTCTTCGTGTAAAATTTTCTGGATTTGACTCATACCAATCCCCAATAGTCCTCGAATTGTCTCATAGGTAATCCGCGGGTTTTCTTCAATTAATCGCTTAACAGTAGCCACATTATTTTCGTTGACGGCAGTTGAAGGCCGCCCTTCACGAAATTCGTCATGTAAAGAAACTCGACCTCTCTCAAATTCAGCAAACCATCGCCTCACGGTACTCAAACAAGTTGCTTCTCTCCCAAAAGCATTTTGACGACGAGCGGCACAGTCTTGCGGAGAGAGAGAACTTTTAAAATCATAAAAAATCATCGCTCTAAAATCTTTTCGACTTAATTCCATTTTCGTTGCATACGTAGAACTTTGATGTGGGATAAAAAACAATTGACAAATGATTTCCCGCCAATTATTTTTTTTTATTTCTAAGAAGGTTGCAACGTTTAAAAAAAAGAACATTCGAAATTCAAATAGTTCCGATTAGCTAGAAGTGCAAAACTTTTAGTGTGCCCCATGTATAAAAATCGCTAACAGTAACAATGTTATGCCATTATTTAATATGTAAAGGAACATCGTTATACTTAAGGGCTACGTGACACTCTTGCTTCCATTATCTCAGCGTTTATGGTAATTTATTATATTAAACCGTTCAAAAGATTCGTTCTCACTCTAACTCGCGCGTTTTGATATTATGCAAATTCTTTCATTAACAATGGAAAATTGTATCATATAGATGATATTGTCGGTAACATAGTTTATGATACGTTATATCATCTGACCCTGGTACATAAACACAATTGTTTATGTATCAGGGTCTAGTAACAGTATATAGTATAGAATATCATTGACCGGGTACAAAAATACCCGAGTTTCCTGAAAACTAGAATAGGCTTGGTCCCTGTTACGTTGAACTAAACAGTAACTGTTGAAATGTGGACATGATTCTCTATGTACACATAGTAATACGATTTTATTCTATACTAGCTGTTGCCTGCAGCTCCGCCTGCGTGTTATAGCTTTCTTGATCACCAGTTACTGATTTATTATGTATAGTCGAGCGATATTGTATCTTAAGATAAAATAATATTGAGCGAAGTGAGCGAAGCTCGATCTTAGGCGACTCATGTATTTCGTTTGTCCGCATACTCCTTCTAAACGCCTGAACCGATCTCCTTCAAACTTACCACAGTGATAACGTGTGGCGTGAGGGTGGCTTAGAACAAAACAAAATGAAAATCAGACATAACAAAAAAATTCTCATAAATCGTTGTAGTTCGAAAATTTAACACTTCGCTCAGTTTTTTGCAACAGCAGCATGCATTGCATACCTAGTAGTATCTTAGCCGTGTGCAGCGCCCCTTAGCACAGATTAATAAATAGGTACTACGTACTTAGTGAACTCCACTGCGGGTGACGTAACCTACGACAAACTTATTATTTGCGGTTGGTACAGTAATCGGGTCTAGGGATCGAACTGCCAAAATTAAGTTTGTTTTTTTATTGTATTTACTTTTCCGGGATAAAAAGTACCCAGCGTGGTGCCCAGGATATTAAAGAATAATTATACGAAGTTTCATCGTAATCGAACCGGTAGGTTTTGCGTGATGCCTGAACAAACTGACAGACAGACAAACATTTTTTTAATCACATTTTTGGGTTCGGTGTCGGTCTAGTTCTAGTAACAGCCCCTGCCATTATTTTCTTTTTATATTTTCAATGTACAGAATTTTCACTTCTACAGATTTATTATAAGTATAGATACTTATTGCGTGAAGTACATGCAGTGGTTCAGAGATACGAAGGAATGGCAAAGCCATTTTAGAGGTGATACCGAATTCGAAATGCAACTGTGTGGGTGAAATAGCGTTGTCTACATAGTGTAGACAACGCTATTTCACTGTTACAGTTACTGGGGTATTTTACCGTAAATAAGACAAGGATTCACTATTATTTAAGAAAAGTAACAATAGTAATAGTAACAGTAATAATAGCAGGGAAGTTGCTGTTTCGTTGCTATTCGAAATACTCTGTAAAACTCTTGATGTCAGAGTAAGTCATCGTCTATTTGTCTTAGTATAGTCGGACCATCCGACGATGGTTGCAGCATGCGGCACGCGGCAGTGGCGGTAGTGAGTCTACTTGTTGTACGAGTCTACTCGTTCGAGAACGAAGTCTACTCGTCGACTCACTACTGCCACTGTCGCCTTATCGCACCTGTCGCGTGCCGCATGCTGCAACCATTCCGACACCCACCTTTAGTATATGTGTCATAGAGTTTACCTTTACCTTGTAAGTACTTACTTACATACTGGTTCAAGTAAAATCTAGGGAATTTGTAGAGTAAAGTTTCTAAACATTTACAAGTGTAATGTTAGGGTAATGATAATACAAAACTAATTTTATTTAGTTAATTATCGACATCAATATTTGAATAAAGCATCAAATTATCAATTCAGGCAATATAACACATCCAAAACATCAAACGCGTTAATAATGTTTTTATCTAGGAATAGGTCGTAACCCTTTTCTAGTCGGATTGATAGACTAAAATTTAATTGATAGGTAAATGAATATAAGTAGGTACTCATGACTTTGTTCTTTTATGTGCAGGAGAA
This sequence comes from Nudaria mundana, assembly GCA_963556515.1. Lineage (NCBI taxonomy): Eukaryota > Metazoa > Arthropoda > Insecta > Lepidoptera > Erebidae > Nudaria > Nudaria mundana. The sequence continues at coordinate 7,361,440 of OY748290.1, read as the reverse complement.
TGGGCGCGCGGCACCGGATCTGACGGCGTCGCCGGGCCGAGCACCGCCCGGACCGCCGCAGCCGCCGCGCGCCAACCACGCGCCTCCCTGCGTGCTGCAGCCAGACTTCCGAAAGGTATACCTCTCAATGGAACTGTCTGTCTAAGAGAGTAGAAGATATGAGTGCTAAGAAGGTTGTATTGCCATGCACAGAACTTTCATCGGGTCAGCTAATATTGTTAAAATAAATAGATTTTACTCGCGATTACTACGGATTTAATCATTGATCTTGATATTGAAATTTGGCAAGGAGATAATCAGAATTAGATATATCCTTATCCTGGACGCGGTAAGCCAGGGCAAGATTTGCTAGGGTTTTATAAGTTTATTCATACTTTTATTATAAAAAAAGTCGCTTCCGCTGTATATAGGTACGCTTAGATCTTTAAAACTACGCAACGGATTTGATGCGGTTGTCACCAATGGATAGAGTGGTTTTCGAGGAAGGTTTTTGTGTATAAAATTTGTAAAGCGGGCGAAGCCGCGGGCGTCTGCTAGTAAAAAATAAATAGATCTAAATCTAAGTAAATGCTTAAATACTTCATTATTATTACGAAACGTGCCATCATTTTTTTAAACACAGGTATCAGGTGTCAGCAATGAAATATTCAGGCAAATTGAGATGGTTGAAAATGATCACGACCAGACTACGGCTGCGGCGCTCGAGGTAAGGGTTTATTTTTCTGATAAACATCATCAACATCATAATATAAAGAACTATACTTAAGGGTATTTAGTTTGAATTCATCCCAAAGTATAGAATTGTTATGTACATTACTCATGTACTTTTTGTGCAACACGTGTTTTGTATGATACTGTTGGACTCACACAGTAAGTCCTATTAACCCGTCGGCTGTCTGAGAACAAATCTTGCAACAATTTTTTTCTTTTAATTATTTTTTAATTTAATCAACATATTATTGTGATTTTGAAAAAAATCTACTGATACACGGTGGACGGTGGTCATAGGAAGTTGGTGTTTTAATACCATCCAGGTGTGATCCTAAAACAGTCGACGAGTTAAATTTGTTCTGGACTGAAGAATTCTCTTCCTTTCTCTCTCCTCTCTCTTGTCCTTTTTAGGGTTCCGTACCCAAAGGGTAAAACGGGAACTATATTACTAAGACTACGCTGTCCGTCCGTCTGTCACCAGGCTGTATCTCATGATCTCAGAAGGTTAACATTTTCACGGATTATGAAATGTTGCAGGCGGTTGAGCGTCGAGGCGAGATGATAGTACGGATTCTAGAAGTGAGACAAGTGGGCCGTAACAATATTGAAGCCGCCAAAAAATTCTTCGGATTACAGGTAACTATTATATTACGAGTACTATCAATCTCAGCCCATTTGACGCTCACTGCTGGACATAAGCCTTCCCTTAAGAAGGGTGAATTCAGCCTACATATATACCACGCTGGCCGTACGGGTTGGTAAAGGGTTTTAGTGTCGACTTTTTGATTTCTAAACATACTTATATAATTATATTTCTAAATACCTACTGGGTAAAATTACACACAAAACACCCAAACTCCGAAACAAACATTTTGTGGATTACACAAATATTAATTTCGACACGAGAATCAGACCCGGGACCTCGGGGACGGCAGTCGCAAACACATACCACTGCGCTACCGAGACCGTTGTTGTTTTTTAGCTAGTTGTTGTTTGGCTACAAAAAATCAATACATTACCTTAACTTTAAAACTACTGAAGGAAACGAAATGATAAAATAAAAGAATAAAAGAGCAAACTATCGTGATTGAAAAATATTACTTCAACAAATACTTAAAGTCGAAGTCTTTATTGAAACTGCACCTAACTGGCCGTAAATATTGAAAATAATGCCGCGATTGGTAAACAGCGTTCTGATTTTAAACACCGTTTCCAAGCTAATTTTCGCGATCTACTGACCCGAATAGAATGTTCGTAACCTAGTAGAAGACCCAAAGAGAAAGAATGCTACTCCACCTTACCCTTTGTTCGAGTCTGGTTGGCCTAGATCGTCCGTAATGTGAACGCAATTTAGACGAGCATTGTTCGGATGTGCACTACGACGTACCAACCTGTAATACTATATCTATAGATTCACTGCGTTATTCAATTTGAGGTTTCCTTGAATTGCAAGCGGTTATGTTTGGTATTGTACTGCACTAGTGTTGGGATTCTAAAAGATTCAAAGCAAATTAGGTAAGGAAACAATGGATCGTGAACGTAATTTGATATGCTTTCACATTGATACAATTATATTGGGTTTAGCTACAAGATTAGTGTCGGAGATAAATACATATTTCTCTTGTTCAGATATCAGTCAGGGAGGTCCAGGACCAGAAAACCTTTACCACACTCGTGAAGCAGTAAGCCCCGCTAATCAAGCTATACCTACATACATACAAATAAATAAAATTGAAATGTTTAATTTATTTAGATTTGTAATTTCAATTTGGCTTAGCTTTTAAAGTTTGGTGCTGCCATAAAGTACCTAAACTAAACAATTTCTTTTTGACAATCTTTTTGTTCCGTCTAATTTTTAAACGGCTTGACCTAAATTAACCTATCTGAATGTTAAGTGTCAAAGCAATGGTGTATTACGGCGATTACAATAAGAATAATAAAACGCAAAACAAGTATCGGTAACGGGTCTTTTCATTCTTGTCCGTCAACGTTGTCCTTTCAACTTGTCCGTTTGTATTTAGGTACACGCAAATTATTATCCGAAGTTTTACAGATGTACTAAGGTCGACTCAGGCATTGGTTCATCAAAATCGGAGTGCAGTAAAAAGGAGTGCTGCTAAATGGCGCACTGTATATGATGTCTTGGGCTAGTGGTGTATTGATCATTTAGAACGGTCATCCGGGAATGGGAAAAGTAGCTGGTTCAAGACCAAGGTCAAGAACTACCGTTTGTGCGAAACATGTTAAAATCTGTAAGTCTGAATTTGATTATTATTTCAGGATTCCCGACACGCAGTCCAACTAGTAGAGATTGTGAAGCGCCCAGGTCAAACTCTGGGCTTGTATATCAGAGAAGGAGACGGAGGTACTAGAACAGATGGAGTATTCATATCACGGATAGCGCTAGAGTCAGCCGTTTACAACAGTGGCTGCTTGAAGGTTGGGGATGAAATCCTGGCTGTGAACTTAGTGGACGTCAGACGAATGTCACTTGATGACGTCGTTATCATAATGTCAATACCAAGAAGGTTGTTACTATGTACAAGGCAAAGAAAAGGTTAGCAATAGTCTGTATAATTTATTCATACGCACGTCAATGTCCTTTAGAACTGTGGAAGAAAATTAAATGTTAAATGTTTGGGTTTCTGATTGATTGAAACTGTTAAAATATTCATAATGTTGAGTTTGAATTAATTTGACCTTTACTATCGATCGATTGTACACTATATTACTATTGGTGGTTTTCGGCACAGAATAGGGAATAGTAGTTTCTTCGGTATTAGTTTTAGGTGTAATTATTGTAACCATTTAATTTTATACCTCACATTTTGATAGAAAAATATATGTTTATTATAATAGTATTACGGTTCTTGTTCTCCTTTTTTTAAAAACGTTGTTCCATCGATATTCATCGATGATTTCGCCAATGTCAAGGTAATGCTTGATTAGTTGATAGTCCCGCACGTACGAACTAGTTATTCCTAACTACTTAGCTCCAGGTGCAGGACAAGAAACGTTGTTCGGTATGAGAGTGTCCGGAAACCCGATTTTTGCGGAGCGCCAGAGTTAACCTAAAAACCCACCTGCCACGCCCTCAGCAAAAATCGAACTCCAGTCTTACGGTTATTTTTACTTCTTTCAAAATTTTTTTTTGTTTTTTAAATATACCGACGTCAAAAACAAGAAGTAATCTGTACATATTAGGTATATATAGGCTATATATAGCTGAAGAGGTTGTTTGTTTGTTAGGTTGAACGCGCTAATTACAGTTACTACCGGTTTTAATTAAAAAATACTTCTTGTATTACATATGAACGCTAGTAGTAAATATTTTGAATGTTAAGTTTTGACTACTGAAGTTTTTGAAGTCGGTGCCAAGCCAAAAAGTGTCGAAGTTTTTGGCATAAAGATAAAGTACAGATCGTCTTTCAAATATCTATAAATTTATAACGTTTAGTTACCTACTGTGATTATGGTTTATTTTGTACACGACTGTACTCCATACAAATGTAGGGCAAACGAAAACTTTTTTTTTTCAAATTAAAGCAGCTCAAATTTATTGTAGTTCATACGACTCTTTCACGACTATTTTTTGGCATAAACCATCAACCGAAAATCGCAGGCGTTCCGGAAAAAGTTGAAGTTTTCAAATGTTCAAGCCATAATCCTCATCAGGTTACCTTTATATCTCTGGAACCTTTTAAGGACTATTTCTGAGATTTGGCATGTCGTTACGACTATTTCATGACTATTTTTTGGAACCTAAACCAATTCGATAGGCTTTACCGTTTGCTTGCACCAGAGATGAGGATTACAGCTTGACGTTCAAGCCATTATCCACACTAACTTATAGCTATAACGCCGAAACTATAATACGACAATTTTTTTTACATGTACGACTATTTATGACTATTTCATGACTATTTTTTAGCGTTGTCAAAATTCGTTTTCATTGAGATTTCAAATATGAGGATTACAGCTTGAAGCACACAATAATTCCTATGTCTTGTTTATTTTACAGGAAAGTCAGGGCCAGGTTCTCCATCATTACCTCGCAACGAGCACAAACCACCGCCGGTTGTAGTTCTAAAGAGAGACTGTCGCGATGACGATGAGAGAGAACGAGATCGTGTTGATGGACTTTACTCACAGTAAGTGCCAATTAAGTATTTAGCATCAAGAAATTCTGTAATTTATGAAAAATCGTTTGGAAATCTCTTAAACTGATACAACATGAGGAAATATCTCTAAAATCGTCAATGCGAAAATGTTGTTTGTTGTGCCATCACGTTCTAACCATTAATTGAAACTTGGCACCAATACGGCCGACAATTATATGACCCAACTTGATATACCCGTATAATCGCAATCTGGAAAGACATCAACATGCATTGAGTCTTTTCCTAACCCGTTTGGGTTCGACTTACCAGTCTAACTGCGAAGCATCAACAACCATCTGATCTGCACATTCCATTCAGCAATATTGAAGAACAGGAACTAGACAAGTCGGATTTTTTAGGGCTCCAACTACCTTTGCAACTGACATTAGAAAGACATTAATATTTTGGACGATATTTTGTCTCAGATTTCCAGATAGCCAATTATTGTTTAAACCAGTGTGATAGAATAAATTTCGTTATTTTAATAAAACTATTCATATGATCAGGTACAGCCATGGCACCCTCCGATCGGCGGGTCCGGGCGGCGGCGTTCGTCCAGTCGGAGATGGCAGGGAGGAGAGAAGTCGACTGCAAATTGGAGCCCTATCTCCCGAATCGAATGCACTTGACCTGTACTATAATCCACGACCTCCGTCGGATCATTCTACTTGGAGGTAACCATCAACAAGTCTTTTGATAACTAAGTTACACATCTTTGTAAACTTTTGAGACTTAGTGAAAATGGTGATGCTGAGTAGAAATGTTTAAGTAATAATAATTTTTTTGTCATCTTAAGTGCACTGGTTGTAATAACTATCTTGAAAAAAGTTTATAATAACCTCTGAAGACCACAAGAGGTTTTGGTACCAATTTTGCAAGTTAAGCGATGTCAAAGTTAGTAGGGCAAGCATGGCGGTAGAAAGAGTTTGTCAAAAACCAATGATATGGCAGGAACTTTCAAAAAATGCGTTAATTAGATCACATCATCGACATTTTCTGCGCTATCAGCGGTTGTCGACAAATTCTTCCGATGCCATGTTCATGCTGCATGCTGGTACTACATCTCATAACATTAAAGTATTTTGTTACAATATGCTCATAAACTTTTCGTTACAGCTACCATCCTCCACCACCAGTAATAACGGAACAGCCGAAATCACAAGCTACACATTTCGTGCCATATGAACGATCTTATCCAAATACGCTTGACAGTTTAGCAGAAAAAGTGCATTCATATTATCCAGCTGATAGTGGAAGGTACTAACTACCTATTTGCATCAAAACTTACTTCTTTGTTCTGACAATGAACTGTTACTAAAGGTAATTACATTTTGCAGCACACGATTTGGTGGTCGCGTTCCGCGGTCGGGGTCAGAACAGCAATTGCCAAGAGCAGAAACGCATTCAGACTTTGGTAGACATTCATTACTTAGATCTAGTTTGAAAGCTTCAGCGGCTGCTGGAGGTAAATGAAATGTTGATTTTTTTCATTATCAAATGAAAATCCAATAAAATAGAAAATGCAATACTTGACCATTTGGAATATTTTTCAGCATCCAGCTTGAGGTATAACCAACGTTATGGTGGTGTTGGAATGCCAGGTTCAGGACTTGGAGGTACTGGCCTAATAGATACGGGATTAACAGGAACTGGCTTAGGGACTGGACTACCCAGTGGGCTATCGACAACGGGGCTCAGTGCATTAACTGGATCAAGCTTAGTTGGATCTGGTGTTACAGCCTCTGGATTGTCGTCTGGTTTAACTAGTGCAGGCCTCGGATCCACCCTTGGCGCGACATATGGTACTACTGGATTAGGATTACCACCATATAGTAGCAAATTTGGAACAGCCAGACGAAATCGCAGTTTGGACTATTCATCTGACACAGAAGCTACTGCACCAACAAGGACTCCGTATTATTCAGGACTTACTGGCTATAATAGAAGTAGTACTTTGGGTAGAGATATTGGATCGAAGTTTAATTCGTTGCCAAGGGATGTAAGAGGAACTGGACAAAGGTGAGTGCAATTTCGGAGGCCTGAAATAAATTTAATGATAGTCTCTAAGTTAATATAAATCTTGTTATCAGGTTGGGTCTTAGCAGGCGCACAGGTAGTATACTTCAAGATGAACCGGAACCAATGTCTTCACGTTTGGATCTGCGGTCTTCCAGAGGTAAATTTACGTACCGAACATTCTGCATATTCTAATATGATTTATTATCTGTTTGCTAATGATCGTTTTGTAATCAGGTCGTTTACCGTCCTCACCTTCAGTATTTACCTCAGATGAATATAGAGCATGGCTATCTCGTGCTCCGTCAACCAGTGCCCTGTACGAAACGCTTCGACCGAGACTTCCCACGCACTATTCGGCAGAAAATATTCACGATGCGCTAAAAAATGTAAGACTTTCAGTATTAATTTCTGTAATCAAATTTATAATGATCACGTACATCTATATTTGACTCTTATAGACAATATTGTACTATATTCTTTTGATTACGTTTTATTTGCAGTTGGAAAGTGCTAGCCGTTTTGGTTCATCGTTGGGGTTAGCTAGCCGTCGGATCGAACGACCGAGGCACTTGCCATCTCGTTCACTATCATCTCAACAGTTGAGTGCTACGCAACAACTCGGTTCAGGACCAGGAGGTTCACCTTCCGCACGTCGTGTGCGCCAGCTGCTGGAACTAGGATCACGGTTTAACTGTCCCAATCCTAGTCCAGTACCGACGCCTGGATCACGGCACCAACGACACCTTGACATTAATCCTAACGGTAAGTTTTATCTAGCTACTGAATATAATTTTTTATGAGGCCATTGTGACCCAATTATGTCTTTTCTGTAATTCATATTTTGCTTCAAATTATGTATGCCATTGTATTCTATTATTAGTCTAGTATCCTAAATCACCCCTCCATGGGACCTGGAAGCGAGAGCCCTTGCGTCATTGTTCCAATGGCGCAAGGAGGCGCTGGAGCGGGACCACAGGCCTGCGTCTCGAGAAATCGAGGACCAGCGGTCCCAACTCCGCCAGGATCTCATGGAGTCATGGAGGGTGCGACTTGAGCAACCCAAGGGGGGTGCCATCTTCATCGCGGCGGTGAGACCGATCATGGACGATTGGCTGCAGAGGCAGCATGGTGACCTCACGTACCGTGCGACGCAGATGGTTGCCGGGCATGGATGCTTCGGTAGCTATCTGTTTCGCATGCATCGTGAGGTCACACCCCGGTGTCAACACTGCGAGGTTTCCGACGACGACACCGCACTCCACACGTTGGTGGAGTGCTCAGCGTGGGCGAGTCAGCGCCGGGACCTCGTAGTGGGTCTGGGCGTGGATACCCTCTCGCTGGGGACCATGCTTCAAGCCATGGTATCCAGCGGGAGTAGGTGGAACGCGGCCGTGTCCTTCTGCGAGCAAGTCATGCTCGCGAAGGAGGCGGCCGGGAGGGAGAGGGAGCGTACCCTCCCCGCCGAGTTCCGTAGTCGGCGGCCAGGCCGCCCCAGACTACGCGACTACGCCCAAGACTATCGTCCTCCATGATCGGGGCCTGAGGACGGCGGGATCGCCACCCACCGTCCTTACAGAAGCAGGCTAGAAGGGTTGCGTGCTGCGGGGCCTTTGCCCCATAGCACGCAACCAGATTCACTCACTGACGCGGGATAAAACCCGACCCCAATGACGCGGGATTCTCGTCCCGACCAAACACCCGCAGAGACCACAGGGGTGGTCAAAGTCCGCCGGGCGCCACTGGACATACCCTCTGCTAGTAACCAGGGACGCCCGGCAACGGACGTTAGAGCGGCCGCGGCCTTGGGCCGCGGAATTAAAAAAAAAAAAAAAAAAAGTATCCTAAATCAAACTCAATGGCAAGTGGTTCACGTGCTGATGACGACGTTGCTCAAGAGCATTTACTTTTTATCAAATATGATTTAGGGACTCCCCAGTATCTATTTATTAATATGGTTACTTATTTTACAGAGTTCCTAAAATACAAGGTGGAAAAACCGACAACTGGCGGCCTATCTGCTTCAATGACTGGCCTATCACGATTATCTGGCGGTGTATCAGGCATGCTCTGGGTACATTTGCTGGCTGGGCGTGGACTCAGGCCGACAGCGTCAGGTGCTTCACCAGGGTCTCCTCCCTCTGGACCGTTGGCTCCAAGCCAGCCACCCGTTGCACCCAGAGATTTATACTGCGTGTTGGAGTGTGATCGTGTACATAAGGCTAGGACTGTCGTGAGTTCCAATTCAATTACTTTTAGTTTCACGAAATTTCTATTCTCTCTTCATTTCTAACAAATTTAAACTAATATATTTAAATTCGTATAAATGAAGTCCCTAGCATTTTAGCAGCAACTACTTGTTTATTATACATACAGTACATTAAATAATAACAAAAGTTATATTTTACTGTTTATGATTAAAGTTATAGGCAGTTACTAATACATATAGATAGAAAAATTCTTGACTTTAGTAGTTTTTGATTCGTAAATATGCTCTTATTTAGGTCCGCACTGGCGAGCTCCAGTTTGACTGGGATGAATCATTTGAGTTGGACCTTGTGGATAACAGGCAGTTGGATGTACTGGTTTATTCATGGGACCCTCAGCATCGACACAAGTTATGCTACCGCGGCGCTGTTACTTTACCGGATCTGCTATCAAGAGCACCAGCACACCAGCTAGCGATTAAGGTTGTGCATTATTTTGTATTGTTCTGGTACATTCCTTGATGTTTTACCATTAATCTTGCATTTTATTGCTGTACCTATGTTGATATTGAAACACCCTTAACATTTACGGCCATTCCAAGATAATATGTATGACATACCGTTCTGGTGTAAAATAACTTATATTCTATTTATAGATGGAACCTCGAGGCACGTTATACGTGCGCGTTCGACATACGGAACCACACGAACTCTTCCGAAGACGTCCAGCAACTGTACGCAGTGCGCCTCTGTTTGGCGCAGAGCTCGAAGCAGTGGTTTCAAGAGAACCCAGACCGTCGCATGCGCCGCCGGTCCCACTACTTGTTAGACGGTGTGTTGAGGAGATTGAAAGACGTGGATTGGATATAATAGGTAACTACACCGTGTTTTTATTTCTTAACTTTGAAAACGTAATAATATGGCGAACCATCAAGGAATAGTGATAGTTTTCATTCGTTCAATTCTTTATCAGCAAAGCTATTCTAGTTAAATCAGGAAGTATGAGACTACTAGAGTACCTACCATATTAATGTTTTGTCTACTTACCTTTATATCATGATTGTGCTCAGTTTTCACTGATCAATTACTCTTCGTTCACAGGCCTCTATCGTCTATGTGGATCAGCTAGTAAAAAGCGCATATTGCGAGAAGCGTTCGAAAGAAGTGCTCGAGGAGTGGAACTGACACCAGACTCAGTTCCTGATATCAATGTCATCACTGGTCTGTTGAAGGATTACTTGAGGGAACTTCCCCAACCATTGTTCAGTCGCTGCCTGTATCAGATGACGTTGGATGCCCTAGGTTTGTATACGCAATAACATAATTATGTTTGGCATTACACTCATATTCAGGGCTGAACTAAATAGTTCAGTGTACATAAATTGGGAGTAACTAATGTGGGGTAATTATTAGGCTTATACGATAATTTTTAATTATCCTGATTGGCTGACATTGACATAGCTAAAGTCTGTATCGGACATCTTACTAGAGCTACTTAGAGTACTTGGCATCCAATGTAAGTAATGATTTGCAATATTTATTTCAGGAGTGTGTCTCCCAGATGATAGAGAAGGCAACGCTCGTTTAATGGCCTCTATAGTCGAGTGCTTACCGCGAGCGGCTAGAGCTACTCTGGTCTTCTTACTTGACCACTTAGCTTTAGTGGTGGCTGCTCAAGATCGAAACAAGATGTCTCCCCAACATCTAGCAGTGGCACTTGCTCCTCCGCTGATGTTGCAGTCATCACCACCTTCAGAAATGGACTATCAAAGGCCTATAAATGTTCTACAATGCTTACTGCAGATCTGGCCACCACCTAAACGTTCAGGTAATGTCACCTCCTAATTTATTGTCATGCATGTATGTTTTAAAAGAATTAGGGTCGAAAAGCACTCCTCGGGTGTAATTTTTGCTACCGTAACGAGTAACGTATGAGTTCTCCGATTTGATCTCGATGTAAATCGATCTGCAGTGCAGATATTGTGGCTTTTATACGTGGTAATTATCTCGTTTATATTTTCCATTAGATCCATTCCGGGTTGAAAAGTATCTTAAGTCTCTTTCCCGGCTATGAGCTTGCTGTGTACTAAATTTCAGTCAAATCCGTCCAGTGGTTCGATCGTGACGGTGCACCAATAAAACATACATCAAAACTTTCACATTTATTATAAGTAAGAATAAGGATTTTTTTTTCTTAAAATACGAGTATACGAAGTTGTTCTAAACAACGAAATTTAGGTTATATTTGCCGTGCACAACACAAGCATTTATCACGCCTTAGACAAATGAGAACCACAAATAACACTCTTCACGAATCTAATTAAACTGGCTCAAATGGCTTTAACTAGTGTGGCCGCTGTGACTTTGGAACGCGGCGTATATAGAGGATTTTTTATAAAATACCATCTATAAGTTGAGCAAATAATATTCACATTAACCACTAAAATATATTATTTTGTTTAACGTGACGTCTAATGCGTTTTCTCTCAGCGGCCATACTGTATCTTCTCAAAATTCTTCTGCATGGTTTCTTCCACTGTTTCTATTCTTAAACACTAGACAATTACACTGAATGTCTAAAAGGCTAAGCGGTACCTTAACGCATGTATGTTTGTAGACAGTTCGGCGCGGCGAGCCAGCAACCGGGCCGCGTGGAAACAGAGTCAGTGCGTCGCCAGCGGCCTCACTCACACTCCCCCCAGGTACAGACCGAGGTTCACTAGTGTGGCCGCTGGGAGCATGCAAATGAGTAAAGGCAAAGAGCAACTGATTTATACTACAAGACAAGTCATTACAAATATTTTATTGTAAATGTACCTACGTATTTATATATGATTACGTTATATTAGGGTCCATTTACGCCGCTTCAAAGTTGTTTCGACGATTTTATCTCAAACTGTCAAACATGTATGTCAAATTCTCTCAGTGGCCACACTGTAGCAGATTGTAATCTGGATATGGGCAAGCAGTATTGTGTTATCTTTACCACGGGATGGTATTTTTTTCAGGCCGAGTTCCGCCCTCAGTCAGTCCATATCGGCCTCAAGTGGGAGCATCAGTAGCATCTCCGCCGCAAGCTCTCTCGGGTCGGCCCGGGGCAGATCGCTCGCAGCCCGTACATGTAAGTGATCATTAGAACATCTTAATGAATGTTCGGTATGCGGTAATCGCTGATTCTGAGTATATTTTAACCACATTTTCGTTAGATAAAAACTAAGTAAAGGTTATATTTCCTATATTGCAGGTTCTCTCATCAGCCAGGGCCGGCCAATATCGTCCGCAGTCGCCTCATCGCGGCCCGCTGCCCGCTCCTCCTCGGTCCCGTCAGGTGACGGTGTCCTCGCCCGGCTCGCCCAGCAGTAGCTCCGGCAGCCACAGCCCAGCGGATACCATTAAACACGGAGGGTCCGTGTCGTCTATCCTGCGTCAGCCCGAGCGGGTGGCGTCACCAAGATCGTCGCCAAGGTCCTCGCCGCGTGCGTCCCCACGGGCCTCACCAAGGGACTCGCCGCGGACCAGTACGCCGCGCGATCGTGACTATATGTCACGTGACTCGTCCCGCGAGCACACGCCGCGTGACTTGACTCCGCGGGAGGGTGGGTCCCGCGAGTCTCCGCGCTCCGTAATCCCCGGCACGTCAGCGGGCCTGGCCGTGACGCTGAACTCGGCGGTGGGCAGCGGCGGGTTGAGCCCCCGCTACAGCTCCACCAACCCGTTCCTGCAGCAGTACGACGCCGAGGAGGAGGCGGAGGCGTGGCGCGCCGCCGACATATTCTCCTCGTCCTCCACGCACGCATAGTGCTCGTAGCGAATTGAGATTTTCTAGTCAATTTTTTTTATCGAATCGATGTGTGCTACGATTCTGCTGTATATTATGTTGTTTATTCGACGAGCGTAGTGCGCGTTCGTGTAATGTTTGTTATATATAGAGCGAGTTACGATGTATATTATGTACTATGAGAATGTATTGATGCTGAGGCGCGAGGGCTCACGCCTCGCCGGCCGCCGGTGTCCCGCCCCGTAGTCACTATAGTGTTTATCGTATTGTATTGTACATTGTATATAAATAAACGTGTATTTAAAGTAGGTACGTTCCAGTCTGTACCGTTCGGGCGAGACCGCGGTGGGCGGCCCGCGGCGCTACACACATCACCCCACATATCAGAGACTTGTGTACGCGACTGATACCTGCCACATACAGACATTATCCTTACACTATAATTCACTGCCTTACAGCAAGCACTAACAACATTACTTTTGATAGAGTATTTTACGATACGTACGAGTATAATAACGTAATCAATATTTAAGTATCGATGACGCACACAAGTCAGTAGCTCGATTAGGGAGAGATAGATCAGATGTACGGACTGTCTTGAGACTGAGACCATATCAGTGTAGTTCGTAGACTTGGAAGGACATCCATCGTAGAACGAGCGATTACGAAGATAGTAAAGAAAAATCTGTTGTCAATGTTAAACATTACTATTCAAATAATACACGTTCTTTAATAAAGTATTAAATATATAAACAAATATTAATTAAATAGTATTTAGTAAAGCATTTTTACGAATCGCTTATTCTATGAAGGAACGGCATTTAGTTCGTTTTTGTCGGTCGCATTCTCAAGATCAGAGGTGTGGCGTTCGAATTTGGAAATAATCGAATCAAATAAAATTCAAAATTCGAAACTAGTACCTCAGTTTTTATTCTAGCGTCTGCTAGACATATAAGAGTAGGACTAATTGACCAATGACAGCATTGGCGTAATTTCACTGCCATGATTGGTCCATTTATAATAGGAATCATTATATGTATACACTTGTTTATATGTCTGTCGGAGGCTATACATACTATATGGTTCCTTACATAATATTACTTTTGAGCGACACTTCAAGACGTCATTTCGTTAAAGAATATAAACTGTTTATAAAATTAGCATTGCACAAATAATACGACTGATATGGGACACAAATAATGTTTTTGATACTTTTTACTTTTTGTACATGTTCCTCATTTATAATATTGATACTTGTTACAAACTAGGACGTCTTTTGAAAACCTTATCTTGCTAAACTTTTTATAGCTAATACCTTTTCGTACACGAAGTTCATTAGTCAATAATCAGTAAGTAATCATCATCAAAGCGTAGGTACCTCTCACGATTGAAACATTTATGGTAAAGGAATTCGTGTGCGAATACAATCTTTTATGATGGTTCGATGACAATATCTAGAGATACATATTAGGTTGTACGATCGCCTTCATAAAGACATAGAATCGATTCATACTGCCGGACACTTACTTAACTGTAGACTGGGTATGTTTAAATATAATTTCAATCTGTCGTCTAAATAAACTGCAGCCGTCCTACTTGAAAGCAAAGGGCATAATACCAGTCAATGGTCGCGGTATTTTATCTTTTATTTGACCCGACATGAATTCAGTTTGACTATGATATTCATATGTATGGTATGTGTTAATTCAGCTCATGATCTGTGTGCCAAATTTCATCTAAATCTGCCTGATTTTATAAATAGAAGAACCAAAAAATATGCAACGCTAACCTTAATAGCGCGATCTAGTAATTATGAATATGATATAAAGCAAAAATTCGATGTTGTCGGTCATCGTAGCTCAGTGGTCAGAGCATTCACCCCGTTAGGGAAAGGACGTGGGTTCGAGTCCTGCCGATGACATCAGTTTTTGTGGTCTAATTATAATTTCTTTCTTAATATTTTAACCAAAAAATATGGTTAAAGATTATGTTAATAGTAATTTTATTGTATGTAAATGTGTAGAAAAAAATGTCTTTATAACAGTTAGTGGTTTGTCCGTCAGTAAGAACTGAATCTTTTCCCTCACCCACTGCGCCTTACTCGCTTTAGTGAATTATGAGCTTAAATAAATTCATTTAAAATATAAACACATCCTAATCATTAAATTGTTATCGGCAAGTATAAGTATAATATAGTAATAATTATAATAGAACTTTTAGAGTTTGATACGATTGAATCTAAAATTAATAACCATTCGAGTTTGTTTCCGAATAAGGCGCAGTGATTGAAAGAGTTTAGCTTTACTGTGTGTCAATATTGTACTGAATTCGTATTTCAAGATGAAGAAGTTTTTGTATATCAAATATACTTTTAAAAGATAATTACGTTCAGCAGTTAAAACGCTTTACACAAAACTTTTAGTGCTTTCCAACCTTATAATCTGTTCAGTGGTTAAGAGGAAGCTCAATAGATTTAAAAATAAAATTAATAAGTTTTGAAATTCGATTTTGTAAAACCGGATTTAAATTTTTTATTGGTTCTGGATTTTTTCCAAATATTATTCCATAACGACGTAGTTGGCTACTTTTAAAATAAGAAACGAACGTTGTTTTTAAATACGAATTTAGAATAATAGTGTGCACGTATTAATTGTTGAGAGTGGCTTGAAGTGTCGCTCGACAGTCCGGTAGCAGTCGTAGTGTGTAGTGACAACGGCGCACGGCTTCAGTTGGCTTCTTCGGGGCAATAATTCTGAGAGACTACACCCTAGGTTACATTACATTGTAATGAAGTTAATACATGTCTTTGTAATTTTAGCACTTGTTAGAATCCATCTATATATATATAAATTAATTTATTGAAAATAAAAACTTATTATACACAATAAGATATTTTAACTACTACCTGGTCTGCCCGCCCACAAGTGTGTAGGTACCATAAAATATAATTATACCTACTTATATAAAATATATTACTAGATATATTCCAAATTAAAAATACATTTTAAATAGATCATGGTTACTATTTTGAAAATACTGAAATAATTTCTTGAATTTTTATAACATTTTGAGATTGTAGTTGCAATTCTCTTGTTGTAATTTAAAATAAAAATTACAGAGTTTTCATTTTATTAAATAAATTAATCATGGATGTAATAGTCGATTACATGGAACTACCATAGTACACTTCTACGAGTTCATGCTGATTCGTCAATATAGTTTTTTTAAATTAGGAATCTTTCAAGATGCCCCATCATCGCTGAAGAGACAACGATGCACCAGACTTCTGAAGATTATGGTCCAAAATGTTTTTTTTTTAATATTATACTTAACTAAGATTTGCTACGGCTAGTAACAAGAGAGTTGTTACCAATATCAGTTATAGATAATAAACAATATTTATTTTATAGCATATTTATAATTTGGCCTAGGTACATCTAAAATTTTTTTTCATATAGACTTTAAAAAAGACTTTTCTATTGTTAAATTTTATAATGTTACAGTATAGTTATATAGACATATAGCCAGGTGTTTTTCTCTCAAAGTTGGTGCCGCTGTAAGTTTGCGTTGCGGGACCGAGGGTCCCTCTGATGATATCAGTATTTCGACAATTTGGTAAAAAGTAGCGTTACATACGTGTACTTAACGTAAGAACGCCGCTCGTATATGTACCGAGTGGCTGGAACACATGAAAATAAATAATACGACGTTAAATTGTTTCATTTATTGCCCTAAAACCCAGAAATGGCGTAGGTAGAGATCGTGAAAGGCGGCGCCGTTTTCCAACCCCATTGATTACTGTGATAAAAAAGAAATTTTGGGTGCAAAGGGTCTCTACCAACATCTTTAGGGCCCCAGCGACCTCACCTGCTAGTGGCGCACCTGCTGATCAACGGACGAGGCTCGTTAATTTACGGTACCTATGGAGTGGGTTCGGCCCCTACGTGGGTACCAGGTGGTATAACAGTGTTGGTCCGGGGGGGGTACCACCGTGCAGCTGTGCTAAAGCCCCCAAGTAACCCAGCTCAGGTCGGGTTGCGTTAGGGGTTCAGCAGCTGCACCGCCGGGCCCGGGGCGATGTATGGTGCAGCAGGCATGGGACCAGTGGGGGCGAAGCGGAGTTTAGTGTGGGTGGTGTGGGTCTATTCGCTGGCCAGGGAGACCCTTAGCAACGGCGTTGCCGCGGCCACCCGCAACACAGTCATGGGGCCCACCTGGGCTGCCCCACTTGTTGCGCATAATCCTGATGTGGGATCGCCGCTCCGGGTGGTAACCGGTGTGAGGTAGCGGCGGCCTTGCATCAGGGGGGTTTGGGAGCCCTTCCGTCCGGCGTGTCAGCTCCGACCTAACCACACGGTTCCAGACGAAGCTAGCCCCTGCGCTTTGTCACTTACTGCTGCACCAAATGTCGCCCTGTCTTCACGCTTCTTCTTCAAATTTATAATGGCAGTGCAACATAAAAAAAGAAAACGTTCCACAGCGGTCCTAGGAAACCACACAACTTCACTTTTCGAGGTGGAGTTCACCAACATCCGTGGACTCCATGCGAACCTCGATGCCGTCCACCATCACCTAGAGACGGCACGGCCCGCTGTGATGTTCCTCACGAAGACACAAATACGCCGCCCTGACGACACGTCTTACCTGTCTTACCCCGGCTATGTCATCGAGGAACAATTTTGAGATAAAGCCGGGGTGTGCGTGTCCGTTAGGGCGGATGTTTGCTGCCGCCGGTTGCGCTGCCTAGAGAACCCCTCCAACTCCGTCCTCTGGCTGCACGTAGACCATGGCTCTATGAGCCAGATCTACGTGTGCGTCTACCGTTCCCACACAGGGGATTCTGAGACAACAATGCTCTTCCAGTACCTCAGCGAGACGGCTGATGATGCGCAGGTGCGGTTCCCGAACGCTGACCTAGTGTTTCTGGGGGCCATCACATTGAATGGCTGGGGTCCCTCAGGACTGATCATGCTCCCACGGTCTGACCCAGATGGTATGCGGGATCACCCGGATACCAGACAGGTCAGATCACGCGCCCGCTCTGCTGGATCTACTGCTGACGAGACGCCCAGCCCAGTACAGTGTTTCGGTAGGAGCCCCATTGGGTAGTTCCGACCATTGTGTGGTTCACGCTGGCATGAAGGTGTCACCTCCTGCACGTGCTGTAGAAATGGCACGACGTCTATAGCACTACTCGTCAGCGGATTGGGACGGTCTACGCAATTATTATGCGTCCGTCCCCTGGAGCCAGCGCTGCTTTGTAGGAAAGGCTCCTTCGGAAAGCGCTTCTGCGATTGCTGGCGAGATCAGTTTAGGGATGGAATATTACATCCCTTTCACTGATGTCGCCAGTATCCGCAGAGCCCGTCCCTGGTTCGGGCGAGATTGTGCCAAAGCTGTTCGACAAAAACAGTCGGCTTATCGCGCCTAGATCAGGGCCCGGGCTGTGCGCGACCCAAACGTAGGCCATCTCAAAGCAGCGTACAACCGGGCCACAAAATCCAGCAAGAGGGCCTTTAAGAGAGCGGATGCCCAACGCGTCGCGCGGCTTGGTCAGGAGCTCACTTCCCATCCCACGGGCAGCGTGGATACTGGCAACTGGCCAAAGCCGTGCAATCTAACTTTTGTCAGCCCTCGCTGCCACCGCTGCGTTACCCAGATGGAACACTGGCTCGTGGGTGATCTTCTGGTATTCGTAACGCATGTCTGGGGTGAGGCTATGGAAAGGCACGGCGAGTCCTTGGCGATTAGCCTGGACATCGCCAAAGCCTTCGATAGAGTCTGGCATGCTTCGCTCCTTTCCAAGCTTCCGGCATATGGTCTACCTCCTCAACTGTGCAGCTGGATGGCCAGCTTTCTGAACGAACGCTGAATGCGGGTCCTCTGCGATGGCCAGGCTTCTCGCTTTTTGCAAGTGAATGCCGGGGTGCCGCAGGGGTCCGTGCTGTCACCAACACTCTTCCTTCTGCATATCAATGATATGCTATCCCTCGGGAACATTCATTGTTATGCAGATGACAGCACATTGCACGGGAGCTACTGGGGTCGACAACAACTCGTGGCTGATCTTGACAGGAACCTCGACTGTATCCCTCAATGGGGTACCGAGAACCTGGTCGAGTTCAATGCCCGCAAAACACAGGCCGTTTCTCTGCCGAACGATAGTGGCCTGGAACGCCCTGCCTGTGCACGTGTTTCCTCCCACATATAACCCTGGGTTCTTTAAGCGGAGCGTGAAGGGGCACATCAGCAGCGGCAGTAGGTATATTTATTTTCTATGGAATGTTTGTATGTATTGTATTTATAATCTATTATTTATATAGGTATATGTATGTATATGTAAGTGCATTTGTTAGTATGAGTATGTATTTATGGAAGTATTTACTGTATTATACAGTTTAATCTACGCACACTTCAAGCCTTTTCTACCAAGCATTTCCTTCCCCTGGCCCACTGGAAGAGATTTCTTTTGAAATAAGTGGTGCCTTTGTACTATACCTCTATCCTTACTATTATTCTTCTCTCTTTGTTACCTTCTTGTGTGTACATAAACAAATAAATAAATAAAAATAATAAATCAGTAGGTCGTCAAGTTGAGGCTAGCCCTCAACTTGACGGCTTTTTTGCTATTGCGGGCTATTGTGGGCTGTGAGAGTGGCCCACAATCGCTAGACGTCGTCACGACTTACCACCAGGCGGGCGGCGTCAATTTGGCGAACCCAATTATATTAAAAAATTAATTAAATATAATAAAGCAAAATTTTTTGAAGTGAAAACTTCGGGATTTTTGTGTGATGAAAAAGTAATCAAACTCGAGAGAAGCGACAGGGCTTTGCAAGCGGGAGACGAGGTCTGTGCTCGCGACACTGTTACCGTTACTGACACCTCTGTATAAGTACACTGATAATAATGCCATCTAGTATTTTTTGCTGTTGCGATACCTATTTCACTACGAACTTAATGTAGAGATGTTCCTTACGAATTAGTTATACAAACAGAGTATAGGTGGCAGTTGAGATCGTGATGAAGTTATGAACACACGTAAGTATGTGTAGTTCGCGAGACCTAAGCTGAGCTTTAGTGATCACGAAAATTAGAGTAAAAAGGCTGTGTGTACAACACATGTGTGTGTAAAAGAGGTCACATTACACGAGTACGTTCACGTACATGCACTCACACAAATGCAAAGCTCGGCTTACGCCTCGCGATCTATAGCTGTTCAAGGTTGCTGTCTCCACTCCCAAGTTGCCACTGTTTTTTCCAGTTGGTATTAAGTTTGAACTTGTTTGATTCTTCTTGAAACGTCCTTTGTCCTTACGTTCCGTGGTATTCACGGTCTAATGCTGGAGCTGCCTTGTAATAAAACGATGAAAATACACGTCAAAAATTGACATAGCAACCGACTTCAAGCTACCAAAATGGGACCAAATAGTTGTCAGTATAGGACCAAATTCAAATAAACTTGGGAAGTACATAGTAGATTCCAATTAAAAAGAAAACAAATAAAACAGTTAGAAGAGATGCGGACACTTTACTCAATGAACAAATAGATTTTCACACGTCTCCCTTACTTAATCTGGTTGTAAACAGACAGACACATTAGTTGGTTGTTGGTTTGTATGTGTCATTTGGCATTTCTACACAATTTGTTGAAAATTAATAAGATAAAGTCTTGTATTGGTGAATACCTATTTTTGGGTACTTAGTTAGCAAGATCTGAGGTTTCTACCCACGGTAGTTATTGTGAACAAATCCTACATCGCGATAATGAAATTTGCACACGTTTACTTATAAGCAAATATGTTCTAACCACAAATTTTGCTGTTCTCTCTGAGACAGTCTTGATAATGCTTCGTTTAGAGGCGAAACAATTGTCGACGTTTTGTTGTCTTTTTAATCCTGCGAAAAATAGTGCTATTAAGAAATTTAAAATAAGTTTAAAACGTTTTTTAAAAAATATTTTACTTACCATTGCTTTAAAACAGTTGAATTGAGAACCTCCTCCGTTTTATCAAAGTCGGTTGAAAATATGACTCATCGAATTTGAACTAGTTTACATATTCAAATTCTAATTCTTTATTTTCAGGTCATAAACCCATAAAACAATACAATACAATTAATTTCCAAAAAACGCAGTCTTTAATAATATTCTAAGTACAATTCAAATAAAAATTATAATAATATTATATAGGCCGGCTGTATGCATAGTCTTGACTTTTTAACAATAGGAATATCCAAACCGGGAATCCTAGCATTTGTGTTAATCCAGAGTTTCACCCTGTGTGTCGGCCAGGGAATACAAAAAACAGTTTTTTTTTCTATTCCCTGGTGTCAGTACACGACCGAAATCAATTAACAAAGTAAAGTAAGTAAGACTATTTATACTGTCGATTGATGGCACTTGGTGGAACTTGCTACACATACTGCGTGGAAAAGTATAAGTGTTTCATCCAATATATAAAGTAGGTAACCTACTAGGCCGAAAGAAAACTCGCTAGGACTGCAGGTAGAAAACTCGCCTATCTTACAGAAGCAGGCCAGATAGTCACCGACGCGGTATTAAACACGACCCCCAAAGAGGACGGATGACACTCGAGTCCCAAAGATGTGGGAAGGCACGTAGAAGGAACCCTGGGGTTCCTTGGTAGAGAGAGTACCTTGGGCGACCTGTAATAGAAGATACGTAGAGGTTTAAAAAGAGCACAGTAGGTACACACAAAAATAAACCCTGCAGAAGATCTTCGATTCTACTAAATGAAAGGGGCCAAAGCCATAAATGTTCGTTTAACTGTCCGTTTCTGTAGTAAACTAATATAAAAGTTTTTACTTCCCACTTAAAGTGCATCTGGTTCAAATTGCAGTGTAAGTTCTGTAGTTTATAACTGTAGTAATGAAATGGGTGCGGGAACAATAACATGGAATATAATACTACAAAACTTTACTACTATTACAGACCATAAGTATAAGTACAACTACTCTAGCTTGCTCTAGCTGTTTAAGGGGCCGTCTCCACGAGCCAGAGAATCGCAGAGAAACTATGCGATTCTATCCTCGAGTAATCTCCACGAATGAGCGACTATTCCTCGAGAGTAACGTGACAATTCGTATCGGCACCACCGCGTTTTGGAGATGATATTGATATAGGTACGTGTCACGACGATAATATCACCGCGATTCACTCGCTAGTGGAAACGGTCTCTAAGTTTTTAAGTTGTTCTTGGTAACTGATATTTATGTTCAGGTCCGAAATTCATTGCTCTGTGTGTTACTACAAAGACTTCGGTTTAGTTTAGGTGAATTATTAGATTACTTAATAGCTATTATATCAAATTTAATACAATTAGCATACTTTATTTAATAAACTACCGTGGTCACTAATTGATTCTACCATTGTTGCACTGTAATCCAATCGAAATGTAGGGGAACAATAAAGTATAGGATATCCCGTTTAAATTAATATTTGAACGGGACTTAGGTAATCGTTTAAAGTTTAAAACATTATAATGTTTTTTTGTGTAGAGTCATCTGTTTATGTAGGAACCTGCGTAATAATAGGACACTTTATGGTTTAAAAACAATTCTTGTCCATTAAAGTTTGGCTATAAAATACTATTTAGTGAATACTTTTGGAAATGTGCCTAATAGTATATTGCAAAAGATAAGATGTTTCTTTTGAAATTCTTACGATCAGAATTTTTATTCCACTATTATTCTTTAACTATATGCTCTCTTTATACCTAAATAAATATGTTAGGACAAATTCACAAAATGCCATCTAGTCTCAAAGTAAGCAGAGCTTGTGATATGAGTACTATATAAACTCATTTAATACTTTTATACATTTTTTTTTGTAATTACATACATATTATACATAGGAAACATCCAGACTTCGGTATAAACGTATCTGTCTTCACATAAAGTTTGTCCCGACCGGGATTCGAACCCGAGACTCCGGCGTCGAAAGCGGATGCACTATCACGCCACCGAAGCAGCCAATATAAGTGAACGATGACCTGTTCAATTTGTAACTTTCCCTCAAATAGACAGTGTAGACAAGACAATATCATTAATCAAACAAGGTTATGTTCGCAGTTAAATTCTCCCCATTAATCATTGTAGATGCAAAGGAACCAACGAAGAAGGGACTGCTTTCAGTAAAAGTATAATTATATTTTCAACACAATCTATCCATTTTGATTTAAGCATTTTTCTTTTAGAAAAATCAAGATTTATTTTCTAAAACTTTAGTTAAACTGTGTGCTTTATTTCTATCTAGAATCGATTCCCCAATTCAATTATTTCAGTTTTTTCTAGACTCTTGTAGCAACTTAGTAATGTCCCGGGTAAAGAGCTATTAACGCGGCCGCACCTACGTCCATTGCCGAGCGCATCTGGAAAGCACTGAAAGAATTTTCAGTGGCGCCCGGCAGACCTTGGTCACCTGTGTAGCGCGTTCCACTGGCTCCCGCTAGTGACCATGGCTAGTAGCATGGTCTCCCGCGAGAGGGTATCTACGCCCAGGCCCACAACGAGGTCTCGGCGCTGTCTCGCCCACGCTGAGCATTCCACCAATGTGTGGAGTGCCGTGTCGTAGCCGGAAGCCTCGCAGTGTTGACACGCGGGTGTGACTTCACGATGCCTGCGAAACAGATACTCACCGAAGTTTTCGTGCCCAGTAATGATCTGTGTCGCACCGCCGCGATGGTGATGGTTCCCCACTTTGGTTGCTCAAGTCGCACCTTCCATGTCTTCATGAGATCCTATCGGCGTTGGGACCGCCTCGATTTCCGAAGCCGCAGGCCTGTGGTCCCGTGATGGAAAGCCTGGAAGTCTTATACCTCCTAAGTCATTTCAAGCAGTGTCGAAACAAAGAACAACGCTATAATATATCAAGCCCATAGTTATATTTATTCTTATCATAGTTAAGGTTGGCACACATAAGGTGCATCAGCTTTCGACTCCTGAGTCTCGGGTTCGACAGATTTTTCTATGTATGTAAGTATTTAGAATTGTATGCTTATCAGTTGTCTAGATCCCATAGCACATTCATAGCTTAGTTTGTGCTGGATAACGTTGTTTGAGAATGTCCAAAAATATTTATTTATTTATAGGTATCAGTCACAATAGTAACTGGTATAGAATACATTCATATTTCTAAATCCTTTTTATTATATTCCGAGTTATACAGCCAATACTTTAGGACAAGGGACGACAGGCCAGATTATATACTGAGTACAGGGACACACACGACTCCTACTTCAGATATCATTAATGTGTCCTGTCTTTGTTGTTTTCAGTCATGCATTAAAAAAGACAACAGAAAAAGAAATATTGAAGACGTTTTAACTGTCGACAAACGTGTATGATTTTTAACTTTTCAACTAATTTCCAAAAAGGAAGAGATTCTCAATTCGACTGCACATTTTCTTTTATGTTTGTTTTCTTATATCTTTGGACTGCGTGAACCGATTTAATTTTTTTTTAAATCAAGCTACTTCCCAAATGGTCCCATTTCAATTTGGTCCCATTTCAACAACTATTTGGTCCCATTTGGGTAATTTGAAGTCGGTTGTTGTGTCAATTTTTTACGTGTATTTTTTGGTTGAGTTTGAATGTATATTGAGAAATAAGATGATTTAACGGAACGATAGCCTGAAACTATAGGGTGGCCAAAGTCCGCCGGATGCCACTGGAAATACCGTCCAGTGTCACCAGAGACGCCCGCAACAATGGACACGGGAGCGGCCGCGTTCTCGCGGAATTAAAAAAAAAAGCCTGTAACTATATTCGGTGCAACGTGGTCAAAACGTCAGGCAATGAAAGGTATTGTACATATTACCTAGGTAATAGATTAGCCAGTATTAAGTACACAACTATGTATAGACTACATACACGTATCTTAAACGCTTTTACAGTAAACTTTGGTATATAGAATTTGAACGTTCTGACTTATTGACAGACAGGATTTTAAATTTTCAACGAGCGCTGGATCGGAGCGCTAAATCAAAGATGAAATTTTGAATGACATCACATTTTTTTAGATCTAGTAAATTCGTAAAGGCTCTAGCTAGACATATGAACGGCATACAGATCAGCTACGATTATTTAAAGCTGTAGAATGTCATTCAGAAAAACAGAAAGGTAAAAGTCTACTTAAAGTTAGTTTTATCGAACAATTTATTTCCAATTCAGTAGCATAGAATCACAATTGACGTTGGTTCTAGTTTAGATGCAAAGCACGAATGGCTTTGCTCGGTTCGTTACTTCGAATAGCGTTCGCACACCGTTTGTTTGTGATGCCTTTGATCTTCATGATTTATCAAATAGAATTTATTAAAGCTACCGTCCAAAGATATCTAGTTATGTGAGAAACAAGAGATCACTGTTTGAAAGTTATTTTAAATTGGTTGGCTTCCAGGCTATATACTGTAGCAAAATAGTTTAATCAGTAAGAGTCATAGCATGGACTTTTGTGGGATAGATGCATCATTCTGTATTCCCCTTAAGTCTATCTATATTATAAACTTATACAACTTGCTATAAATAACTTTTTGGTCATATTAATGACAAGATGAACGCGTGCATAATTATTAATATTTATTCGACCGCTGTGGAAACTTTAGAACAAAAGTGTGTAATAAAAGTAGATAACGACAGAGTTGCAATACGATTACGATACGGCCGCGGACTTGGGCCTGGATAGCTCTCACGTCCGTTGCCGGACGTCTCTGGTTCGCACGCAGAAGGTATTACCAGTGACGGGCATTCCAGTGGATTGTGAGTCAACTTGTCTAGGTTGTAACTAAATTTCAACCATTTAGTCGTCAAACATTTTGTTTTCTAAAGCGTATATTATTTTTTTCAATATTTATCTGATTACCTACATAGCTTTTTTTTTTTTTTTTTTTTAATTCCGCGGCCCAAGGCCGCGGCCGCTCTAACGTCCTTTGCCGGGCGTCCCTGGTTACTAGCAGAGGGTATGTCCAGTGAGCAGAGGGTATGTCCAGTGAGCAGAGGGTATGTCCAGTGTACCTACATAGCTTGTAGCATTTTAACTACATACAACATAATTCCAATAATAGGTTTCAGGCGTTAAAGCGCGGTTGGAATTTTGCATTAGTTAATTAAAGCTATTATTCTTTGAGAATGTTATTCATGTCACATAATTTAGCCCGACTTTGTGAACCTTTTTAAGTTCGGGACTCAAAGATGGAACGTGAAATATAACGGGACTTAGAGATTAATGTACCAGCTTAATTGAATAAATTTAATAAGAACTCTTAATGCTGCGGTGGAGCAACCCTCTCAGAATTCCTTCCCAATTTGTTTGAATTATAATCCTTGCGATGTTTGAAATTCTATATTTAAAATTCATCATTGTTTTAGAAGTAATAATTCAAATCTTATCTGTTGTTATGATTGGTAAGTAAATAGATATTTGAACTTGTTCCATTAGGAACACTTCATACATTTGAAAATTAACCAAATAAACAGTTTACCTACGCGTACTTTTGGATAAAATTAAAATACGTCATCATAATACATGATGATGACATAGTGACTGTAATGGGACTAAATTGAAATGGTGGTCCCATTTAAATTTGGTCCCATTCCGACCATTCACATTCTTGGGAAGTATCAGCTTTCAAATAAAAAAAATAACAAGGTAACAAGCATATAAAAACATGAAGTAGAATTGAGAACCTCCTCCTTTTTTGGAAGTAGGTTAAAAACAGACTGCTACTTATTTACCTATCTCAAGTTTTGACTTAGACTAGATGTGGACCGTTGAATATTCAGTAGGGAACGTCATTGTCCGGTCGAACAATTAGCTTTGTTTATACGATAGCTTCAAGCAGATGCCTCTATTTTCATGGAAATTAATCAATTACCACGTTTACGGCTCGTGTGACTATGGTTGGTTCATCAGTGGATGGCATTGAAATAATCTAAGGTTTATTACTATAGAGTGTAGAATGATATGATACTGAGTGAGAGTGGAAAGAGAATTGAAAGGTATATTTCCTATATTTGACAAATATACAGATGGGTAAGACAGTTTGATTAGTAGAGTAGGTACGAGTACTAGGTATTGCCCGAACTGCAGAAATTTGGGTGTATCCCACTTCTCCCATTGACTTTGTCCCAGTACGGGACAAATGGCACTGCCTCTTTTTTCTAGTCCCATGGGACTAGTGATACTGATAAATAGATTAAATATTAGGTGCCTACAGTCATGTAAAATCGGTTTATAGAATGTTTATAGATTTTCTATTGTAGGTAAATAGTGTCTGGTAACGGCAATTGGCTTACCAACAACAAAACTACAGGCCCAATTTGGATGTTCTGCCCCCTCAAGGTTACAAATTTTGGTTCCGACACCGGAATCAACCCTGAGACTTCAGCACCGTATTACAAAATGTAGGTTCCTATACACACACACACATATCACGCCTATATCCCCAAGGGGTAGGCAGAGCAGAGGTGTACCTCTGCTCTGCCTACTAAAACTAAAAATACTGGCGGATTGTGGGTGTGTAGTGTACTACACACCCACAATCAGTATTTTTAGTCCCACGTAATAGGGGGCAAGCCTATTGCCGTCACCGGGCACATTTATAATGGATTATGTCTAAAATGGCCGAATGAATTTATTAAAAAGTGGCACAGCCAATTAAAGTCCTGAGCGTGTCGTATGGACTTATTCCGCGAGGGTATTTAAATGTGTTACCGAAAGTCGTTATAAAGACCTTCATACGTAGGTACTTATTTCATACATAGAAATACCTCAGCGACATTCACAAAATATTGTCATACATATTCAGTGAAAATTGGAATTTGTGCCTTAAAGTTATGCGTGATAGATGAAGCGATTCATCGTGGTTATGAATAATTCATATTCTCTCCCAATCTCATCGTACATTGAACAATCAACACGAGATAATTCATTTCATATTTCAAGCCTCAACTCATTCCATAAATAATACACACACATATTATGTACTTATCTACATTAATTTACTTTATACTTTTTAACAATTAAGTCTTTACTAGTTTACTTATTAATAGGAATGAACACGGACATGAAGTAGATAGTAATATCGCTGGCCCCGGGCAATAAAGCGGTAATGTCAATAATGAAATTTTACAGGAAAAATTAATGAAGCTAATTTGTTTATCAGCGTATAGTGATCCAAAACATATTTGTAATAATATAAGTATTTAAAGAAATAATTGAAATAATGTTTAATACAAATTATAGATGATTCTGTTTTAATTGCAACATCATTAATGAGTTTATAAACACACTAACCACTGAGATTCAGGAATGTAATAAAATAATACGACGTAATTTCCACTTTAGATCTCGAGCGCACCAGCCAATTACCACCTTCTTCAGGGAAATTTTATAGCCAAATCTTAGCTGTATCATCCACTAATCGCTATTTTAGAATCCTATAAATGAAACATATTTATATGTAACCATTGTAACAGACCGACCTTATAATGTGATTTATTTTATTTTAAACCATTTTAGACAGTATTTTATAAAATTAATCATTCTTTTTAATGTTACTACTACCTAATTTTTGTTTAATTAAAGGAGATTGTTCATTTTGCAATAGACCGCCGCCGTTTCGTAACAAAGAATTTTGTATGACAGCGAAAATCGGATATTAAATTGGATTGATATCGTACTTTCATAGGAAATAAAAAATATTCTGTTATATTGTGAGGTTTTCTCTTCGTTTTGCCGTTAAAATTAGAGGTTAGTTTTGAAGCAAATCTCCATCAATCCGTCAAATCAATTTTATTATTAGTTGGTTTCCACTGAATGATATTAAATAATAACACTTAGGGTGATTTTATACATATAATGTTCGAGATAACATTATTACAGTCTGTTATTCAATTTGCTTTATGAAAAAACATACGTTTACTTACTACTAATCTGTAGCTTTCTTACAAAAAAAAAACAGAATTTCAAAATTCCGATAATAATATTTTCAAAAAGTTCAGTAAAACTACACAACCTCTTCATATCATTCGATCCGATACTCTTATGATATTTGTCTATGAATTTGATTTTACTGTTAATACGTTCAGTTCGGTCGGACATCCGGCGCAACCGATTTCAGAGTAGCACTGCTGGATCGTAAAATTCGAATCATGACATCCGGTCCAACATAGTGCATTTGAGTAAGAAGACAATTAAAAATCGGTTGTCTGTAAAGTCGGTTTACTGACGATAGTTGAACGTGGCAACGTCATAACTGCCGAACACGGAGGTCGATAGTGCTTTTTTGTCGCTCGTTCCGCGCTCTCGCTTGCACTTCAAGCCTTAAATGGAACGCCTCAGAGCGAGGTAACGCCGCATGACGTCATGTTTTTTTGTGCGTGCAGCCGGCTCCATCGAATTATAAGGCGTTGTCACGTCAAAACGATTACACCACGAATTATTATCAAAGTTTGATACATACGATTTTTTTAACAATCTTTTAAGATTGTTAAAAAAATATTATATGATTTATCAATTTACTTAGGTAGCCATACACTTTTTATTTAGGCTGTACTCCTCGCCCTCAGACCTTACCCTTACCTTCCTTTCACTAAGGTAGCTGCTGACCACCCGTCTCAGGTTTGTCAGACACCCTTCCTCCGCCAGCCGTACATTTATGACTAGGCTCTCTCGAAGGCACCCTCTATGTATTTTGCGTCGAGTTGATTTCATTTCATTTCATTTCTGGCGAGGATTCATCCGCGGAAAAAGATGAAACTTGAGTCGGGCGACCAGCATCCTCTCGAACACCTTTCCCAACACGGGCAACAGGCCGATTGGTCTGTACGACTTCGGAACTGTGTACGAGTCCTTGCCTGGCTTCTTCAGCACCACCATCATGGCTTCCTTCCATATCTTAAGAAAGTAGCCGTGCCGCAGGCACTAATTAAGCAGCTCGAGGAAGTATATTGTATATTGCCCTGTAACCAACACCAACACCAACACCAACACCAACACCAACACCAACACCAACACCAACACCAACACCAACACCAACACCAACACCAACACCAACACCAACACCAACACCAACACCAACACCAACACCAACACCCACACCAACACCAAGTCCAACACCAACACCAACATCAACGCCAACAACAACACCAACACGAAATACCAACACCAACACTAACACAGGCCAGCGTCATTCCACAACTAACACACTGGAAGGCTATCATCACAGATTAAATGTATCGATTAGAAGAAACTTTTGTATAAAGATACAAAAGTTAATGCAAGAATCTAAATACTGGGACACAAAATTAAGTGATTCTTTTTTCCAGGTTCCACGAAAAAATTGCCGAAATCGTTATATTTTGTTACGCTAACGCTTTTCTAACGCTTACGCTAACGCTTACGCTAACGCTTACGCTAACGCTTACGCTAACGCTTACGCTAACGCTTACGCTAACGCTTACGCTAACGCTTACGCTAACGCTTACGCTAACGCTTACGCTAACGCTTACGCTAACGCTTACGCTAACGCTTACGCTAACGCTTACGCTAACGCTTACGCTAACGCTTACGCTAACGCTTACGCTAACGCTTACGCTAACGCTTACGCTAACGCTTACGCTAACGCTTACGCTAACGCTTACGCTAACGCTTACGCTAACGCTTACGCTAACGCTTACGCTAACGCTTACGCTAACGCTTACGCTAACGCTTACGCTAACGCTTACGCTAACGCTTACGCTAACGCTTACGCTAACGCTTACGCTAACGCTTACGCTAACGCTTACGCTAACGCTTACGCTAACGCTTACGCTAACGCTTACGCTAACGCTTACGCTAACGCTTACGCTAACGCTTACGCTAACGCTTACGCTAACGCTTACGCTAACGCTTACGCTAACGCTTACGCTAACGCTTACGCTAACGCTTACGCTAACGCTTACGCTAACGCTTACGCTAACGCTTACGCTAACGCTTACGCTAACGCTTACGCTAACGCTTACGCTAACGCTTACGCTAACGCTTACGCTAACGCTTACGCTAACGCTTACGCTAACGCTTACGCTAACGCTTACGCTAACGCTTACGCTAACGCTTACGCTAACGCTTACGCTAACGCTTACGCTAACGCTTACGCTAACGCTTACGCTAACGCTTACGCTAACGCTTACGCTAACGCTTACGCTAACGCTTACGCTAACGCTTACGCTAACGCTTACGCTAACGCTTACGCTAACGCTAACGCTTACGCTAACGCTTACGCTAACGCGACGAGTGCCAGAACCGACTTGCTATTTACTTGCCCATTACAGATAGGTCAAATTCGACTCAGTAGGTTAGGTTAGGTTAGAACTGCAATCCCTCACACGAGCCGAGCGAGCGAAGCGAGCGTGCCGCGGCAGCAGCCGGCGAGTGCCAGAACTATTACATACAAAACAATTCGGTTTCACTCGTGGTCGGTCCACCACTGATGCCGGAATTAAATTATTAGAGTGTATATACAGGGCCTGGGATGAGTCATATGACACTTATGGTGTATTCTGTGACTTATCTAAGGCCTTCGATTACGTTCAGCACCAGACTTTAATTAAGAAACTTGATCATTACGGAATCCGGGGGACGGCCTTGAATTTCGTCAATTCTTACTTAAGTGATAGGGTCCAGAAAGTAGTGATCAATGGTAAACAGTCACCTGGTTCTCCTGTAGCAATGGGGGTACCGCAGGGGTCACTCGTGGTCGGTCCACCACTGATGCCGGAATTAAATTATTAGAGTGTATTTACAGGGCCTGGGATGAGTCATATGACGCTTATGGTGTATTCTGTGACTTATCTAAGGCCTTCGATTGCGTTCAGCACCAGACTTTAATTAAGAAACTTAATCATTACGGAATCCGGGGGACGGCCTTGAATTTCGTCAATTCTTAATTAAGTGATAGGGTCCAGAAAGTAGTGATCAATGGTAAACAGTCACCTGGTTCTCCTGTAGCAATGGGGGTACCGTAGGGTTAAATTTTGGGACCTTTTCTTTTTCTAGT
Organism: Nudaria mundana; assembly: GCA_963556515.1. NCBI lineage: Eukaryota > Metazoa > Arthropoda > Insecta > Lepidoptera > Erebidae > Nudaria > Nudaria mundana. The sequence goes on along the minus strand of OY748290.1, from coordinate 7,329,513 downwards.
ATATATTAATGATCTCCCTCACCTCATAAGAGACGACCACGAGGTAGTTTTGTTTGCTGATGACACTTCTTTAATATTTAAAGTTAAACGTGGACAGCGCGAACTTGACGATGTAAACATTGCCCTCTCTAGGATAGTCCACTGGTTTTAATTTATTAATTTATTATTAAATGAAAATAAAACTAAATATGTAAGATTCACCTTACCTAATGTAAGACTTTATAAACCAAGGGTTAAGGTTAGGGATGATATAATAGAATTGGTCGATGACACTGTCTTTCTGGGCATAGCGTTAGACTCCAAATTGCAATGGGGGCCTCATATCGGGAAAATTTCGGCCAGACTTAGTTCAGCAGCCTATGCTGTCAAAAAGATCCGACAACTTACAGACATTAAAACGGCGCGTCTTGTCTACTTCCGCTACTTCCACAGTATCATGACATATGGCATACTACTGTGGGGTAACGCTGCCGATATTGAATGCATCTTTGTGTTGCAGAAGAGGGCTGTCCGGACTATCTATGGAATGGGGTCTCGGGAGTCATTAAGAGATAAGTTTAAGCATATTAACATCCTTACAGTGTATTCACAGTATATTTATGAAATTTTATTGTATACCCACAAGAACAAAAGTAAGTTTGTGAAAAATAGTGATAATCATAATCTAAACTTAAGAAATAAGGATAAACTGGCTGTTCCTAAATTTAGGCTTCATAAAGTGAGTAATTCTTTTGCGGGGAACTTTATTCGAATGTACAATACATTGCCAACCGAAATAGCAAATTTATCTGTCAATAAATTTGAAAAACTAATAAAAAGTAAATTGTGCCATAAAGCTTATTATAGTATTAATGATTTCTTAGATGACAAGGCTGCCTGGTTGTAACACGAATTGCTCCTTTCTAAATAACTTTCTAAATAACTCTGTATTAGATTTAAGATGAAATATTATGGAAAAAAGCCGAACTGAGTTTCTTGAGGGCTCTTCTCAGTCTCGTTGCAATTTGGAACCCTCGGTAGAGTCACACCAACTTTTGACGAATCTAAATAATTTGCTAAAAATTTCAAAGATAATAAACGTTATTTTATTTTTTATTTATTTAGAACCGACTCGCTATTGTTTTACTTGCCCATTACAGATAGGTTAAGGTTATTAAATTAAATATTAAATAAACAAACTGATTTATGTTGCCAGATGACTAAAATACCGAACAAAATTGCAAACATTTAATAATTTATTTATTTATTTAATATAAAAGGATTTAGTTTTTCTGGATATCGTTTATTTTATTTAAAAAAAATTTTTTGATTTGATTTTAAAAAGCTGGATATTGTTTGTCTGGTTATCAATTAACTGTATTTAAAAAAAATGTGTTTTAAATATTGGGCTTTCGTGCATATACGAGTAGATTACGGTCATCTGGATTTTGTGCATTTAGATTTCGTGTGTCTGGAACTCATTCGTCTGTATTCTAAAACGTCGTACAAATGAATAAATGGGCAAATGAAATTCGGAGTTGCGATTATATGGCAAACAAAACTTCGGAATTTGTAAAAACGGGATTATGAAAAAATGTCTAAACGTTTTCGGGATTATGATATTCGGAATATTAAAATTCGGGATTAAGATAGGTAACCGAGGAGTTGGTATGGTCCCAATTTCTACCACGTCAGGTGCCAGACTCATGCAAGCTAGTTTCTTTGGCCTTCTCACACCTTTCATACCACACTTAAAGCATAATATTTCTCTAGAGCGCTCACAGGAGTATGCACTGTGGTTAGAGTCTCCACACCGTAGACACCTTCTACTACTAATTGAGGTTCTGTTCTCAACGACTGGAATAAATATATTAGTTGAAGGACTACCTTATATAAGATTTTAATCCTGTTTTACAGGTTTAATTAAGTTTTTATTTTGAAGTTTTATATAAATCAGATGAGATTTGAAACGTTCGATACGAGGCTACAGGCATACAGGCTATTTAAAACTTTTGGCTCTGACACGTGCCGACTCTAAGCGTTTTCCTAAAGATTATAGTTGTTCGACACTGTCGACTTCATGTAAGGCAAGTTCCTTCATATAGTCCAGTCTTATATCTAGTAATAAAATATCTACTCGTAGTTAAAATATCTATTTGTTCTTTATTTGACATAGGGAAAGAAAGTCTTGAGAACATGGCAGACATGGTCGAAATATTGTTAACCATTGTCTCGGTTCGGGCTTGTGTACGACGTCTAATTTCATCACGCAACCGGTAGTCGTAATCAGGTGTGTCGAAGTTAACCTTCAGTTCAGTGATGAGCTGTTGATATGAACTGAGGGTGTGCCTGTTTGTCCGGTACCACGCTAGCACAGCACCGTCCAACAAATCGGAAAAGGCAGCCAATAGCTTCGACTCCTTAACTTCTCGTGCCTGTCTGAGTTCTTCTAATCTTTCACAAAATACGCGTACACAGGTCGAACCATCATATTTTAAATTAAAGGTATTTAAATTGATGGGACGATCTTTGTAAACTACACTCTCCTGGACAGTAGGGATGTCCAGCATGCTACTTCGCATCGAGCGGTCACTCCTCAAACGCACAGTAGGGATCCTATAATTGAATTGTTGTTCAGATTCACTATCAGAATTTTCCGATTCACCATCTGGTTCAACGATAGTGAGAACCTTGATGAGCCTACTTCGGATATCGTTCAGTAACTCACAATCTACACCACAACGAGCTAAACGATCTATCAAATAGTTAGCCCTAAGACTACCTAAGACTAGCCCTTACCTCGAACAACCATTCCTATCTCTACCTTCCTCACCCGATGGTATTAGTGCTTCTAGCTCTTGTACCTTGGGCTCACAAGACTGCAGCTCGATGTCTGGGATCGGTGCCCCACGTTGGGCGCCACTTGTAAGGTTGTAAGTCAGCCTCACCCATCAGCTGGATCGTCGGAGAGACTTATGAGACTTTGTTGTTGAAATTAGGTTATTATCGTGTTTCGAACAGCTCACTTGGCCTACTTGAGTCTTACCTCACTGGTAGAGTACAAAAAGCAAACGTTAATGGCACCGACTCTCCTGGTGCCTCATTAGTCATGGGAGTACTCCAGAGCTCGATATTAGGACCCCTTTTATTTTAATATACGTAAACGATCTTACTTACTTCACTAAAAATCTTTGTTAAATAGTATTATTTGATGATGACACATCATTAATTTTTAAAAGTAATAGACAAAAAGTAGTACTTGACGATGTAAATTCCCCGACGACGGCAATATCCTTGCCCCCTATTACGTGGGACTAAAAATACAATAATAATTTGATAAAAAGTACAAAAAATAAAAAGAGTGAAATATCAGTAGTCTTTTTTAAGAAAATGATTTATTTTTCAACCACATATCCTTAAGTGAAATTTTGTTTGTTTTTAGATACTTGTTGATTTTTTGTTTATTATTTGAAAAGAATAAATTTTTACTTCTGCGCTACAAATTGTAGTAGGTAAGTGACACTATCAATATACAACACCAACACCAACACCAACACCAACACCAACACCAACACCAATACCAAGTCCAATACCAACACCAACATGGAATACCAACACCAACACCAACACCAACACTAACACAGGCCAGCGTCATCGCACAACTAGCACACTGGAAGGCTATCATCACAGATTAAATGTATTGAATCCGAAAAAACCAAGTCTCTTCTTTATACAAAAGTTTATGCAAGAAGCTAAATACTGGGATACAAGATTAAATGATTCTTTTTTTGAAGTACCACGAAAAAGTCGCCGAAATCGTTATATTTTGTTACGCTTACGCTAACGCTTACGCTAACGCTTACGCTAACGCTTACGCTAACGCTTACGCTAACGCTTACGCTAACGCTTACGCTTACGCTAACGCTTACGCTAACGCTTACGCTAACGCTTACGCTAACGCTTACGCTAACGCTTACGCTAACGCTTACGCTAACGCTTACGCTAACGCTTACGCTAACGCTTACGCTAACGCTTACGCTAACGCTTACGCTAACGCTTACGCTAACGCTTACGCTAACGCTAACGCTTATGCTATCGCTTACGGTGACGCTTCTTCTGTGCGCGCCTTCTTGTAGTATCTAGACGTATGACGTCAGAGATAAGGTATTCGCCACACCTGAGATTCCATCCACTTCAGGGCCCTATTTAGCCCACTCTGGCAATTCGCGAAAGCATCAACCCAACTCTGGAAGACGATTCGAGACCAGAAGCTTTAAGTGCTACCTTTTGTGACCAGTCTATAAGATAACTCTCGAACCAGTTCAGAGCCGTTCCTCTTATCCCAATTAGTTCCAGTTCAGCCAGTAAAATATTGATGGACACCGTGTCGAATGCCTTGGATAAATCTAAGAAGACTCCAAGACATTTGCACCCTTGTTCCAGATGATGACTAATCACACCCTCAGCTTGAATCAAGGCATGTTCTGTACTCATATTTTGTCTGAACCCATACTAGCAATCGCTGGGTATGCTGTTTTTTTCCAGGTACGATAGGTTCCTTCCCTTCACAACCATTTCCAGTATTTAAGCCACAACACTCAGTAACGAGATCGGTCTATTATTATTAACCTCACTAGCATCACCACCTTTGAAAATCGGTACAACAATAGCTCTTTTTAACAGGGTCGGAAATAAGCCAGATGTCATACTTAGATTGCAGATGTGCACAATAGGTGGGATTAGGGTGTCTTTACCGCATTTGATAACTTTCCCAGTGAGTTGATCTTCCCCTGAAGAACTGCTCGACTTAAGCCCAGCTATGATTTTATCTATTTCCTCAAAGTTCGTGGGTAAGAAGAAAAAGGAATTATCTTGGCTAGATCATATATGGTCTCAGTAGTACGTGCCAGTAGGTTTTGCGCCACATCATTGCCAATTCCTTGAAAATATTATTTATTTTTTGCAGTCCGTCAGTATAACATGTCCTATTGAGTTTGTTTAGGAGTGTGACTATATTTTTGTCTTCTATAGGGCAAGAACCTTTTGTGTATTCATTTAATAGCTGCCAGCATTTGCGAGGATTTCCAAGATTGTCACTAATACACTTCCTATAGTAAAGTGCTTTAGTTATTCTTGTGGCCTCCTTCATGTGTTACGGTATTGCTTGTACAACCTTGCAAGGGTTATATCGCAGGGATTTTGGGTTAGCCAGCACTCAGTAAACCATAAAGTATGAAACTCACGATATTACGGTCATCTGGATTTTGTGCATTTAGATTTCGTGTGTCTGGAACTCATTCGTCTGGATTCTAAAACGTCGTACAAATGAATAAATGGGCAAATGAAATTCGAAGTTGCGATTATATGGCAAACAAAACTTCGGAATTTGTAAAAACGGGATTATGAAAAAATGTCCAAACGTTTTCGGGATTATGATATTCGGAATATTAAAATTCGGGATTAAGATAGGTAACCGAGGAGTGGGTATGGTTCCAATTTCTACCACGTAAGGTGCCAGACTCATGCAAGCTAGTTTCTTTGGCTCTAGAGGCGTTTTGCATTTAGGGCAATCAGGCCTTCTCACACCTTTCATACCACACCTAAAGCATAATATTTCACTAGAGCGCTCACTCCTGTGAGCGCATACTCCTGTATGCACTGTGGTTAGAGTCTCCACACCGTAGACAACTTCTACTACTAATTGAGGTTCTGTTCTCAACGACTGGAATAAATATATTAGTTGAAGGACTATCTTATACAGGATGTTACGAAAGGGTTATATCAACCCGAAGCCAGCGTCGTCAGCTGGTCGACCATAACCCGTTTGGCGTTATGGCGACCGCCAAAGAAGAAAAAGAAAGTTCATCAAACAGAGTAAAAAGATATTTCAAATCAAAACAAAGGTGTCCCAACGCTACGGCTTGACGTAGCTACAACTAGACAAAGAGCGCGTGGTACGTATGTACAATGCCCTTGGCGGGCGTCGCGGCGGTGTGGGCGCCCTTAAAGGATTATTTTTGTTTATGTTAATAAAATTTTAACCAACACATAGTTATGTTTCCCCAGATCCTCGTCCGTGGTTTGACAGGTGCACCACATGCAAGTGATAGTAAAATGTCTGTTCCCAATTTTAGAAAAATCTTACCTGTTTACAGGAAAGGTTAATTTCTTGTGTAACAGTGCTAAATGCGGTTTCGACTCGATGCGTACATAGTATTTCTAGGTATCAAAACTCACGGTAGGTACAACTCCCGGGCAGCGCTCAAATGGCCTTCTGATGCTCCTACACAAAGCATCATCTCGTAACACTCTTCGTTACTCAGAGCCATTACTACACAACACAATCACTATCACACACAACGTGACACAACTCACAAATTAACACACTAAACATAAACAACTATTTAGCTACCTCACTGCACAAAGCAAAGAATGTAACTGAACTGACCTGTGACCTTGCTAAATGATTTTAAATAAAATTCTAGGAAACTTCAAACGCCGACATACGCCGAATAGCGCTTCGTACGGCATCGCTTGATGCGAAACAGAGACAAAATGTTCCTACCAGGAGTAAGACGGAAGGCTTTTCACAGGCGCGTATAATTTGTACCTATTATTTGTACCTATTTTGATGTCGATGACCGAATCAGCTGATTTTAGTTCTAGTGTTGTTAAACAAGTGTGTATTTTATTCGGTAATAATGTTTTTTTTATTAACTTTTTTGTTTTCTGTGGCAGTCGCTACATATCGAAACGGGTTCTGGTCGACCAGCTGGTGGTGCGGGCTTCGAGTTGATATAACCCTTACGTAATACCCGGTATAAGAGTTTAATCCTGTTTTACAGGTTTAATTAAGTTTTTATTTTGAAGTTTATTTAAATCAGATGAGATTTGAAACGTATCGAGTACAGGCTGTTTAAAACTTCCGGCTCTGACACTCTGAGCGTTTTCCTAAAGATTTTAGTTGTTCGACACTGTCGACTTCATGTAAGGCAAGTTCATTCATATAGTCCGGTCTTATTTCTAGTAATAAAATATCTAGTTAAAATATCTAGTTGTTCTTTATTAGACATAGGGAAAGAAAGTCTTGAGAACATGGCAGACATGGTCGAAATATTGTTTGCCATTGTCTCGGTTCGGGCTTGTGTACGTCTGGTTCAACGATAGCGAGAACCTTGATGAGCCTACTTCGGATATCGTTCAGTAACTCACAATCTACACCACAACGAGCTAAACGATTTATCAAATAGACTCTATGACTACCTAAGACTACCTAAGACTAGATCTAACCTCGAACAACCATTCCTATCTCTACCGATATCACCCGATAGTATTAGTGCTTCTAACTCTTGTACCTTGGGCTCACAAGACTGCAGCTCGATGTCTGGGCCACTTGTAACGTTGTAAGTCAGCCTCACGCACCAGCTGGATCGTCGGAGAGACTTATGAGACTTTGTTATTGAAATTAGGTTATTATGGTGTTTCGAACAGCTCACTTGGCCTACTTGAGTCTTACCTCACTGGTAGAGTACAAAAAGCAAACGTTAATAGCACCGACTCTTCTGGTGCCTCATTAGTCATGGGCTCGATATTAGGACCCCTTTTATTTTAATATACGTAAACGATCTTCCTTACTTCACTAAAAATCTTTGTGAAATAGTATTATTTGCTGATGACACATCATTAATTTTTAAAAGTAATAGACAAAAAGTAGTACTTGACGATGTAAATTCCCCGACGACGGCAATATCCTTGCCCCCTATTACGTGGGACTAAAAATACAATAATAATTTGACAAAAAGTACAAAAAATAAAAAGAGTGAAATATCAGTAGTCTTTTTTAAGAAAATGATTAATGTTCAACTACATATCCTTAAGTGGTTTTTTTTTTTTTTTGTAGATACTTTTTGATTTTTTGTTTATTATTTGAAAATAATAAATTTTTACTTCTGCGGTAGCGCAGAAGTAAAATTAACCCTACGCTGACCCTAACGCTTACGCTAACGCTAACGCTAACGCTAACGCTAACGCTAACGCTTACATATATATTTGCGACATGGCTCTCCTGAACCACTCCGCTTCGGCTTCCACATCGGCAGGCCTGTCCGGCGCCGGAATCCAGGCCTGCACGATTGCCGCCTCCAGGAGAGCCTCCCGGTCTAAATGTTGGAGTGCCCAACGCGGATCCGGGGGATTTTCGACTGGCTGTGGGAGGCCAGGTGGGTAATATCGAACCGGATGGTGGCGCAATATCGAACCGGATGAACCGGTGGGCCGAGTGCGTCTCCACACCCTCCTCCACGCGTCAGCCTGAAATACGGTCGGCGAGGGCAGGGATCGCGAAAGTAACGTCCACGATCGACTCCGTCCCCCGCCGCAAAAAGGTGGCGACATTCCCCCGGTTGAGGACTACCAGACCACGCGTTCTGGTCCAGTCCTCAAGAAGCCTCCCCTTGTCCCTAGTTTCCCGGAAGCCCCTCGCCACACTCCAGGCGTTGAAGTCTCCCAGGAGCAGGACAGGGCGAGGACGGCACGCAGCGAAGACGACGTCGAGCTCAGTGAGCCATATCTCAAACTGAGTCTCGTTCAGAGTCGGCGAGATGTAGGCGGACACGACCGCAAACCCTTCGTATTCCGCCGCAACACACCCGCAACACACCACCGCTTGCAATGAATGCAAGGCGCGAGGTGTCCGTGGTGGAACCCCCAAAGATGCAATAGGTCGAGCCGTCCTGGTCCACCGGGCTTCCCGGGTGGACGTAGTACGGCTCGGCGACCACGGCCAAGTTAATGGACCACTGCGCGATGCTCTGGTACAGAAGATCCTGAGCAGCGCAGCAGTGGTTCAGGTTCACCTGCAGGATGCGGACATGGGTGTACATTAATGGACGTCCATGTCAGCATCCCGCCGCGAACAAGGCCGCGCAGAAGCGGCTCCCCCGCTGCCACCAGCGGACGGACGAGGCTTTGGCCTCGAGGCAGCGCAGGTACCGCTGCCGACCCGATGGTCCGCCGTTTTGCCCTCCGCCTCACAGCTATAACAGCGAGGCGGGGCCTCGCAGCCATTGGCCTTATGGCCGGGCCGGCTGCAGCGGAACTACCGGTCGCCCACGGTGTCTTCCGCTGTGCACTGCACTCCCACGTGCCCTACCACCATACAACGGAAACATCTCGTTTCCCGGGCACGCAGGAGGTGCACATGCGCCTTTGAGAAGCCCCCTACAAGGAGGCTTCGTCCGTCCGCTATTTTCAGAGCCGCCGCGACGGGGCACTGGACCACTGTCGTGGCATGACCAGTGGGGCTGAAGGTGATCTCTCCACCCTTGATCTGGTCATGGGGACAGCCGTCCGCCTCCACGACGGCGGAAATAACCTCCTTCGTCGTGGCCGCGTCATCCAAACCCGAGATGCGCAATGCGGTGCATTTGGTAGGCCTGGTGACGCAGACGGCTTCTGCGTCCAGGGTTTCCCGCAGCTTAGTCGCTAGGGCATCGGCTTTGGGGCCGCTGGAGGCGCCGGAGACCTCGAGGAGGCGAGCGCCGGTGCGAGTGTTCTTGCACCGGAGCCCCCCCTGAATGTCGAGGGCCTTCAGGTCGACTGAGGCCTTTACGGTCCTCAGGACTTCGGCGTACCCCACACCCTTCTCCGCGCCCACTGTCGTCACCGTCAGGACGACAGCGGTGGACCGAGGGGGACGGGGCCTCTTCGGTGCCTTCGCCGTCAATAAAGGCCTCGACAAAAATAAAGAAAAAGATCCTACTGAACCGAACGTTTGGATGTAAGTATGGATGTCTGTCACTAATACGAGTATATGCAAACGAAAATACTGATCGGATTTTCTTAATACTTTACAATATAAATACCTATATCTAACCGCCGCAGACCTTAGTAAAAAAAATACAACCCGAGATGTCTGATGTGCATACATCAGACATCTCGGGTTGTATTTTCCGGTGGTCGCCGTCGTAAAAAAAAATATTATTTATTATAATACTCATATAATATAATTCTATTACAATATAATTAAATAAGTATAGGTGACATTTCCCTGTATAATACTTTGTATACAGCTCTTTAAGCATAAGGTGGCGCGAGGCTAAAAATGGAACTAATAATTTAATAATTGGATGGAGTTATTGTTCCGAGATATCGTTTTTGACGTTTTTTAATGTAATGTGTCGTCCCTATTGGAACGCCAACTTATACTTGGAGAATTATAGGTACTTTGTGTAACTAACCTACTTCGTTTCTAAATATCATCCTATACAAGAGCACCTCCACTATTATTTAACGATTGACATTATCCGAAGCCAGCGGCTGCTTACTGAATTATTTATATTCAATCTCACCAACACCGCAGGCTCCTGTGCAAGTTATGCGCCATATTTTTGAATACAATATTGTTATCTGAGATTATCCAATATTGGCGGGCGGTGTTTTATTAAATTCGTTTTTGTAGGCTTAAAACTTGACTAAGTAATATTTTAGTAACAAAAAACTACCAACTTTTTACATAATACTATGTCATAATAAAAGTATATACGACTTTTAAAAAAAATTAAAAATACTACTGTCTGTCTGTCCCGGTTAATATCGGAAATGGCCAAACCGATTTTATCGGAACTTTCACTGGCTCCTAATGTTATACCTAGGAAGAAATTTTAGGCTACTTTAAGTGCACAAAAAAACGCGGCTAGTATTAATAATATAGATTGGCAGGTAGGTAGAGGCATATTAAACAACCAGTTTTCGCCAGTTTATTGGTCCTATGTAACAGGAGAAACCTATAGTCGTTACTCGGAAGTTTTATGATTTTACTTGGTTTTAATATTCTTTTAATTGTAGTTATGTGTTTGGATTGTATATGTTTTTTGTAAACCTGATGGACGACATTTTATATGAATTGTAAAACTTTATTAGGTAGGTTACTTATATAATTTGTAACCTTTTTTCTCTTATTTGTATTTTTATAGATATGTATGTAATTTAATGCTTGCAATATCGTACTAGTGCAAAACTGTAAATCGATGTTGTACATACAGATGATAAATAAATAAATGTTTTGTAAAGTCGTTGTCGTCGTCGTCCGTATAATTGGCATGCAACTTGCAGATGAGATTAGCTTAAGTCATTAAAATCCGCCGGGCGCCACTGGAAATACGTTCTGCCTGTAACCAGAGACGCCCGGCAACGGACGTTAGAGCGGCCGCGGCCTTGGTCGCGGAACTAAAAAAAAAAAAAAAAAAAAAGAACAAAAAAAAAAAAAAAAAGTCATTAAAATCTAAACATTTTAATACTTACGTGACATTAAAAAAAAGTTAATAGTTGTAAGTTACCAACGTATCGTACTAGGTATAATATTTTGGCAAGATTTATTGAAGCCATTGGATTGTGACAAGGAAAAACACAAAGAAACTTGTCGACGGAAATACAATTTGCGAATGGGCTTACTACAATAAGAGTATACGAATATACAGCGTTAATGTAATAATATTTGGGATAAAACTCTTGAGTGAATTCTTGATAGCATTTCGAAAAATAGGTAGGTTGTGATTTATCTCAATTTTTTTACTATAATTAATACTAATAATTAAAACTATTGTATTGGAAAATGTCATCATTTATCTATGTACAACGTGTTATTTTGTATATGATGTAGCTCAGACACCCCAACTACAATTTCACTGCAAAATATAGTACAAAAATTCAGATTTGCGCTATATGAAAATACGTAAGCAAGTACTTGGTACGCCTTTTTACAGAATTTGCGCTGACGGACGAGTATGAAATTCCACACACTTTAATTTATAAAGAGAAGTAGTAAAGATTGTTATTTAAAAAGAAAAATGACTACACTGATATTTGCACTTGTTGCAGTTACGTTTTGTTAACACTAAGACAATGTAATTACCTTGTATCGATTAGTAGACTCGTTTTTATTGCCGGGTTGTTTTCTCACATGCTCTACATTTACTTTCTGGTATTTTCTTTTATTTTCTTGATAAAATAATTTCTAAGAGGCTTGCAAGTATACTTGTAGGTTAGGTAAGTACACGTAATTACCAAAATGTCATTAACAATAAATACAATATTATACTACATTAACTAAATTGTGTCCATCACGTCTGTCTGTCTGCCTGTACCGGCCAATTTCTTAAACAAACTCCAGCAGGACTTTAGCTGGCAGATGCAACTCTGCATTATATCGACAAGTCTTCATCCAAAACAGCCATATTATTTAGTACCTTGATATTATTCATTAGAACAGTCAGTATATAATAATATTATCAGTCATCATTGATTCTGTAGGTACTCCATGTTCACGCATGAGGCCGTGTCTAAGACCAGTGTTGCTAAATTTTGCTCCTTCTGTTTTCCATTTAGTTCCAGAGAATTAAGGGAATTACTTTGCAAATATTTACTAAATCTTAAAAAGCAACAAAATCCACTTAACATAGCAAGGTATCCAGTTAATGTAATGAATTGGGTAAGGGGATTTCCAGGTACTTTGAATTGTAAATTAGCCAGAAACAAAAGGCTTTGTTTTGTTAAAATTTACGACACTAAGTGACTTACCAAAAATCCATTTTATAAATAAAAAAATACATTTTTTTAAAAAGAAAACCAGTTTTAAATTTAATCGTTTTAATATACAATTTAATGTACCTAAATATTGCTAAGGACAGTGCCATAAAATGTATAGGTAGACCAAAAACCCAGACACGATTAAAATAATTCATGTAGTGCAAGATACTGAATGGAGTCAGGCGTTACCTGGCGAAAGTCCATGATAAAACACTGGAGAATATGATGTTTAATTTATATATAATTGCAATGATTTTGCTAAATAGAAGACACTATAACGTCGACATATGTTTCACCTACTCACGAGGCATTATCAAGACTGTCTCAAAGAGAACAACCTGTTCTCTAAATTAAACATCATATTCTCCATTGTTTTAGTGTAAGATAGGCCAAATATAGTATGTTGGAAATATCATATTTCAATTCCCCTAAATAACCACCAATAAATATTTTTTATGATACGCCCCTGACAACCCCCTCTTGTAGGGGACCGATAGACCTATCTAATGATACCTCATTAGATAGGTCTTTTAAAAATATTGAGAGGTTTGTAAGATAATCTTTTGATTTAAGTATTTGTTTGCGATATGTTTAAGTTTTAAGCATATTTTATTATTTTTTAATACTTGGGGATTGTTTAGAACCCATCGAATATGATATTTGTAAAAGCCTATATCTGGCCTATCCCACAGTACATATTATTTACTCGACTCTGGTTTTTTTTGCAATGACCTTTTAAATTCCACAACCTTATTGGATTATAATGACATGATAAAGGTAATATCTACTTACTCAAATGGTATTAAAATTTTAGATATTGCAACAACAACAAACAGAACACAAAATTTTGTCTTTAGCCCCGAGGGAGTAGGGATGGGCATTCAATACGCCCATTTCGCTGCTCACTTTTTGTCCCACGATAAGGGGCGAGCCTTTTGCCGTCAGACACAAATAAGGGCCAGTTAACCTTTATAGCCTAGTACTAAATATACCGCCGGGCGCCACTGGAAATACCTTCTGCGTGCGTACCAGAAACGGACGGATTAAAAAACAAGTAGTAAATACATCCCCCTTATTCATAATGAATCGCTTTTATTAAAAAAATTGTTTTTGGTTAAGAACGACGACTAAAAACAGAAGAGCTCAAGAGAATCTTTTGCCTCTGTCAGGTGTACAAGAGAACAGATTGTGTCCCTATCTTTTATGACAATCGGTACCTATTTTAAAACCTCTGATAACTGATCATGAAAAAATACACGTCAAAAATTGACACAACAACCGACTTTAACTTACCGATCATGGGACCAAATTAAAATGGGACAACTTGCAAAGTAGTAGCTTTCATTTAAAATAAAAAATAAAAAATCGGTTCAACTAGTCCAGAGATAACAAACATAGAAAAAAAAACATACAGTCGAATTGAGATCCTCCTTCTTTTTTTGGAAGTCGATTGATAAGACCTATTTTAACGGTGTTTTAAACTTCTGCAAACTCATTACGAATAATGAAGTATTGTAAAGTTTAATATAACAATAAATAACCGTAAGCTATTTTTAAAACCGGCTCGAGACGTGTCTCGCTCTCACTAGTAAGTAGAGGTATCAGTTGCTGTTCCAATTTATGTGCTAAGCGGGACGCATTAAAATGTATAACTTCCTTTAAACTTCCAATATTGCGAAATAAGAATACAGTCTACATAAGTAGCGCTGGTCATTTTAATTATTTATTTATTTGTAAAAAAACATGAGTTTATTTCTCTAATAAAATAAAATTAACTCATTACCGCCCGCCAGCTATATAAGAATAAATATAACACCAATAAGGTGAGATTGTTGCAAAAATCTTATTACGTCCAAAAACGTGGTTGTTTTTACAAGCTTTTATTTACTTTCACCTGTCCCGATGTCCGCGTGTAATCAAATCTGGCAAGTTAAATTTAACACACTTCCCGGTTTCTGATTGTGCTTAAACCTTGCCCGCGTATGTAAGTCGCATGACAATGCAATATATTTATCTTTCCATTCAAAGGTTGCCTGGAAGATATAGCTTCTTAGCGATAAGGCCGTCCATTGTACATTTATTTTAAGGCATGTGTTCTCTTAAGTATATTTTATGGTTTCTGTAAAATGTAGTATTTATATTATATTATGATGATAAAAGCTTGATTTAAAGAAATATTTTTTAATGATTTTATTGAAATTATATTCCCAGCTTGTCGAGCACAAAAACATATTTTAATTTTGGTAATATAAAAAACTACGGATGCTTAAAATGAACGATAAATTTTGTGATAGATGATAGTCATTATTGTCCCGGTAATTCCCCTTAATAACAGCAATTTATCTCTCTTAACCCAAAGGCAGTTGACACGTTGCCACCCCGAGATTGATACGTGTTGGTTAATTAATGAGGTACCTACTTTATACCATGTTTCTGAATATCGTATCGATATTTACTGCTGCAATATAGTAAATGTGAGTCAGGCCAGATCTCATCCGTAAAAGATGTTATTCTCGGAGGAAACGGCCCCCTTTTCAAATTGTTAGCTTTCATTATACTTGCAGAAATATATATTTCAAATCCAAAGAAGGATTTTTTCGATAGTTACTGATATATAAAAAGAAAGTACAGAAAAGTGTTACATACGATCCTCTTAACTTTGTTCTCTACTAATTAATACCTACCAGTAGTTCTGTTTGCTACCTATACCTTTTTTTTAGTTCAGTTTCAGTTTTTAAACATATAATTCTGCGTTTACAATTAGAGCCCTCCCTCGCTTCACTGCGGTTTCACACCACAATATACCCGAAACTTTAATAAATTAAATATTTAAAACTTTTCACATAAATCACTATTATCTATTAGAGAAAATCGTAATAAAATACCTTGCAATAGATTTTGACATTTTGAACAGATAAGTAGAATAGTAGAAAGAAATAAGTTCGAAATTTCTGCTACCTATGTAGGTATAAAGAACAAAAGAAACAAATTTATAAAGGAGAATGTGATCATATTTCATACCCACGTGAACCAACAATATACATCACCATATTTCGTAGGATTACTCTCGACATGTTGATTTAAAAATATTTATGAGGAACATTTGTTTTCGTTGAATATGCAGCCAGTGCGTTATATTAAGTTCTTGAAAATAAAAGTAAGTAAGTAAATATTTATTTCTCTCTTCCACAAAGGTATTATACATGTATTCTAGTCTAGTCTAAAGTATTAAGCTTTTCATAACAATGCAATACACAGCCCCTTCGTGGAAGACTGGTACCTGCACTAGGGGAGCCCTGTGTTGCAGATTACCAGGTCTCTCACCACCACTTGATTCGCTATACAAATGCATTTACTAAGACCTAAATACAGCAACGGGAAAGAGAGGAGAAGACTACCTTGGTGGCCCAATCAGTCAGTCCCATCGATCCGACAGTGAATGAGAGAGGCATGCCTTTATGTGTGTGTGTGTGTGTGTGTGTGTGTGTGTGTGTGTGTGTGTATGTGTGTGTGTGTATGTATGTATTTATTGTTTGATAGTCAATAAGTCCTCTGTGGACTCATAGTCCAGGGTTAAGAGATACTTTACAAGAATGTGCTTCGATTTTCTTTTTGTATTTAGTATGGTGTTCATTTTATTAGATAAGTAATTACTGAGAAAAAAGTAGTTATGATGTGAGAGGTTTTGCAGAGGTTCTGCAGAGTGTAGTAGGACACATTCTAGTCTGAATAAGTTTCTCCGCGAGTAGTGATGGACGCGAGTAGTGGTGAGGTTTTTATTTTTCTCGAGAACAATGTGCAATATAAATAGCTGACGAACTGTAAGTACGTTGCACCTGTCATACAGTGTATCAGTGGGATAGAAGAATGGCAATGACTTGGAAACTTTGAGTACCGCTCTTTGTGCACGCTCAACCTTCAACATGTTAGTTTTTGCCGCTCATCCCCATACTGCAATGCAATAAGATAGTAAAGATTGACAGAGAGCATAATAAACAGTTTTCATTACATCATCATCAACTACACCACGTAATGTTTTTAAAATAAATATGAGTTTCCTAACACGTTTGGACAGTAAATCCATGTGTGCATTGAAGGTTAGATTGCTGTCAATCATCACTCCTAGGTACTTTATGGAAACGACTTCCTGGAGCTTCGGACAACAACACGATATGGAAGAGGAGTCGTTACATGAATGAGCTATGAGACTTTGAAAGTTATCAAGAGAGTGGTGGTTACCCAGCGAAAATTGAATAAATTTGGTCTCCTTCGCGTTGAGAGTTAGGTTGCTATTGGCAAGCCATTTTACAACCTTAGAGAAGCCTACTTGTGCAGAGGAATAGACATCCTCCCATGTGCTCCCATAGAACACTAGTGCCGTATCATCCGCAAATGCCACAATCTCACCATTCCCCAAGCTCAACTCATAGATATCATTAATGAACAGTAAAAACAAAGTAGGACCCAGCACGCTGCCTTGTGGTACTCCAATATTAACCTCCCTGTCTGCGCTCAACCACTGGCCCACCTTGACACGCTGGTATCTTTTGGGTAACTTTTGAACAAAACCAGCTGCGTACCTCTAACTACCCATCCCTCCATCTTTTTCAGTAAGCGTGGAGCAGAGACCGTATCAAATGCTTTCGCCAAGTCCAGAAATATTGTAATAACTATCACTTTCTGATCTAGTTTCTTCACTATTGTACCAGTCAACTTAAGCACTGCATCGTTAGTGGATCTGCCGATTCGAAATCCAAACTGGTTTTCTCATAATAGTTTTTTGACTCCAAATACTTAATCAGTTGTTTGTTAGTTGCCTTTTCGAAGATTTTTGACCATTATGATCATTATTGATACTGTCCCTGCTACCACTCTTATGGAAACATCTTATGAAAACATTGAGGTATGAACCTACGTGTCGTATTATATATTTTATACTATGATGCCTGCGATATCCTCGGACTGCCTCGGTAGCGCAGTGGTATGTGTATGCGGCTGCCGTCCCTAAGGTCCCAGGTTCGGTTCCGGGTCGAATCAAATTATTTGTGTGATCCACAAATGTTTATTTCGGAGTTTGAGTGTTTTCTATGTATATTATATATATATATATTTAGAAATATTATATAAGTATGTTTATCAGTCGTCTAGATCCCAAAGCACAAGCTTATATTACCTTAATATGGGCTAGATGACGTTGTGTGAGAATGTCCAAATATATATATATATATATCGTTCGTAAAATGGTATTCTCCTCCTCAACTCCTACAGGTAACTATTATCAGGATAAAAAGCTTTCTATGTGTTCATGCCGTAGTGGTAGTTAATATGTAGACCCCAATTAACACGGTAGAACAGAAAGAAAAGACATTTAAATTTTACAATTATACCTATTGTACTTGATAAGTCTTGCCTTGAGGTCCTGGTTAGAAAGTCTCGGCTGGCTTAGAAGCAGATGAAGATTATAGACTAGTAGTTCTGCGAACCGTAGACCTCGCGTTATTTTCGTCCTTCCCCATTTCCCCCCCATTTCCCCCCATTTCTCCCCCATTTTCCCCCCAATCGAAAAATCCCTTCGACAAAAGTTGCGCCTTGCAACAAAGAACACTTGTGCCAAATTTCATGAAAATCGGCTGAAAAATGCGGCCTGTAGACCGGAACTGACACACATACATACAGACAAACAACGCCAAATCGGCCAGTCCTCGAGTTGGAACTGAGACGCTTCGCTAGCTCGGTCAATAATGAATTTGAAAGACTGGTCAGCCGGTCTGCGGGAATAATCTCTGTGTCAATTTTCATTGATATCTGTCTCACGTTCTTCGCATGACTAAGTAATAAACTTTGTCATTAACAATTGTAAAGATTGTACATACATATATATATATATATCTTTAAAATAAACGTCTCTTTTCGTATCGGTAACGTAAATAAATATTGGCCATTGAGACCGACTCAGTACTGACCTATATTTACTTTGTATAAGAAGATATTGAATGAAACATTTTTATAAAGATTTAGAAATGTTTGCTTAGTTCCACTAGTTTGCTTCAATGAATGTTTCTCTATTTTTTAATATAATAATTTAATTTGCATTGTTGTCTGTATGTATGTACTCACAAATCTACAAAGTTACTGAACTATTTTCGTGCGGAAACTCAACATCATCATCATCACAGCCCATTTGACGCCCACTGCTGGGCAATCGTCTCCCCCAAAGAAGGTTTACCCTACAATTTAGTTTCAATTAAATTTTTATTACAATTTATTAAAAGTAAATTTTTACATTTTTTTTTATAAATACATACTAAATATACATAGAAGATACCCACAACTCCAATACAAACATTTGTGGATCACACAGATATTTGATTTGATTTGATTTTGATATTTGATTTTAAGTAGGTTTTGTTTCATCAAAACCGTATCGTTAAGGTTATATTAACTCCACTTCATACAGGCATTTTCTTATTGAATTTTGCCACACCTCAGAAAATCGAAGAATAGAAAAACAATATACTTATTTCGAGAGCCTAACAAATGATACTTTTCAACTTGTTTTTGTAACACAAATATAACAAACAAGAAATAAAGCCTTCCCACTTATAACCACTCACTTTAGCCCTTAACTTTATAAGTATTGGAACAACAAGAAATTTTCATGAAACTTCTAATAATATTTGATATTTCGGTCGGTGAAATTATGTCGACTTTATAATACTTTATATTACTTTCTTCTCCATCACCTCGAGGCTAACGTTTAGCTGATGCGTTTCAACGACGGGTATTTTACCACCACAAACCAAGGGTCCACCAACACATTGTCGGGATAAACACACACACATACCACGCCTATATCCCCGAAGGGGTAGGCAGAGATGCATTGCACACCCACAATATGCCAGTATTTTAAGTCCCACATAATAAGGCCTTTATCCATTTGGCCATTGCCGTCACCGGGCACATTTATAATGGGTTATGTCCAATATGGTCAAATGAATTTAATAAAAAGTAGCAGCTATATTTAATATAAAAAAAAAATCCGGGGCCTCGCGATGAAATGTTGATGAAACGCAACAAAATCTTACGCGCCAGCCGCTATGGCACAGCCAATTAAAGTCCTTGGCATCTCAACCTATTTTTTAAGTTTTACTTCCTAAAGATCTATCTATATACAATTTAAATAATGTATATGTTACCGGCAATCTGTATAATGTGGTATTCTACATATACAATTTCCACCGTCGCCATTCCAATTTTCCATACTCTGACGAAACACGCCATTTCTCACAAGTTCCCTAGAGACAGAAATGTTTATTACTCTCTACCTGTTATATGAACTTTCCAGTTAAAGTTACACTTGACTGGAAACTGCACTGAATTGAAATTGAGTTAGTTCTCAGTAAGGTAGATTGGAACTAGTATTTCAGAGATAGCGCAGTAATTCTAGCTTCTAGTTGAAGTTACAGTGAGACTAATACATGGGACATACTAAAAGTTTTGCACTTCTAGCTAATCGGAACTATTTGAATTTCGAATGTTATATTTTTTTAAACGTTGTAACCTTCTTAGTAATAAAAAAAAACAATTGGCGGGAAATCATTTGTCAATTGTTTTTTATTACACATCAAAGTTCTACGTATGCAACGAAAATGGAATTAAGTCGAAAAGATTTTAGAGCGATGATTTTTTATGATTTTAAAAGTTCTCTCTCTCCGCAAGACTGTGCCGCTCGTCTTCAAAATGCTTTTGAGAGAGAAGCACCTTGTTTGATCACCGTGAGACGATGGTTTTCTGAATTTGATAGAGGTCGAGTTTCTTTACATGACGAATTTCGTGAAGGGCGGCCTTCAACTGCCGTCAACGAAAATAATGTAGCTACTGTTAAGCGGTTAATTGAAGAAAACCCGCGGATTACCTATGAGACAATTCGAGGACTATTGGGGATTGGTATGAGTCAAATCCAGAAAATTTTACACGAAGAATTGAAAGTTCGGAAACTTTGTTGTCGTTGGATCCCTCATGAACTGACAGCGGAGCAGAAGCGGGCTCGCGTGGAATGGTGCTCACAGATGCTACTGAAGTACGACCATGGACATTCTAATGCTGTTTATGACAATTGTCACAGGAGACGAAACGTGGATTTATTGTTTTGAACCCGAAAAAAAAACAGCAATCTTGTAAATGGGTGTTTGAAAATGAGAACAAGCCAACAAAAGTAAGGCAGTCGAGAAACGTTTGTAAAAAAATGATCGCGTTTTTTTTCTCAGCTACGGGTCCCATCTGTAAAATTCCACTTGAAGATTAAAAGAGTGTTAATACCGACTGGTATTCTACCATTTGTTTACCCAGGGTGTTAGAAAAAGTTCGCGAAAGACGACCCAAAACCCGCGTTCTCCTACATCATGACAACGCATCTTCACACACGGCCAACAAAACAAAGTCATTTTTAGCTTCCGAAAAAGTACAACTCGTCACCCATCCTGCGCATACCCCCGACCTAGCACCCTGTGATTTCTGTATTTTCCCCAAAATCAAAGATTTGATGAGAGGTTTCATTTTTGCCAACTCCGAAGAGGCAGTGATAGCGTTCAATCAGCACGTAGAAAACATGCCCTCAGATCTATGGTCGTCCTGTTTAAAAAAATGGTTTGATCGCATGAAAAAAGTTTAAAATGTAAAGGAGAGTATTTTGAAAAACAATAAACATAATATTTTGGTTTTAACATGTTGTTTTTTTAAGTTACGCAAAACTTATAGTGTGACCTACGTATCACAGAATAGGGAATAGTTCTTGCTAATATTGCAGTCGTCTTTAATTCATGTTAAACTAAGTCATCATCGTCCAGTGAGCCTTTACCCAACCCTGTTAAGGGTTAGCTTCTTGCCTAACTGTGAAGGTTATGCCATCTGACCTTCACAACCCATGGGCGATAACGAAGTTCTGTAGTTAGACTAGTCGGATATTTTTATAGGTCTCCAAATACCCGTAACGACTGCCATAAATAAATGTTCATATATGACAATCGGGACCGACGGCCTAACGTGCTCTCCTGCTTGTATGTAGGTAAGATTTCGCCAGTCACTGTTTGCCCCACGTAACAGGGGGCGAGCATGTTGTTGTTTTAAGGCACTTTGGTTATTTTTCCCCGTGCCTCGTCTGTAAGCAGGTGCACCGCGAGTATATGAGGATGATTTGGGTCCTGAAGATGTTGAGACGGCCAGTTAGCACCAGTACTTCTGTGAGAACTAGGAAGAACTAAGACTATTCCATGGTAATACACTAATATACTAGTGGTTCTGTGAACCGTAGACTTCGGGAGCTTTGTTTTGAAAATTAATTTTTCAATTTTCTTTATTACTCTTTCATTTTTCATCCAATCCAAAAAATATCATTCACATGTAAGCAAGGAGTGTGTGTGTTAAGTTTCATGAAAATCGGTTGATAAATACGGCCGCAAACATGATCTGACAGAACCCGTAGATGTAGAGATGTGTACATACGAAAGAAATTCTCCCCAGTCTGCAAGTTGAAACGGAGACTTCGATTGCTTCGCTGCCTCAGTCAATTATGAAATTATTCACTTGTTTTCACATTTTTTATTGATAACTAGCTGGCAAACTTCGTACCACCTTTTAAACCTTCTCTGAACTTTTAAGAATATTTCAAGACAAAATTGAGCCAAATCGGTCCAGCCATTCTTAAGTTTTAGCGAGACAAACAAACGGAGTTTAATTTTTATTTATTGAGAAGGAGACGATAGATTACCTGACCGGTTTCGCCCTACTACTATTCCATAGAATTAAATTACATAGCTAAAGTTACTTACTATAAAGTTAACACAATTAATTGTAGTTAATATTAGTACGTGTTATTGATTATATAGTATTTGAAGGCCAACATTATTGTATCCACAATTTAATCATAATTGTGGTGTTTGTGGCGTGTGTGTTGCTGATTGTATGTCAAGGGTATATGAAGCATACAATTAATATTGTAGTAACGGACTCCCACGTACTTACCCTTACAAAAAAAACTGGAGCAGTGCGCCACAAGCCCTAGAGTCGTCCTTCCAAGAACATGCCCATGTTTTCAGGCTGTGAAGTGCACCACATTCTGCACCTCTGAAAGAATCTTATTAGGACTACTCGTATTTTTAATGAATATTTATCACAGGATACTAAAATTAAGGACATAAATCAAGAAAAAAAGACACACTGCTGAGAATAATGCAGACGAAGATGTCGCGGTTCAAATTTATACATAAAGGTACAATTAATAATATTTTAAGAAGAGTGTGTTTTATTTATCTTAAATAATGTTAATTTTTAATTTAGATACCTTTTAATGCATTAGCAATATCTGATTCATTTAGATAACTAATATAATATTAATCACACTTGCTGGAAAACCATTAGATGAAACAAATAGATGATTTTAGAAAATAAAAATGAATAAAACAAAAAAGGAATGTTGTGTATTGTTTGTCTCATGCCCCACGTGACCGGTGACAGATGTAACGTCACAGCTGTCAGAGTGTCAGACGGTCGCTGAGTCGCTCGAGGCATTCTTGTACAGACAGTCGTACTGAGTGGTCGTGTAGTGTAGTAAATAAAACGAGTGCTCTGACGCTGGTGAGGTGAGTAAATAATGCAATGTTTTGCATTATTGGATCAACTGACAAAGAAATGGTGTATAATGCATATCTGCCTACCTCTTTGGGTTTGAAGTCGTGATGAAATGTATGTATGATTTTAAAATACTAGCAATCACTATTACGTGTAACTAAAATTCCTGTAAACCACTTAAGTAATGTAAGACGTGTTTATGTTAGGGACTACAGACGTGAACCCATCATGTCTGTAGTGCGATAACCGGGGATCGAGCTCAACACTGGTAAAAACGCAAGACGAGGCACGAGGCAACTGATGCTTCTTACTCGTATTACGTTTTGAAGCTTTAGTTAAAGAAAGTCTATAAAAGAATACAATCTACTTTAAGTGGTGTCAGATTTTAAAATGTAGTAAGTACAAGTGCTAATGAATAATGTATTGGGGACTTTTATACAGGTAGAAACGATGTCATTATGCGACGACATGCCGCCCGGACGGTGAGTGGTTTTTAGAAAAACGTACTGACGAAAAGTGATGATAAGTTCTGGAAAAAATCATGTCAGTTATTTTTGGAACGAAGTTCTCCAACGCGGCTTACGGGTAGTGCGATTTAGTAGAAATCGTCACGTTACGCTTATCAGTAGTTCCCAACCGGTGGTCTGCAGAAACCAAAATATCATCCGCTTTTTTTTATTTTTTTTAAAATTTAGTGTTGGCGTCGTTAGTAAAACAATAGTAACCCAAACCCCAAACCCAAGGTTGGGTTGCATTGCAGTTGCGTAAAGAACTTCGTTGCTGACGGGGGTTCCCCGGCCGCACAATTTTTTTTTATATTTGGTTCGCCAAAGTGACAAAAGACTGATGAGAAGGCCGTGACCACTTCTTGCGTATTCTCATACAACACAGTATTATTCACAGTGACCCTCATAAACCATAGATATAGCTTGTGGAACAAGCTACGATCTTGGCATATTTTTCACTTCTTTAACTTTCAAAGTATTGATGCATGCTCTTCCGTTACGGATACTCTTAACCTGGCCTTTTGATAAGACATCACCGATTTGATCTAAGAAAGTAAAAGATATGCGTATGATTGTGCGTTAAACATAGTACGAGTCACCGTCAAAAATATGTCCCAACTCAAAATATAAATTTGACATGTTCACAATATACTGCCATACATATTCAATGATATTTAAAAATAGCTTTGTTAGTCAACGTCACGCGTCACAGATGAAGTTATCTGGTGTGTTGAATAATTCATAACCTCCCATCGCACATCGAACAATCAGCAGCCGACATGGATTTAATAGGTATTTACTAGTTCTATTGCTGAAGATAATTGACTTTGTGTGTCGAGCTTCAAGTTAGGCCGATTATTGAAAACTACTCAATCGGAGGAGCATTCGTTCGACCAAACTTTATTTTGTTGAGTTGAGGAAAATAAAATTAAAGTCTTTATTCTGACATATCCATTGTACGGGTAGTGTGCATTATTATCTTTTACTGCTTCGGTGGCGTAGTCGGTAGTGCACCCACTTTCAAAGCCGGAGTCTTGGGTTCGATCCCCGGTCGGGACAAACTTTGTGTGATGACATATACGTTTGTACCGAAGTCTGGATGTTGAACTTGGACAAAAAAATGTTAATAAATATTTATATTAGTTTTATTTATCTAGTACTCATATCACAACCTCTGTTTAGTTTGAGACTAGATGGCCGTGTGTGAATTGTCCTAACATATTTATTTATTTATTTAACTATACAAAAGTTGCCTGTAAGATCGCTTTTTAGGGATAAGGTCACCTTTTGAACATTTGTTTTAAGGCATGTTCATTACTACTTTATTGATTGTGTATCATGTAAATATTTCTACAGACAAGAAATACAGATACATCATAGTAAGTACTATAAGTTTTACGTACTTTTTTATTTACCAGTCACCTTGTAGGTATGTCCTATACTTTTTATTTCAAAATACGCTCAAATCGTTTTACATAGGATCGACAATTGCTGAATATGTCTGTTACCAGAAGCATTACATGACTTTATTCATGTGATAAACTCAAGACTAACGGGTCTTTTACGCGATTATTGAGATATATACATACCTCTTTATTACCCGACGTTTCGGCCCTGTTACAAGAGCCGTGGTCACGGGTGGACTGCCAGTCCAGTCAGTTTGGTAATAAAGAGGTATGTATATATCTCAATAATCGCGTAAAGGACCCGTTAGTCTTAAGTTTATAATGTGTACAAAACGCGAAAGTTTAAAGAAGTATTTATTCATGTGTTTGTATTTATGTGCACTAGTGTGTGTGTATATGTGACTTTTTTATAATGAAGTGATATTTGTTTTAGAGAAAGTAACTGGCCAAGTGAGTGACGGGCTACGCATAAGATAGGGTTCCTTAGTTACTTATAAAAGCCTCTATAACTACTGAATTAACATAGTCATACCAAGCGTTATAGTTTTGCTAAGTTCATTACATGGACTACGAATGGATCACGATTTTTTTCAGGTTCTTCACGCTAGCCGTTTCGATTTAGAGGGGGAAAGGGGACGCCCTGTTTTCGCTAAAATATGCTCTTCAAAGCTAAATATCTCGTTAATGGATACTTAAATCAAAAAATCACTTTAGCAATATCAATGAATTTAAAAGACCTATCTAATGACACCCTACACGATTGAGTAGACGTGAGAAAAAAATATCATTCCCACTTTACAAATAGGGGTACCCAAAAAAAAATTTCAAAATTTAATTTTAGCACTTTGTCGGCATAGTAAATATACACATCCATGCAAAATTTCATGTTTCTAGCACTAACCGATTGGGAGGAAAGCCGAGTACGGACGAACGGACATGACGAAACTATAAGGGTTCCGAAATTTTTACTACGGACTCCTCCACTGGAAATACCTTCACGCGGAATTAAAATAAAACTACGGAACCCTTAAAAGGGTATATTCGAAGTCATTCGATGAGCCCTTCTATTACGTAGCGTTCTTAATATTCTGATATCGAAAATGGAGCATGAAAATATAATCGGGCTTAAGAGATTAACGTACCAGAAACTCGATTGTATAAATTTAATAAAAACACTTGAAGAGTGCGGTTGAGTTGCTCTGAAAATTCGTCAGTTTGCTTCAATTGTCACTGTGTTTGAATTACTTTTTGTTCAATATTTACGGACAGGTTTTACTGAATTATGTAGTGAAGGGTAGTTGGTATAAAATATCTCTATTTTACTCTTTAACTGGTAAATTTCCGTAACGTTTTATGGTAAATATCTTGATAAATCTAGTACAAATATAAACGCCCATGATAGTTTAAATAACTATAATGTAAGCCATGCCTAGTACGTAAGTATATATAAGTACCTGCTAAGCCGACGTTATCTGTCCCTTGAGAGTTTGTCGTTGACCTCGAGTAAGGTCAAACTGGGTCAATTCTTCAATTAATGTTAGACAGGTTCAATTATCGAAACATAGTTGCAAGGCAACAAAAGGTCTTAAATTGAATTACCTTACATTTTTTTTATGCTTGGATTCTGTTTTGTGGTATACACCGTGAAAGTATTACCGTTTACAAAAAAAATATTTTGGACTCAGTTTCGATAACAGAACCGACGGGAAGTATTACTTTGATTACTTTTTTACAAAAATCTTAAAATTGATGTCAGACATCAAATGAGTAATCTTGGTAGCTCACTGCCTTAAAAATCTTCCTAGTGCTATCCAGAGGCGCTCGGCAATAGCCGTAGGCTGCAGCGGCCTCGGGCCGCGGAATTAAAAATAAGAAATTAAATAAATTTTAAGAATTTTATAAAAAGAAATGGGTTTTTTTCAAGTAATACTTCCAGTCGATTATTTTATCGAAACTGAGTCCAAAATATTTTTTTTTTAAACGATAGTATTTGTCCTGATTCTTCTTTGTTGGTAATTTGGTTTGAATTACACAGTGATTTTTATTTTGCAATAAGAATTACAGGATACAAAATAAACATAATTATAGACTAAAAATATTTACATTACAAAATATCGTTTAAAAAATCCTCCGCGTCATTGCCGACTGGGAAGGTTCCCAGAATGCTGGCTGTGTTGCCACGTTGGATGGCGATACTTATTCTTTGGGCCAGAAAATAGCCAGCCTTCTGGTCCTGAGAAGCATCGATTAGGCGTTTAGCAATGTCTCTATAAAGGCGGCGAGCACTCGGACCCCATGACCCCAGTGTCTCAACCTCAAACGGCTCAAATATGTAATCACCTGCATATTTACGCCGTTTAAAGCCTTCAGCCGATGCAGCAGCAGCGCCGGCACATCCGGATGTGCTTGGAAGGTGTGAAGGTGCTAAGGTGTCAACGCATGTAGCGTCCCACACCAAAGGCCTTCCCATCTTCCACGGTAGCAACGACATACCGTCCGGTCTCTTTCCATCGCTTCGTGCTAAACCATTTGGTTCACGTACGGCCGGAAGACCTGCGGTGGAAAGAGCCCTACGAATTATGTCGTTTAGAATAGCGTGCCGAGGTATACGACCTGCGCTTCTGCTACAAGAAAGGCCATGGTGTCCCAGATTATCGACGGCTACTCCACAGGTGCAATGATGTGGGGATATACAAGGTGTACCCAGCCGAAGGCAAGTGGCAATGCGGAAGGTAGTGTCGTCCAACATTGTACCGATGTTGGGCGATGGAAGCGCCTGGATCCATAACCCTGACTCCCATTCTCCAACAGCTAGTAGGCGTGCACGCTCTGAAATATTGACAGAAGTGTCAATTAGTGTATTAATTCTCAATTTACAGAGCGGTGAATCCCGCAGTCGCTGTGAGCCTAGGCGTGAGGGCAGGTCAGTGTCGGGGCAAGACATCCTCCAAGCAATTATGGCATCGGTCTTGCATCGCACCTCGGAATCAATCAGTGTATTTGACAAAATTTTCCTGACTAATTCTTCGGTGCTATGGACCGACGACAGAAATGCTGGCAGACTGACATCTGTGACTCTACGAATACCTAGCCCGCCCAAGCGAACTGGAAGAGACGCTTGGACCTTGGATATTTACATTTAAAATTTTACACAAAGAATTTTGTATTAAGTTGTCTAGTCTGCCCAAAATTTCTACATTTTTCCAAAATTGTCCTGAACGGAGGGCATGTGTAAATTTGGGTACGAAAAGACAAAAACGAAGAATAGTGAAAGCTGAATGTATACTGATATTACATAGACTATCAATAACCTGATCAAAATTTTGAATTTTTTCCTCGATAAAAGTGGAAAAGCCATCATCTAAAATCGGGGACCCTAGGAGGCGTAAAGAAGTTTTGTCCAAAACTTTTATGTTGGGGGCCAGACAGTTGAATTTGGAGATTGTTGTTAATTTATCTGTGTTTTCAGATATAAAAATCTCACATTTATAATGATACATTATAAACATACATTCACAGTGATTATTAATTTTCTATAGTGTCCGGTAACAGCAATATACCTACAAAGTAAGAAGCGAAACAAAGCCTCTGTAAACCCCTTCGGGTATAAAGACGTGACTTCGAAAGTAGTGTATAAAATTATAATATTATGAGTCATGTGCGAATATTCTATCGTGAATAATGTATGTAGTCTAAACGACACAAGCCTCAAATGAAAGCTGTCTAGTTTCAGGGTTTGTAGCTTACGGCACTAATCTCGTAGACATGCTACACAGCTATAACCTGCTACGTCACACGTGCTACGAGCGTAGAGACTTTGGAATTAAGCAATATTGGAGCACTTCGTTGTGATTTACGAGGTTTAATTTGGAACAGAATGGAAATTGGGTACGATGCAATTTTGTGTTTACAAAATGTGTGTATTGTTAATTTTTAAAGGAACATATCTATTTTATAATATATAATATTTTTGTGTGCTTTTCGTGGCGTAGTCGGTAGTGCATCGGCTTTCGACTGTGGAGTCCCGAGTTCGATTCCCGGGTCGAATCAAATATTTGTGTGATCCACAAATGTTTGTTTTGGAGTTTGGGTGTTTTCTATGTATATTACGTATGTATTAAGATATATATATGTGTATGTTTATCAGTTGTCTAGATCTCATAGCACAAGCTTATAGCTTAGTTTGGACCAGATGACGTAGCGTGAGAATGTTTAAAAAAATCCTTATGATAATTTAGTTAAACGAGATTCCCTATAGCTTGAACAAAAGTTTACATTGAAGACAAAACTTTGACTTACTCCTCAACGCCTCTTGAATTATTTATTCCGCAATACTTTAAAGTTATAACTCTTAAGTAGATACCGAAATAGGCTTGAATATTTAAATCCCCTAAGAGCATTTAGAATATTTATTTTTATTAAAAAAAAAGAATTTTTGATTATATTTATTGTGTATGTATGTTACATTTTTACTGGCTGTAAGAATTTAGATTAGAATTAACAGAATGGTTTTGAATATTTTATAGTGCCTGGTAACGTCAATAGGCTTGCATCCTATTACGTGGGACACCTTCGGGGATACAGACGTGATGTATGTCTTAAAAATTGGGTGCGTGAGTAATATTACCAAGGTTTTAGAGGCCAAAGCCAACCTTAGCTGAAAGTAATGTATCTACCAATTGCCAAACGAGGCTCAGACATACAAAAAATATTTGACCCAACCCGGGGATCGAACCTGACATACATACATACATAGGTCTATAAATATATAAACGTAAATTCACAGAAATCTAAATTATCATACCCCTTTTATATAGGACCAACAGAACATGCTGCATATAATAACCGTTCCTTACGTATAAATGCAAGATTATTAAAAATACAAATGCATTATGTATCAAAAACAAAACAGTATTTTTAATTCAAATTCAAAGATTTCCATTATACTGAAGTCTATAGAAACCAGAAACAAAGAATTACAAAGCAAGGGAATTAGTATGGGCCACTAATCAAAGTAATCGTGTCTTTGTTAGAAAATTACACAGCTGTCTCTTATCGAACAATTGTGGGGTTTCTAGTTTCCTTTAGAAACTTCTGGAAGATAAAGAACATTGACGTATAGTTTAACTTTGTTGTAGATATTTGAAGTTATAAAGTTAAACAATTACTAAATTCTCACACTGCTCAACTGCCTCAGTGGCGAAGTGGTATGTGTGGTATGAGTCCCTGACGGCCAGGGTTCGATTGCCGGGTCAAATCAAATATTTCTGTGATCTACAAATGTTTCGGAGTTTGGGTATATATTTAGAATATGTAATGTACATATATAGTTAATTTCAATTGTATTGTTGTATAGTTTATCGGGTTTATCATAATTACAGTTTCAATTTAAAAATAAAATTAAAATAATGTCGTCTCATTTAGAAATATATAAGTATGTTTATCAATGTATGTTTATAGAAGGAAAACTTGACCCAAGACCCTATACCAACACAGCCAGCGTGGTATATGTAGGCTAAATTCTCTTTGAGGTAGGCCTTTGAATTTACACAATACCAAAGTTACGTTTTTATTCCTGAAAGATTAGACAGAGGCGTTCGATATATACTTCTATACCTACTAAGAATAATAAAGAGGAAAGATTTGTGTTGTTGCACGGACTTCAGAACCTTATTCATTTCTTATTCACAGACCACCGAATTTCAGACCTGCGGTACTCCTATTACGTAGGACCACATAGAAACGAATTTCGGACATGCTGATACCGGCGCGGGCGTGAGATTAACAAAATGACTGGCAGGTTGTGTTGTTGTTGTTGTTGCCTCTTAGGGTATATAGGTGAAATGATACATAAATATTATGTATGACAGATTTGCATTTTTCTATGTTTATAGTCTATAGTTAATAAACTTCTAATTTTTTTCTCACGATTCATATCCAATACATTATCTGTGAGTAACATATTACTAGAAAATATACCACCCGTGGAATGCAGTCAATAAAATATGTTCTGCAATATTATAATATATTATAAATATATATATTACGCTCACTGGCAAGTCAGAGTTTCTCCGGATATTAACCCACTATCTCGTCCACTCTACTGAAACCAGATCCGCTGCGGTCATAACTCTGTCCAGCTTTATGCCTGATACCTATTCAGTGTATGAAACGACCTCTTCTGAAAATTCTTTTTAATCCATACCGATACAGATAAATAAAATTGAAGTATCTGTGTGCAATTTAGAATTAATAGCTTTTCACTAAATGCATATACAACTAAATAGTGTACTTACATAAAAAAAAACAAATTTGTAATTTTTTGTCTGTCTGTTCCGGCTTATCTCTGAAACGACTGGACCTATTACGATGGAACTTTCACTGGCCGATAGCTAATGTAATAAGAAATAACATTGGCTACTTTTTATCTCGGGGATGTGTTCCCGCGGGAATCAGGTGTCAATATGAATCTCAAAAGCGATAGTCTTGGACTGGACTCGAATCAGTGACCATTTCTTTTCCAGGACGAATGTTATATCAACTGACTAAGACCTCGAATCTTGCGATCATATTATCAAAGTGAGACTTACGAAGAACCATCTACCAACCCACTAACGCGATTTAAAAAAGTAATTATTGACTAAGGGAGCGAAGCGACCGAAGTCTCCGTTTCAACTTGCAGACTGGGGAGAATTTCTTTCGTCTGTACCTCTATATCTACGGGATCTGTCAGATAATGTTTGAGGCCGTATTTATCAACCGATTTGCATGAAACTTTACACACACACTCCTTGCTTACAATGAATAACATTTGAATGATATTTTTGGATTGGATGACAAATGAAAGAGTAATAAAAAAAATTGAAGAAGAAATTTTCTAAACAAAGTCGCTCCCGAAGTCTACGGTTCACAGAACCACTAGTAATAATTGTCTGAGGGAGCGAAGCGACCGAAGGCTTCTTTTCAACTTGCAGACTGGGGAGAATTTCTTTCGTCTGTACCCATCTACGGGTTTTTTTTTTAACGTGGTCGGTGATGCGTTTACGCACTTCACCGTCTCGCTGCGGGGGGGAGCGAGACGGCTTCGTGTGGGACTCCCGGCCCTAGGATGGAAAATGGGCCGGACTACCCACTAAAACCTATCCACGGTGTTTCTCCTTCGCCTTAGCCGGGCCGCCGGATAGACAGAAACTGTTAAGCAACGGCGACCCGGCAAAGGGGCGCTCTTTCGAGCTCAACACGGGGGGGCTAACCCCCCCAATCAACATAGAAGCGACGCCCCTGAAACACATAAGGGGCGTCGGACTCCTCAGGGCCTTTCGCGTGAGCGGTGGCCCCCCGGACCCACCGCCCACGGCCCTATCAGTCGGGGGCTTGGGCGTATGCAATACGCCGTCGCCCCCCGACTGGTGCCCGGCGGGGCGGAAGCGTGCGGCCTGCACGCTCCCGTTCCCGCAGGGCCTCTCTCTTTGCCGCCATCACCTCCCGAGCGAAGGAGGCGACGGCGGCCCAACATTCTTCGCTGCCGGCCATAGACAGAATGACGGCCGGCAGCGAATCTACACTGCCGATGATGCCCGTGAGGGCCAACCTCTGCGTGTCCCAGGTGGCGCACACAGCGAGCGTATGCTCCGCCGTTTCTACGGCGCCGCCTGCGCAGTGATGACAAACGGCCTCGGACAGGATCCCCACCACTTCCCACAGGAATTTGGCAAAACAGCCATGACCCGTGAGAAGTTGGGTGAGGAAGTAGGTCGGAGCCCCCTGCGCATGCTCCACCCACTGGCGGAGCACGGGACCGATGGCCCCCACGAGCACCCGGCTCGCGGTCGGAGCCGCACATCTCAAGGCCCATTGCCGGAACAGATCGTCGCGAGCCTCCTGTCTCCAGCGATCGACCTGCTCCGGCAACGGGCGACCTCCTACTTGCCGCACCAGGGCGCCCTCCTCGTAGACCCTCTTGAGGACCCCTGCTTCGAGATCCCACGGGGGACTTCGTGCCAAGAGGCACGCCGCCTCAAAAGACACGGTGCGGTACGCCCGTGCAGCCCTCTGCGCCGCGATCCGCTGCGGCCGTCGCAGCTGGACCACGTTACCCATCTACGGGTTCTGTCAGATCATGTTTGAGGCCGTATTTATCAACCGATTTGCATGAAAGTTTACACACACACTCCTTGCTTACAATGAATAACATTTGAATGATATTTTTTGGATTGGATGACAAATGAAAGAGTAATAATGAAAATTGAAGAAGAAATTTTCTAAACAAAGTCGCTCCCGAAGTCTACGGTTCACAGAACCACTAGTAATAATTGTCTGAGGGAGCGAAGCGACCGAAGCCTTCGTTTCAACTTGCAGACTGGGGAGAATTTCTTTCGTCTGTACCCATCTACGGGTTCTGTCAGATCATGTTTGAGGCCGTATTTATCAACCGATTTGCATGAAACTTTACACACACACTCCTTGCTTACAATTAATTACATTTGAATGATATTTTTTGGATTGGATGACAAATGAAAGAGTAATAAAGAAAATTGAAGAAGAAATTTTCTAAACAAAGCCGCTCCCGAAGTCTACGGTTCGCAGAACCACTAGTTTAATGTGCGTCAAAGTTTATAATATATACATGGGGCACACTAAAAGTTTTATTTCCGTTTAGATTGAGGAGCCACATTTCGTATCTTAATGAAATTTATATAGGTATTTAGTAGTAAGTTTAAAAATTTTGTAGCCTCAGTCCTCGATTTTGTAGTATAATACTTCAAAAGTTATAAGAACATAAAGGTGGCTCCTCAATCTAAATGTTTAGATTGAGGAGCCTCGTCATAACTAGGAAAATCATGGATGAATATTTACAAAAATTAGGTATGATTTAGTAGTATTCGAGAGTAGTTAGTAGACAAAATCTGAGTTTTGTAGTATTAAAATTAAAAAAGTTATCATACATTATATGTGGCTCCTCAGACCATTACTTACGAGTCGTCATTTTTCATAGAAGGAGTCGTACAATTAATGCGCAATTTCTTGGTCATTTAGTAGTAAGTATTTTAGTTTTGTAGGATAAGATTCAGTAGTTAATTATGAGTGGATTAGGAGATATGGCACATTTTAACTGGCTCCTTAACTGAGACGCTTAAAAAATATATTTGCCTCTAATCTACTTATACTTGTAACAAAATTTGTAACAAACACATCAATATTTAGGATAAATTTATACTAAATGCCCGTTATAATTCTGCCATAAAAAAGTACATATTTACGAACTTATTAGCTATTCTATAATTTCCCTACAAATTATTTTGTGGGGTGTCCATGAATATATTAGTCCAGAAATATTATTAATATTTATAAATAAAAATAAGGCCAAGTGTGAGTCTATTAAAATTTAAACTTTCTAACTATCACGGTTCATGAGATACAGCCCAAGACAGACGGACGGACAGTGAAGTCATAGGGCGTTTGTGCATTAGACGGAATTTTTCTGTAGTATCGGTACGATACTAATAATCAACTCTACGAGTGAGAAGGTTAACGGAAATAGGCAACTTTTTTATTATTATATTTCTGTATTTAAAAGCAATAAGTTCTATAAGGTCAATAAGTATACTTAAATCACAAAAACTTAAATGTCATCGCCAGGACTCGAACCCGTGGCTTAACAAGGGGAATGCTCTGACCTCTTAGCTAACATGAGCAATACCAACTTCATCAAATCTTTAGATTTCTAGATCGAGCTATTTATTACCAGTACAATAATTTTGACATTAAAAAAGCGTTCCGTAATATTATTCAGAGTAATTCCGATACTGGGTTCAAAACGACCATAAAATCACCATGTATAAGGAAATGTATTGCGACGATTTCAGTTCCTGTGATTAGATTCGATGGGCTTAGATGATATTTTATGATCATCCATACATAAATACAAACATACAAATTTAAAACTGACAGACTACTACGGTGGTGTGGTCGGTAGTGCATCCGCCCTCGACGCCGGAGTCTCGGGTTCGATTCCCGGTCGGGACAATCTTTGTATGATGACACACGTTTGTACCAAAGTCTGGGTGTTTCCTATGTATAATAATCGCTTATTTACCACCGTTCACCTCCTATGTATGTATTTACAAAAAAAATGTATACAAGTAGGTATATCAGTTTATCTAGTACTCATATCACAAGCTCTGCTTAGTTCGAGGCTAGATAGCGTTGTGTGAATTGTCCTAATATATTTATTTTTATAAAAATAACTATTAAAAAGTATCTAATGAAAACGTATTATTCTAATAAAGATTATATTGATGACAGAGATGCCTGGAAATATATAGGAAATATTCTTCACATCCTGCCTACGCCGGGCGCTACTGGAAATATCATCTGCGTGTGCACCAAAGACGCTACGGCAACGGACGTAAGAGCGGCCGCGGCCTTGGGCCACGGAATTAAAAATACATGCTGCCTATAAATATATATGTGTGTAATAATTAATAATACTACATACTGTAATGAATTGTTGATTATTTAATATTGTTTAACAAAGTCAGGTAAACTTAGTTGATATTTTTACTTTTTAGTTTTTTTATATTACTGTCTCATAACCATAGGCTTTATATCATCAAATTTTGAAATCATCATTCCTACTTTTCGACCTGAGATTAGATAAAATAAATTTCTAAAATCATTCATCCTGTTTTCATTCATATAACATGGTCACCCTTAATAGCAAATTCTTAAGGAATATCTAAAAGTAATTTGGCTTTTAAATACCAAGTGATACAATGTAGTTGTGTACATGTGTATTTAGTAGACATTTATACTAAATGTTAGTGTCTCTAGTTTTTGAATCTGTTGTGATCTCAGGTAGCTACAGTCAATTATTCATTATCTAGAACGTCTGGATTGAGGAGCCAGTTAAAATGTGCCACATCTCCTAATCCACTCATAATTAATTACTGAATCTTATCCTACAAAACTAAAATACTTACTACTAAATGACCAAGAAATTGCGCATTAATTGTACGACTCCTTCTATGAAAAATGACGACTCGTAAGTAATGGTCTGAGGAGCCACATAATAATGTATGATAACTTTTTTAATTTTAATAGTACAAAACTCAGATTTTGTCTACTAAATACTCGCGAATGCTACTAAATCATACCTAATTTTGGTAAATATTCATCCATGATTTTCCTAGTCCTGACGAGGCTCCTCAATCTAAACATTTAGATTGAGGAGCCACCTTTATGTTCTTATAACTTTTGAAGTATTATACTACAAATTCGAGGATTGAGGCAACAAAATTTTTAAACTTACTACTAAATACCTATATAAATTTCATAAAGATATGAAATGTGGCTCCTCAATCTAAACGGACATTTGAAATTCTAGCTAATCGGAACTATTTGAATTTCGAATGTTATATTTTTTTAAACGTTGCAACCTTTTTAGTAATAAAAAAAAGCAATTGGCGGGAAATCATTTGTCAAT
The DNA here is from genome assembly GCA_963556515.1 of Nudaria mundana. Classification (NCBI taxonomy): domain Eukaryota; kingdom Metazoa; phylum Arthropoda; class Insecta; order Lepidoptera; family Erebidae; genus Nudaria; species Nudaria mundana. The sequence goes on along the minus strand of OY748290.1, from coordinate 7,292,926 downwards.
TGTTTTTTATCAAACATCAAAGTTCTACGTATGCAACGAAAATGGAATTAAGTTGAAAAGATTTTACAGCGATGATTTTTTTGTGATTTTAAAAGTTCTCTCCCACCTGTGCCGCTTGTCTTCAAAATGCTTTTGGGAGAGAAGCACCTTGTTTGAGCACCGTGAGGCGATGGTTTGCTGAATTTGAGAGAGGTCGAGTTTCTTTACATGACGAATTTCGTGAAGGGCGGCCTATAACTGCCGTCAACGAAAATAATGTGGCTACTGTTAAGCGGTTAATTGAAGAAAACCCGCGGATTACCTATGAGACAATTCGAGGACTATTGGAGATTGGCATGAGTCAAATCCAGAAAATTTTACACGAAGAATTGAAAGTTCGGAAACTTTGTTGTCGTTGGATCCCTCACGAACTGACAGCGGAGCAGAAGCGGGCTCGCGTGGAATGGTGCTCACAGTTGTTACTGAAGTACGACCACGGACATTCTAATGCTGTTTATGACATTGTCTCAGGAGACGAAACGTGGATTTATTGTTTTGAATCCGAAAAAAAAACAGCAATCTTGTGAATGGGTGTTTGAAAATGAGAACAAGCCAACAATAGTGAGGCAGCCGAGAAATGTTGGTAAAAAAATGATCGCGTTGTTTTTCTCAGCTACGGGTTCCATCTGTACAATTCCACTTGAAGATCAAAAGAGTGTTAATGCAGATTGGTATTCTACCATTTATTTACCCAGGGTGTTAGAAAATGTTCGCGAAAGATGACCCAAAAGTCGTGTTCTCCTACATCATGACAACGCTTCTTCACACACGGCCAACAAAACAAAGTCATTTTTAGTTTCCGAAAAAGTACAACTCGTCACCCATCCTGCGCATAGCCCCGACCTAGCACCCTGTGATTTTTGTATTTTCACCAAAATCAAAGATTTGATGAGTGGTTTCACTTTTACCAACTCCGAAGAGGCAGTGATAGCGTTCAATCAGCACGTAGAAAACATGCCTTCAGATCAGTTGTCTCCTGTTTTATAAAATTGTTCGATCGCATGAAAAAAATGTTTAAAATGTAAAGGAGAGTATTTTGAAAAGCAATAAACATAATATTTTGGTTTTAACATGTTGTTTTTTTAAGTTACGCAAAACTTATAGTGTGTATACCTACGTATTCACTGAACATCAAGCACTGTCGCTTAACAAATTTATTTTTGGGTCAAAAAGAAATGTTAAGGGTTTTGATCATTTATGTGATTGGGTTAAAAAGGGTGAATTATAGAAATTCCTGATTACAATCATCACAACGTTTTTAAATAATCTTTATAGGTATTTGCTATTTTAGGAGAAATGCGTGTCCAATTTGCAAATCATTTAAAATAGCTAAATGAAACTCGATTGCGAATATAATTGATTAACTAAAAAAATAGTATATTTGCATTATGTATTTGGCGTTTATTCCCTTTCTGTGCCAAGGGCAACACTAACTATAATAAATACGTATTCAACATTAATACGTGCCTGTGCGATGAAAGTACGTTTAGAGATAATTGGAGTTTTGAAAAGAATAGTTTTATTTGCCGCTAATCGACTTAGAAAAATTACTGATCTTTTTTTTTTGCACTTTTCACAATATACGGCTATTAACCTACCTACGTAATATTGAGATAGGGGAAATCTTACTGTACTGTTTTTTTATATGTTTTGAACAAGATAGCGATAAAAAGGCTTAATTAATTAGATAGGTACGTCTTTTTAAAGCTATCCGATAGCATAAAAATCAGCTTTTAGATTTTTTCTTCGGGGCTTCACCCCAGGTACGCCTTTACTCACCCACGCGGGATAAAACCCGACCCTAAAGATGCGGGGTAACATCCGACCACCACGCAGCTGCCGCACAGGTGGCCAAGGTCCGCCGGACGCCACTGCGAATTCTTTCAGTGCTTAACGGACGCGCTCGGGAAAAAAAACGGCAGCATATTCTAAACCGATTCAGAAGATCCTGTCAATAATAGGAAGCTGATATTCATGAATAAATACTATAGGCTACATAAAGCTGGGTAAAGTCTTTCCCTCTTTGGGGAGGCCAATACCCAGCAGTGGACGCCAATGGGCTGTCATGATAATGAGTGATGATAGGCTACTTTTGATTCTGGTAATGTGTTGTGTTCTTGTGGAATTATGAAGCGAGAAAACTACATATTCCATGTGGGTAGAGTGTACGACGACAGTGTTGCTCTATGGGGTAGAGCCATTTAACATCAGCTAGAAAAACATACCTAAGTAATTTTTATTATGTAACACCCGTGTAACACCGTACAACCCTAGGCTTCTGTGCCAATTTTGCGTTTCGTTTTTGAACTGAATATTTTCGCTATCCGAGATCATCGAATATTTTAGCGAACGATGTGTTGATGGAATTTCCGTGTACAAAATAAAAAAGTAAAATTTCTACTGATATAACTTTGTGCAAAACCGAGTGGCACTTACCGCGATTGGAAGTGAATACTTGGGTTGAAAAGTTATTAGAAAGGTATACAGTATTGGTGCTATTTCTATTTAAATATCTATCTATTTGATTGATGATTTTTGGTAAATTCGATTATATTTTCCATATAATATATAAATATAAATATGCTAGGACAAATCACACAACACCATCTAGTATCAAACTAAGCAGAGCTTATGATATGAGTACTAGATAAACTGATATAAATACGTATATTTTTTGTAAATACATATATATCTTCACACAAAGTTTGTCCCGCCCGGAATCAAACCCGTGACTCCGGCGTCGAAAGCGGATGCACTACCTAACACGCCACCGAAGCAGTCAACAGTCGTATAAGTAAATAAAATGTAAGTGTCTGTGTACTTCCAAATTAATAGCTTTTTACTAAATGCACATGAAAGTAATCTATACCGACTATACGATACCTACTTACAAAATAATGCAAGTTTTGTATGTCTGTTCCGGCTAATGTCTGAAATAGCTGGACCGATTTTAACGAGAATTTCGCTGGCACATACCTGATGTAATAGGGTACATACATAGGCTGCTTTTTATCCCGGAAATTTGTTCCCGAGAATTGGGAACCAAAAAACTATTTCACTCGAGCGAAGCTGCAGGCGTCCGCTAAATATTAAATATAATCTAGAAAACATGATTTAAGAATAATAAAATTACGACGGTATAATATGAGTCTGAATAGTTTGTTGGGTTGAAGGCGTTAACATCATCAACTACTTACCAATTGAAACATTCTGGTTGTGTTTGAGACCATTTTTAGATAGAAAAATTTGAGAGCAAAGTAATTTTTTTTATTATGCTTATATTATATTATATTAGCACCTACGTCCATTGCCGAGTGAGCAAAGTAGTGAAATATTTGCGAAAGATTTGTGTAAATCGGTACAGTATCTTCCAGCATTACATATTTCTGATAATAATACCAGTATAGCAACTATAGGTATAGCTACAACAACTGTCTCTACTACCCCTTTTAGGAAACAAGGATGATTATTTTTATATGAATATGTATGACATAAATTATGGCCACAAGTTTAATTTCGAAGCATAATCCCCGTTTATCTAATCATGTCTTCACGGTTCGTTACTCTAAATTTCAAGCTCACATAGTTGGGTGTGTTTAATAATATATCAAATTCATTAATGAAGTTGATGTCTTGGTACCGACTAGATGTTTTGAGTTAAATCTGTGTTTTTAGTTTACCTAGATTTTAGGAACAAATCATCCTCAAAAAACAAAAGAAATATTGTTCAAAAACATTAAATTAGCTGTTACAATACTTACTTACTTAGCATAGCGTTATTAGAACACGGGAGAGTTAAGTGTAATTGTATGAATATTATTATATCTAGTACCTAAGGATAGAATAAATTACCGGTCGGTAGGTACATCATTACTTATACAGTCATCTGTTTTGTTGAAATAATATTTTACTATACTCGTACTCGGCGAGGGTTTTACACGCGTGTATGTGGGACCGATAAAGTAACGTTCAAAAAAATACACGTCAAAAATTGACACAATAACCAAATTCAAATTACTGAATTGGGACCAAATAATAATGGAACTGTGGCTCATACTTAACGAATCTCTGACGTCATAAGCAAGAAACATCCAGATAATAAGAGAAGGCGGTTCCCAGAACCTTCGATAATATTCTACCAATATCTAGTTGCGCATACGCCACATCTCCTTATAGTTGAACTAGCCAATCAGATATATGCAATAAATTATAAGTATAACATAAGTATAGGTATTTATACTCGTTCTATTGTTTAAATCCACGCCCACCTAAACCTATTTGTGTCGTCGGGGATATTATGCTGGTATCATATAAATGCGAATACATTTCGACAATAAAAAACATTCATTCACATACTATTACTATAAGCGTATCAATACCTCCCAACACCCACTTCAGGACCACTTGGGAAGTACTGGCTTTCAATTAAAAAAATATTTTCAAAATCGGTTTACCCAGTCTAAAGATATGAGGAAACAAATATAAAAAAACATACAATCGAATTGAGATCCTCCTCTTTTTTTCGAAAAGTAAGCCTCTGCCTACCCCTTCAGGGGAACAGATGTATCTATGAATATTACCCTATTACCTACTTACTAATCCAACTACTCTTTTGTAGTAATTTACAACTAATTACACGCTTACGAACTATTACGTTACCTCCTTTTATTAAGCATTCCTAAAATTTCCTCAGCGGTCCAATAAGTGTTAATTTATTAGGAGCGTGTTCCCACTGGCATTTATATGGCAATAAAAATGTTTATTGTGCCTTAGGAAGTGAATGGCGATGAGATTGGAAATGTAAATAGCTGAAAAGAAGATCGTTTCCTTTAGAAAGCGATTTATGTAATTAGTTATTAACTAAACGATTGGATCAGTACTGCAGTAGTCGTATTTTCCTATAGTATCAATAACATTAACTTTAATAGCAATAATAAAACGTCAATTTGATTTACTTTGTAATTAGTTTAATAATTCAAATTGAATCTGCATTAACCTATTGACGCTACACGTGCCCAAAAGTGAGCCCGAAAGGCGTGGGGTGGATGAAATTGACCCTAGATCGAGGGTGTAGCGCAGCATTGAAGAGACCTATGTCCAGTAGTGGACTGATGTGGGCTGATAATGAAGGTTGCCTGTAAGAAATCACTTTTTAGTCATAAGGCCGCTATTTGTACGTATTCAAATCTGGATTGTTTTGTTATGTATTTTGTATTGGTTTACAATAAAGTAAGTGCGTATGATGACGGCCCGCGAGGAGCTCCTGGAGACCCTGCAGCAGAACCCATGGGGGCGCCCGTACCTACAGGTCAGGGAGAAACTCCGACCTAGGGCGCCCCCACTGACCCAGAGTCTCCAGCCGCAGCAGCTGGAGCGGGTCATGGGCTCCCTGTTTCCGACGAGCGCGGAGGAGCACGTCCCTCCGCGCATGGCTCCGTCTCTGCCCGACGCGGATAGCACCAGCGAAGACGACGTACCCGAAGTCAGGGTGGGGGAGCTAGGTGCGGCAGTACTCCGGCTTAAACGCCGGAAAATCACTGCCCCCGGACCCGACGGCATTCCTGGCCGTGCATGGGTCCTGGCCCTCGAAGAACTCGGGCCTCGACTGATGGGGCTCTTTAGCGCATGCCTCGAAAGGGGCCAGTTTCCCAAGGTGTGGAGGACGGGGAAACTGGTCCTGATCCGTAAGGCGGGGCGGCCGGTGGACTCACCGTCCGGATACCGGCCGATCGTGTTGCTCGACGAGGTGTGTAAGCTCTTTGAGCGAATTATCGCGGAACGCCTCGTCGAGCATCTCACGAGTGTGGGGCCAGACCTGGCGGATAACCAGTTCGGTTTCCGTCGGGGACGCTCCACCGTGAGCGCGATCATGCGCGTGAAGAGCCTGACGGAGGAAGCAGTCTCGCAGGGCAAGGTGGTGGTGGCGGTGTCTCTTGACATCGCCAACGCGTTCAACACCTTGCCATGGAGCTGCGTTAGGGAGGCGCTCGTGTATCACGAAACGCCTCTCTACCTCCGTCGTATTGTCGGGGCCTATCTCTCGGAGAGGGCCATAGCTTTCCCCAGCTGGCTCGGGCCAGCTCGGCGAGATGTGTCGTGCGGTGTTCCGCAGGGGTCGGTCCTGGGCCCGCTTCTGTGGAACATCGGCTACGACTGGGTGCTGCGGGGTGCGTTGCCTAGGGGTGTCGGCGTAACGTGCTACGCCGACGATACCCTCGTCACGGCGCGGGGTGCAACGTACCAGGAGGCAGCACTCAAGGTCACGACGGGTGTTGCTCGAGTCGTGGGTCGGATACGGCAGCTGGGACTGGAGGTGGCCTTGCACAAGTCCGAGGTTCTGTGTTTTCACAGACCTCGGAACGGTCCACCAGAAGGTTCCAGCATAAATGTGGGAGGCGTTAGCATCGGCATCAAGCCCTCGATGAAGTACCTAGGGATCGTACTTGATAGCCGATGGAACTTCGGACCACATTTCCGAAGTTTGGTCCCCAAGGTGACGCAGGCATCGGTCGCGCTTTCGCGACTGATGCCCAACCTAAAGGGACCCAACGCCTCCTGCAGGAGACTGTACCTGGGGATCGTGCGGAGTATGGCCCTATACGGGGCTCCCGTATGGGCGGATAGGTTGGCGGTCAAGGGGAACGTGACTCTGTTAAACAGACCACTTAGAACCTTGGCCGTCAGAACCGTACGGGGGTACCGCACGATCTCCGGACAGGCTGCATGTCTCCTAGCCGGGACCCCTCCATGGGACCTGGAAGCGAGAGCCCTTGCGTCATTGTTCCAATGGCGCAAGGAGGCGCTGGAGCGGGACCACAGGCCTGCGTCTCGAGAAATCGAGGACCAGCGGTCCCAACTCCGCCAGGATCTCATGGAGTCATGGAGGGTGCGACTTGAGCAACCCAAGGGGGGTGCCATCTTCATCGCGGCGGTGAGACCGATCATGGACGATTGGCTGCAGAGGCAGCATGGTGACCTCACGTACCGTGCGACGCAGATGGTTGCCGGGCATGGATGCTTCGGTAGCTATCTGTTTCGCATGCATCGTGAGGTCACACCCCGGTGTCAACACTGCGAGGTTTCCGACGACGACACCGCACTCCACACGTTGGTGGAGTGCTCAGCGTGGGCGAGTCAGCGCCGGGACCTCGTAGTGGGTCTGGGCGTGGATACCCTCTCGCTGGGGACCATGCTTCAAGCCATGGTATCCAGCGGGAGTAGGTGGAACGCGGCCGTGTCCTTCTGCGAGCAAGTCATGCTCGCGAAGGAGGCGGCCGGGAGGGAGAGGGAGCGTACCCTCCCCGCCGAGTTCCGTAGTCGGCGGCCAGGCCGCCCCAGACTACGCGACTACGCCCAAGACTATCGTCCTCCATGATCGGGGCCTGAGGACGGCGGGATCGCCACCCACCGTCCTTACAGAAGCAGGCTAGAAGGGTTGCGTGCTGCGGGGCCTTTGCCCCATAGCACGCAACCAGATTCACTCACTGACGCGGGATAAAACCCGACCCCAATGACGCGGGATTCTCGTCCCGACCAAACACCCGCAGAGACCACAGGGGTGGTCAAAGTCCGCCGGGCGCCACTGGACATACCCTCTGCTAGTAACCAGGGACGCCCGGCAAAGGACGTTTGAGCGGCCGCGGCCTTGGGCCGCGGAATTAAAAAAAAAAAAAAAAAAAAAAAGTGCGTATGATGATTATGTAGCCAAAGGTCTATTATTTCAGGGATAGAAATAATATTGCGCTTTCATTTCTACAAGTGAGTTCCTTCTTTATTCGATTTCGAGACGCCCAGGAATTTAATTGGCTGTGCCATAGCGGCTGGCACGTAAGGTCTTGTAGCCTTTCATCAACATGTCATCGCATTTTTTCAAAATTACAATATAGCTGCTACTTTTATTAAATTCATTCAGCCATTTTGGACATAACCCATGATATGTGTGCCCGGTGACGGCAATAGACTTACGTAGGACTAAAAATACAAATTGGCAAATTGTAGGTGTGTACTGCACCTCTGCCTAACCCTTCGAGAATATAGGTGTGATATGTGTATGGTTAAGTTCCTTGTTACACCATTACTGAGGTGACGCTTAGAATACGAACTTTTAGCTAAGTTTGGGAGGTTTTGGCAGTAATAAACTGCCTCATATACAACTAGAAATAGCTTAGGAGCTATGATTTTTTATAACTATACAGCTATAATTAAGATATAGATATCTTAATTATTGCTGTAAGCATGTTCCGAATAAAATCTCCCCACCAACTACGAGTAGATATGTGTCATAAAAATAAGTCAAAAATAATAGTACAACAAAACTTTGTAGCGACCTAACTGACGTGACTACATCTATATTCATTTATTAAAATAATCGTCTTTAACTCAAACAAGCGTACAAGGTTACTGGGGCGCGCCTAACACTTTTGACATCCATAAACGATGGATGAGCAAACAAAATAGCTAGAGTAACAATATTTCTTGGTAATGATCTACTTTCTTCGACATACTGCTGTCGTAAACTACTAAGTACTATGAGATATAAACAAATGAAAGCTTCAGGTATTTTGGTACAGAGCACAAGGTATTGTGTATAATCAGAGTTACATAATCATTGTCAATAGCCCACATCAGTTCACGGCTAGGTATAGTCTATACTATACCTAGCCGGACTATTCCTATCCCATAGGAAATACTTTCTGGTGCATACCAGAGACGCCCGGCAATTTAAGTTTAGACTTTTTTAAGTTTATTTTTTTATCTCGAATTGTCAACTTGTAACAAAACTATAATACTAGTATAAACACTTAATTCAATATCAATATTTAAGTATTAGTTTTAAATTCCAAATTTTTCGAAATACGAAAAATATTTTTTTTGGATATTCTCACACAATGTCATCTAGTCCAAATTAAGCTAATATAAGCTTGTGTTATGGGATCTAGACGACTGATAAACATACTTATTTATTTCTAAATCATACATATTATACATAGAAAACACCCGTATTCCGAAACAAACGACGGCAGTCGCATACTCCACTGCGCCAACGAAAGATACTGGAATAAAAGGTGGTGGAATATAAGTAGTATAAGGTAGGTACCTATTCAAAGAACAAAAGTACTCATAGTACGAGTAAGTACCAGTTGTTACCTACATCCTTGAGCCACATCATTACGTATTCAGGCCACTAGGTTTGTCTAGTATTATGGCATTTCCCCAATCCCCAGTGTCAATGTTACGGCCGTAAAGGTCACGGCCTGAATTTTTGAAGTACATGTGTAGTTCTGTTATGAAAAGAACAAAGGTTTTAAACGATATAATATTTTAGTATATAATTATGTATATTGTAATTGTTATGTAAGGTTATTAATTGTTTTATTTTATTTTTAAATTTATGGTTTCTTTTCATGTATCTTCTTCTTTCGAATAAAAGCAACTGAAAATTCTACTTTTTTGAAAAGTTGAAATAAATAAATAAATAAATATGTTAGGACAATTCACACAACGCCATCTAGCCTCAAACTAAGCAGAGTTTGTGATATGAGTACTAGATAAGCTGAAATACTATAATTTTTTTTTTTGGAAATTTTTCATATTATACATAGGAAACATCCAGACTTCGGTACAAACGTATCTGTCTTCACACAAAGTTTGTCCCGCCTGGGAATCGAACCCGAGACTCCGGCGTCGAAAGCGGATGCACTACCGACCACGCCACCGAAAAGTCAGAAATGAGTTTATCTTTTCATTTCGGTTGTACCCATTCAATTGTATCTATACCGACTATTATTTGTACTATCATTATTCACCGAACCTTTTCCCAACTCATTTGGGGTCGGCTTTCCAGTCTAACTGCGATTCGGCTGACGTTCGATATTTTCCGTGAAGCGACTGCCATCTGACCTCCACAATCAATGGGCGGTATCGAAGTTCTGTAGTTAGACCGGCCTGATTATAGATCACGGCACGGAGGGGTCTCAGTGTCTTACGAAATGGTTACCCATCCTACGACCGGCCTGACTAAATGTTGCTTAACCTTTGCAATGTGTGAACATTGTCAGTTACCACTTGACCACGAGCCCCTCAGATTATATGTACTAATACCACTTATTTTTTAATTTCGCGGCCCAAGGCTACGGCCGCTCTTACGTCCGTTGCCGGGCGTCTCTGGTTCACACGCAGAAGGTATTTCCAGTGGCGCCCGGCGGAGTTTGACCACCTGTGTGACCTCAGCGGGGGTTTGGTCGGGATGAGAATCCCGCGTCGTTGGGGTATGGTTTTATACTAATACCACTGTAATAAGCTAGGTATCTATATTACCTATACTAGTATTATAAATAGGTACCCACTTATCTTTGTTATTTCGTATGTAAGAAAAACCTTTGAAACTACTGAACCGATGTAAAAATTCTTTTGTTTTAGCGGAAAGCATTAGCTAGTAAAATAAAAAAGTGCATTTAAGTAATACACTAACATTTACATCAATTTGATTGTTTTTAACATAGACCTAGACCTATAGACTGGCAGTCTCAAATAAAGATTGTGTAGTACTTAAAGGTCGCGCGAAGTGACGTCATGGCAGTCAAAAAGTAATAATATTAAGTAAGTTTATTTCAAAATACGAACAATTAACTAAATGAGTTGTTGCCAATTGGCAACAACACCGTGAGCAATTTTTCAGTACTACTATAATATGTGTCTATCTATTGAAAGTCTTAATATTTTTTTTTGTAAAATGTAGATAGCCGTTGCTGCCGCTTTATATAGATATCGTGCGACACTCACTTGACCTATTTTGTTTCACTTCATTTGAGTAACGGTTCACTTTTACAACCCCTGTCAGAACGTTACAAACTGTACCTGTAACAGAATATTTGAACATAATATTGATAATATGTCTTTGATATCGATATTTAGGATTGAAATTGCAAAGGAGTTGACTTTCTGACAGTACTTGGTTAACATATTGTTTAGAGTGGCACGTATCTTCTCTATATATAAAAATGAATCCCTGTTTCGCTTATTCTTTTTTTGTTGTGTTCGTAATTATCAGGAGAAGGATCTTATGGAAGAAAAAAAAAGTTATGTGGAACATTAGAAAAATGAATGCGGTACGAAGTTCGCCGGGACAGCTTGTTCGATATAATTTCAAGCGAAAGATACAAAAAAGCATAGGTTCCTATGCAATTTGAGAATTTGCCGTTGGTCATTATGCGTATTGGTCGTTTTGCATATAATCGTTTAGTACTCAGATGGGCCTAGTGGCCTAGAGGCCTAGTGGTCTGCGACTAGGTTAATACATATCTTTCACATCTTTCTTTCTTTCTTTCTTTCTTTCAAAGGTTAAGCTTTGCGTTGGGAAAAGGCTCATCAAATAATGAGATTTAGGGAAGTACGATACTAAATTCCATCTAAAGAACGACCAGGTATTTGTCGTATGTTGGTCCACTCATTAAAATATCACTTAGTTGGAGCTAACGGTTAACGAGTTACTTATTCAAGCTCGTTAAATTGCGTTGGTGTTTTGTTTTCTTTTATACATACCTTTAATTATTTCCTTTTAGTCCATCTTCTAATTGAAAAGAAATCTTACGTATAAATTCCAAGAATTTCCATTTCTTTCAAGAATATTCCTTATATTGAAAATTGATTTTCCTGTACCGCAAATAAGCCAGGCACGTTATTATACCATTCGCAGAGCTCATCATCCCTTTGTTGTACCGATATCGTGCAGAATCTTATTTAGATATCACGGATAAAATATACCAAAACATTTTTTTAAATATTGGGGAAGGAAGAACTATTAAGTAACTAGCCGATAAGGAAAATGTTGTATCCGGTGTACTTACCTACTAGAAATAGCATAAAATACCTACACCAGTTTTCTACGCGATAGATAAGGTAAAATAGTTTGAGCAATCATATCTAAGTACCTACTATTCGAACTTGTATTGAAATGAAACTCCCGAGTAACAGTTTATTTTATTTTATAAATTAGGATTTTTTTTAAGTTTGTGTAGTATTTATTTTACAAAACGACTTCAAAGGGATGTCACCATAATCTTAAAGCCCCAATCCAGCTTACGTGCCGATAAACAGAAACGTGAAAGTTAGCGGCAATAGGCTTATCCCCTATTACGTGGGACAAATTAAGCATAATGCCTCTACGTACACACATTTTCTGTATAATTCTGGAAAAAAAGTCGTCGGATTCAACTTTCTCTCAAATCGTTCTCGTTTCAGTACTGTGTAAATTGTCTTTTATAATGCTCTCGAATGAGGACCGCCGTTGGGTCGTTGGTAATGAGGGGCATTGAAGTCCACCCTCACGCGGCCTACTTTTTACGCATTTATGACTTTATTATGTCCACTTGATGGATGACGGCTTATACATATATTGCTATAGATTGTAATACAGTTGGATTAATTAAGGTCTTTTGTGCGAGTTAGCTTTGTGTATATTAGAACTTTTCAAAGACAGAGTAAACTATAACTACAAGATACTATTTTTTTTTTAAATTTCAACACCAACCGAAGTTGGAGAAATGGCTCGGTGGATGATGACTGTTTTTCAAAATCAGTCTTCATTCCCATTGTTTCATTATTAGATAACCAGCCTTTGCTTTGAATAAATTTAAATTCTAACGTCGGCCTTTCCAACCAACTTGCAAAAGAGGAGGATTTATGTTTGTTGCCTCATACCTTTGGACTGGGTGAACACATTTTTTTTTTTAATTCAAGGTACTATTTCCCTAGTGGTCCCATTTGGGGCGGGGCCCCAAGTGATTAGTGACTACGTCCTCGCCGTCCGCCCTGGACCCCAACTTGACCACGGTAACGCAGTGGCAAGTTCGGTGACCGAACGTCCTAGTCCGAACTTGGTGCCAATCAAATTGTGATCATGAATATTAGTGAACCCGACGATACCCCCGGTCCCGATACTGCCCTTTCCCGGGCAGTATCGACCGATGACTTAATGCATCCATCACGGACTCCGATGCCATTTGATTTGGGGACTCGCGCCGCGCCGCCTAGTTGCAGCGCGATGTCGACGCCCCAAGGAACTGATGCTGCTGGGACTGACGATGGGTCAGCTCCCAGCAGTGTGAAGAAGAAGGGCCGCTCTTCTGCGTCGAAGAAGAGGACCCTCGAGGAGAAGGGGGGGCTGCCGCGCGACCGTAGCACCAGCTGCTCCGGGTGGGGGTCCCTCTTCTCCAGCGATTCGGAGGAGGAGGTGCCGGTCAAGACGGTGCGTACGCGTCTCGACGCGTACAGAATGCGGCCGCCAACTCCTCCTCCGTCCTCGGTCCAACTGTCCCAGCGAAGTCGCCGGGAAATCGGTGGGCCGCCCGCACGGGACTTGATGAGCGTTTTTGCCCGCATGAACGCGGCCATGCGGGGCAACAGGAACGTGGCGGGGAGGAAGAAGATTGTGGCTTCACTGGTGGATGCAGCCCAATCTTCCCTCAACAAGCTCCTCGCGCGGAGCGTCACCAAGGAGGAGGCGAGGCTCCGGAAGCAGGTGACGAGCCTGGAGGCGGAGCTCGCTGCTTCCAGGAAGCAGATGGATGACCTGTGGCGGGAGGTCGCTGACTTGACCAAGGTTGTCAAGGCGCCTCCCGGTCCCATGCTGCCACCTCCTCCCCCGACGGCTGGACCAGCGCCGAAGATGGCGCCCACCAAGGCGCCCACCACGGCGCCAACCACGGCGTCCACCAAGGCGCCCACCACGGCGCCCACCATGGCGCCCACCATGGCGCCCACCACGGCGCCCAACACGGCGCCCAGATTGCCGCCACAGCCTGTGCCGACTATGGTACAGGTCCTGACGGCGATCGAGAGGCACCTCGCGGTCCTGGAGGACCGGGCGTACCGCCCTCCGCTAGCACGTCCCGCGTTCTCATACGCGGCGGCTGTTGGCGGTTCTCCCGCTCCAGGACCAAGCGGCACACCCGCTGTCCGCCGCCCCGCTCCGCCCCAGTCCGCTCCAGCGTACCGGTTGCCGGCCGAGACCGCGGCCCAGGCGCGGAAGGCGAAGGGGCGCGGCAAGAAGAGCGGCACGCCTGCCGCGTCCTCTTCCTCTAACGCTCCCGCTGCTTCTTTACATCCCTCCGGACGGGAGGGATGGGAGGTAGTGGGGGCCAAGAAGAGGAAGACGAAGGCCGCCAAGAAAGCGGCCAAGAAAGTGGCTAAAACCGCCGCGGCGAAGGCGCCGAAGAGGCCCCGCGCTCCTCGCTCCACAGCCGTCGTCCTTACGGTGACGACGAAGGGTGTGGAGAGGGGTGTGGGGTACGCTGATGTCCTGAGGACCATGAAGTCCTCAGTCAACCTCTCAGCCCTCGATATCCAGGGGGGTCTCCGGTGCAAGACGACACGCACCAGGGCTCGCCTCCTCGAGGTCTCCGGCGCCTCCAGCGGCCCTAAAGCTGACGCCCTAGCAGCGCAGCTTAGGGGCGCGCTGGACGCAGAAGCCGTCCGCGTCACCAGACCCACCAAATGCGCTGCATTGCGCATCACGGGTCTGGATGACGCGGCCACGACGGAGGAAGTAATCTCCGCCGTCGTGGAGGCGGGTGGCTGCCCTCGTGACCAGGTGAAGGCTGGAGACATCTCCTTCGGCTCCACTGGTCATGGGATGGCAGTCGTCCAGTGCCCCGTCGCGGCGGCACTGAAAGTGACATACGGACGAAGCCTCCTCGTAGGGGGCTTCCTAAAGGCGCAGGTGCACCTCCTTCGTGCCCGGGAAACCAGATGTTTCCGGTGCATGGTGGTGGGGCACGTCGGAGTGCAGTGCACAGCGGAAGTCACCGTGGGCGATCGGTGCTTCCGCTGCAGCCGGCCCGGTCACAAGGCAAGTGCCTGTGATGCCCCGCCTCGCTGCTTTAGATGCGAGGCGGAGGGCAAAACTGCGGACCACCGGGTCGGCAGCACAACCTGCGCCGCCTCGAGGCCAAAGCCGCTGCCAAGCCGGCCGGCTTGACGGACCGCTACTGCACGGGTGCCGCTACTGCACGGTCAGATGTTTCTCGGCGGGATGCTGATATGGACGTCCATTAATGTCTGACGCCCATATCCGCATCCTGCAAGTGAATTTGAACCGCTGCCGCGCTGCTCAGGATCTTCTGTACCAGAGCATCCGGCAGTGGTCCATAAACTTGGCCGTGGTCGCCGAGCCGTACTACGTCCACCCGGGAAGCCCGATGGACGAGGACGGCTCGGCCTGTTTTATCTTCGGGGGGTCCGCCGCAGATAACTCGCGTCTTGCTATCATTGCAAGGGGCCGCGGGTGTGTTGCGGCGGAATATGATGGGTTGGCAGTCGTGGCCACCTACATCTCGCCGACACTGGACGAGACTCAGTTTGAGCTATGGCTCACTGAGCTCGACGTCGTCTTAGCTGCGTGCTGTCCTCGCCCTGTCCTGCTCCTGGGAGACTTCAACGCCTGGAGTGAGGCGTGGGGCTCCCGGGAAACCAGGGACAAGGGGAGGCTTCTTGAGGACTGGACCAGAACACGTGGTCTGGAGGTCCTCAACCGGGGCAATGTCGCCACCTTCTGGCGGCGGGGGACCAGCTTGGTCGTGGACGTATCGTTCGCGACCTCTGCCCTCGCCGCCCGTATTACTGGCTGGCACGTGGAGGAGGGTGAGGAGACGCACTCGGACCATCGGTACATCCGATTCAATGTCGTCCCCCCACCTGACCTCCCACAGCCGGTAGAAAATCCCCCGGATCCGCGTTGGGCACTTCACCATCTGGATCGGGAGGCTCTCCTGGAGGCATCCATCGTGCAGGCCTGGATTGCGGCACCGGACCGGCCTGCCGATGTGGATGCCGAGGCGGAGTGGTTCAGGAGAGCCATGTCGCATATCTGTGATGTGGCGATGCCTAGGGTTACACCCAGAACGGCAAGGAAGCAGGTGTACTAGTGGTCGCCGGAGATTGCACAGCTGCGCGCAGCATGCATCTCCGCCCGCCGCCAGTACACCAGGTTTCGCCGGAGGCATCGCCGCCCAGACGACGCGGCAACCCGAGAGGCGGAGCTTTATCAGGCTTACAGGGAGGCTAAAGGTAATCTCCAGGAGACAATAAAGCGGGCCAAGACGGCGGCCCGCGAGGAGCTCCTGGAGACCCTGCAGCAGAACCCATGGGGGCGCCCGTACCTACAGGTCAGGGAGAAACTCCGACCTAGGGCGCCCCCACTGACCCAGAGTCTCCAGCCGCAGCAGCTGGAGCGGGTCATGGGCTCCCTGTTTCCGACGACCGCGGAGGAGCACGTCCCTCCGCGCATGGCTCCGTCTCTGCCCGACGCGGATAGCATCAGTGAAGACGACGTACCCGAAGTCAGGGTGGGGGAGCTAGGTGCGGCAGTACTCCGGCTTAAACGCCGGAAAATCACTGCCCCCGGACCCGACGACATTCCTGGCCGTGCATGGGTCCTGGCCCTCGAAGAACTTGGGCCTCGACTGATGGGGCTCTTTAGCGCATGCCTCGAAAGGGGCCAGTTTCCCAAGGTGTGGAGGACGGAGAAACTGGTCCTGATTCGTAAGGCGGGGTGGCCGGTGGACTCACCGTCCGGATACCAGCCGATCGTGTTGCTCGACGAGGTGTGTAAGCTCTTTGCGCGAAAATCTCGGAACGCCTCGTCGAGCATCTCCCGACGGTGCGGCCAGACCTGGCGGACAACCAGTACGGTTTCCGTCGGGGACGCTCCACCGTGAGCGCGATCATGCGCGTCAGGAGCCTGACGGATGAAGCAGTCTCGCAGGGCAAGGTGGTGGTGGCGGTGTCTCTTGACATCGCCAACGCGTTCAACACCTTGCCATGGAGCTGCGTTAGGGAGGCGCTCGTGTATCACGAAACGCCTCTCTACCTCCGTCGTATTGTCGGGGCCTATCTCTCGGAGAGGGCCATAGCTTTCCCCAGCTGGCTCGGGCCAGCTCGGCGAGATGTGTCGTGCGGTTTTCCGCAGGGGTCGGTTCTGGGGCCGCTTCTGTGGAACATCGGCTACGACTGGGTGCTGCGGGGTGCGTTGCCTGAGGGCGTCGGCGTAACGTGCTACGCCGACGATACCCTCGTCACGGCGCGGGGTGCAACGTACCAGGAGGCAGCACTCAAGGTCACGACGGGTGTTGCTCAAGTCGTGGGTCGGATACGGCGGCTGGGACTGGAGGTGGCCTTGCACAAGTCCGAGGTTCTGTGTTTTCACAGACCTCGGAACGGTCCACCTAAAGGTTCCAGCATAAATGTGGGAGGCGTTAGCATCGGCATCAAGCCCTCGATGAAGTATCTAGGGATCGTACTTGATAGCCGATGGAACTTCGGACCACATTTCCGAAGTTTGGTCCCCAAGGTGACACAGGCATCGGTCGCGCTTTCGCGACTGATGCCCAACCTAAAGGGACCCAACGCTTCCTGCAGGAGACTGTACCTGGGGATCGTGCGGAGTATGGCCCTATACGGGGCTCCCGTATGGGCAGCGCGGTAGACGGCCGTCCAACAACTCAACGCTCCTTAACAGACCGTTGAGGACCTTGGCCGTCAAAACAATAAGGGGCTGCCGCACGATCTCCGGAGAGGCTGCATGTCTCCTAGCCAGGACCCCTCCATGGGACCTGGAAGCGAGAGCCCTTGCGTCATTGTTCCAATGGCGCAAGGAGGCGCTGGAGCGGGACCACAGGCCTGCGTCTCGAGAAATCGATGACCGGCGGTCCCAACTCCGACAGGATCTCATGGAGTCATGGAGGGTGCGACTTGAGCAACCCAAGTGGGGTGCCACCATCATCGCGGCGGTGAGACCGATCATGGACGATTGGCTGTAGAGGCAGCATGGTGACCTCACGTATCGTGCGACGAAGATCGTTACCGGGCATGGATGCTTCGGTAGCTATCTGTTTCGCATCCGTCGTGAGGTCACACCCCGGTGACAACATTGCGAGGTTTCCGACGACGACACCGCACTTCACACGTTGGTGGAGTGCTCAGCGTGGGCGAGTCAGCGCCGGGACCTCGTAGTGGGTCTGGGCGTGAATACCCTCTCGCTGGAGACCATGCTTCAAGCCATGGTCTCCAGCGGGAGTAGGTGGAACGCGGCCGTGTCCTTCTGCGAGCAAGTCGTGCTCGCGAAGGAGGCGGCCGAGAGGGAGAGGGAGCGTACCCTCCCCGCCGAGTTCCGTAGTCAGCGGCGAGGGCGCCGCAGACTCATCTACGCCCAAGACCATCGACCTCCATGATCGGGGCCTGAGGACGGCGGGATCGCCACCCGTCGTCCTTACAGAAGCAGGCTAGAAGGGTTGCGTGCTGCGGGGCCTTTGCCCCATAGCACGCAACCAGATTCACTCACTGACGCGGGATAAAACCCGACCCCAACGACGCGGGATTCTCATCCCGACCCAACCCCCGCAGAGACCACAGAGGTGGTCAAAGTCCGCCGGGCGCCACTGGAAATACGTTCTGCTTGTAACCAGAGACGCCCGGCAACGGACGTTAGAGCGGCCGCGGCCTCGGGCCGCGGAGCTAAAAAAAAAAAAAGAAATTGGTCCCATTTCAATTTGGTCCCATTCTGACAATTATTTGGTCCCATTTCGGTAATTTGAAGTCGGTTGTATTGTCAATTTTTGACGTGCTTTTTGGTTTTTTAAATATATCTAGTACCTACACATTAGTAGAACATTGAAAAATATTGATTAACGGCAAGCTCATTTTTCGTAAGGGGCTTTATTTTACCGAGTCTCCCACATATATCTCAAATAGAAATCTCAAATCAGGTAACTAACAGAGTTATCCAGTTAAAATATTCGGAACAATTCCGAAACTGTTCCGAAAGGCGCATACTTCCGATAAGATAGGATTTTCCAAAATTCTACTTTTAAAAGGGTGAAAAAAGGGGACAAAGTTTGTACTGGACAACGTGACACCTCAGAAACTACTGCACCGATTTTAAAATTTCTTTCGGTAATTTAAAGCTACATTTTTAGTGAGTAACATAGGCCATACGACAGAGTTAATAGGAGCGGACCAGCATTGCGTGTCGACTATAGCTTGTTGGACGTTAATAGCCGCAATCTCTCAGAAATGGTAATTCCTTGGAAAAAAGTTGTGGATATATTTGTAGGTTATTTTATTATCTACAATTTTGTGCACAACCAATTTTTGATATAATCCACTGTTTACGAGAAAAATTCAAAAAACCGAAAATTTTCAACTTTTTACATTTTCAACCTTGAATAACTTTTTTAGCACAAGTCGGATCGGTGGGAACTTTTGATATTTGATTTATAATGATGTACAATACTTAATACCTGCACCACTTAGCAGCTCTATAAAAATTAATTCAACCTTACAATTTTGTTCCGAATATTTTAACTGGATAACTCTGTTAGCTACCTGATTTGAGATTTCTTTTTGAGATATATGTGGGAGACTCGGTAAAATAAAGCCACTTACGAAAAATGAGCTTGCCGTTAATCAATATTTTTCAATGTTCTACGGCCCATGTACTAATCTTCTTTTGTATAATTTTTTATATAATATTATATTTTATTTATTTGAAGTAACAAGACTCATGGGGTTAGTAAGAATGCTTGCTTAGCCTATGTTAGTAGATCAAATTACACATTTTTACAATTGTTTTCATCCATCCGTTTTCCGATGCAACAGTGTCGGAACGTTTTTTTTGCGGTGATTGTAATTTCTTCGTAAATAATATCATTCTATGCGAATGTTCTTTTATTTCCAAATCCAAACAAAATTGTATTAAGTAAGTAAATGTAAGTGTTAAGCTTGAGACACCTTCCCTTTAAATTAAACCCATTTGCTTCTGAAATTAATTATAGTACTTGAGATACTGGTTAAATGGCGCATTGTTCCTAATCGATTTTGTGTTTTGTTGGAGCAATTACGCTGCGATATTTATGTTAGATAGAGAAACGAAGGGTCTAATTTCACAAAACTTAAAAAAAAAAATTGTGAGGTTGGGGGACCCCCGTCAGGAACAAAGTTCTTTACGTAACTACAACGTAACCCAACTTGGGTTTGGGTTACTTTTCGTTTTACTAACGATGCCGACGCTATATTTCAAAAAATAAAATGAAAAATAAGCGGATCATATTTTGGCTTCTGCGGATCACCGTTTGGAACCACTGATAAGCGTAACGTGAGTTAGCCGCGTTAGAGAACTTCGTTCCAAAACATTTTAATAACTTAACTGCTTTAGTGGTATAATCTAGCGTTCTCAAACCTAATGGGCTCAAAAATAAACTCCAGCTAGGTTAGCGTATATTCGTATATCGTACTGCCAACAAAAACACGTAAAAATTGAGACAATAAATGACTTTAACCGAAATGGGACCAAATTAAGTGGTCCCAACTTGGAAAGTAGTAGCTTTCAATTAAAAAATCTGTTCGCCCAGTCCAAAAATATGAGGCAACAAAAAATATTTTTTGGTAGTCGGTTAAAAAACTATTCCACGCGAGCAAAGCCGCTTGCGTTAGGTAGTTGAGCGGAGCGAATCGGAGCTCAATCTTAGGCGACAAGTGTAAATCGTTTGTGTGCCAACTCCTCCGAAACGGCTCGACCGATTTTGACCAAATTTGACATGCTGGACGACATCATACCCGGGAGTGCATATCTCTGAAATTATGAAAATAGAGCTGACCACGGAGAAATAATCACTGAAAAGGTCCTGGACATCACCGAAAAACTAGATGATTATGGCCATGGAAACACGTGCGTCAACAATGAAAATAGATTTTTTTTTCATTCGATTAATTAATTTATGTGTTCGATTCTGATTCTGATATGTAATACAAACATTTGCTCCGCTCAACATTTGCAATTAGCAGCATGCATTGCATACCTAGTAATATTATATTAGTGGGTACGTTCCCCGGCGGGTAATGCCATAAAGTTTTCTCCTCCGACCTTTGAATGCCACAATCTAAAGGTCAGGAAATTATTAGAAATTTATTGGAAACCTCTAAGTCACAGATGAGATCGATCATCATTCACCGAGCCTTTTCCCAACTCAGTTGGGGTCGGCTTTCCAGTCTAACTGCGATTCGGCTGAACTTCGATATTTTCCGTGAAGCGACTGCCATCTGACCTCCACAACCCATGGGCGATATCGAAGTTCTGTAGTTAGACCGGTCGGATTTTTGATTTAGGGCTCCAACTACCCCTAACGACTGCCATAGATGTTAGTATGACAACCGGGACCGACGGCTTAACGTGCTCTCTGAGGCACGGAGGGGTCTCAATGTCTTAAGAAATGGTCACCCATCCTAAGACCGGCCTGAGTCGATGTTTCTTAACCTTTGCAATGTGTTAACATTGTCGGTTACCACTAGACCACGAGCCCCTCCGGATCAGATGAGATCGATAACCTTTTAAATTGCATATTCTAGTACAAACCGACAATAAATAAATAATACCTTATACTGGTAGGTACTTTCAATAAGACTGTACTGAATAAATCTGCTAACCGATTCATACAATTTTGTCGGCCTCTATATTCATGGTAAACTCGAAAATACGTTCGAGAAACTTGGTGTGATAGGTAAGCTTATTATGTCTACGCAGAGTCTCAAATGTTATCTCTGGTACGCAATAAGCAATAATAAACCGTCCACTAGTCACATAAAACTATTGGATCATAACCTCAGAGCAACTATCTCTATCGTAACTGTATGAACAAGATTATGAACTTATTAATACACTGCTTTGCAAAAAATACGGGCACTTAAGAATGTTTAAGATCCAAGTTACATTATAAGGTTGTTTTAGTATTTAATTATTTAACGTAGTCTGTATGCTTATAATCATGTAAGCACCTACGCTTGTGTGCTCAAAAGCTAGAAAAAAGACATAAAAATAATTTAAAAAAACACACACACACGAGTAAGTGACTGCGCCCGGCAGCGCCCATACTTGTGTGCTCGTTAAGCTTGAAAAAAGGACAAAAAAAACAGAGAAAAGAAATAAAAGCAATAAAAAAACAAAGTTTAATAAAAAAGACAAAATGGTACACCAGCAAAGTCTTGTTTTTTGTAGATTCTGTTAATTTGTGAGTTAATTTCACCCCTATAACGAGCACAGCAATTACCTACCCACAACTGCTCATTATCGTTCCAACTAACATTAAGTCCAGCAACTCAAGTGCTACTACAACTCAAATGAATTGGTCATTAATCAATGTAATGTGATGGTAATCTATCAATATAAATACTAAAGTAACACCAGTAACACCATTAATTTCCGACAAATAAGGAAAATATTTTACAATCAACAATAAAAGCTTTACCCAGAAGGGAAGGCGATCATAATATGTCACTGTTTTACTGTTTTGTTATAAAAATCGCGCTGGACATTTTAATTGACACTGTTTTGTGATGAAAATGGCGCTGGACATTTTACTACAGCAAATAAACGCACGTTCTAATTTTCCAAAGGTATCTTAATACTACTCGTATTACAATGTGGAGAATAAATAAATAAATATATTATTAAAAATATGTAAATTCAACTCTGGCCATAGTATTATAACTGATTGGTTTGTTTACTACAATAACACACTGCGTATCAGACTACTACTACTTTTCAATTCTCGATGCTATTTTCATCTGTATGGTGAAATATCCGTTATATTTCCGCAACATCAGCATCTGTGGAGGATGTTTTATTACGTGCCATACGTATTAGGTTATCCAACGCAAACTTCCGATTCAGGTACATTCTCCAACTGTACTTGCTTATCGTTCGTTTTTCTTGCCGGCCGCACCTGTCTATGTTACAATTAGGTTAGTACATCACAACACAAAACATTTTCAGAAACTTTAGGTAAATTTACAATATTAATGGTACCTATATCTCCAGAGACCTCACAGCATTTATAATCCTGTGAATGCCAATTTATTAACGTTAAAACGCCATGCCAAAAAAATATAATCATGTAACTTTAGACAAAAGCTGATTAAAATATGATAGCCCTTTTAAGATTTCTGCTTGTTCCAAATTATTTGTTTTGAAGGTTTAATAAGGATTTCACTACATCAAAGTGTTTCCAAAATAAAGGGCCAGAAGGGTACTAATCTCTGTGCCACGTCTCGTGTAATTACTGTAAAACTTAATATAAAGGTAAGTTAGTTAAGTCATCAATATTCCCTAAGCCTTTCCTTAATTCCTTTGAAAAAAAGAAGAAAAAATGTCAGAAGCCGTTTTATTTAAATTACATATCGTTTCTATGGGTAGTCCCGTGACTACAAGTACAAGTGTCTACAATACACATTTTGCGTGTGGGTGGGCCTCTCTCACTCGAGCCAACCGATCTCTTCCAGGAACTCCAGCAGGCCCCGCATGTTATGCAGAGCTTCGGGGATTGATCCTGGAGTTCCGAGACCGGTTCGATGGGTATCATATCTTTAGTTTGACATCAAACAAACGCAACTGATCATGTCAGTGGCTTGTTCCGCGATCGAATTCACGTCATCAGCAAGGGAACAAAGTTAACATAAAATAAGTACGTATATGATAGTTGTTGAAAGTGCTAAAAGTTTTTATTTCTTTCACCGAAACCTTTATAACCTTTTCACAATAAAAATTCAATCTACTTTGACGGAACACAATAAAATAGTGCTAACTAATGTAACTGCTAATGAATTATGTATTGAGGTAATTGTTCGGGTAACAAAAATGTCGTTTTGCTACGACACGCTGAGCCACACGCCACCTGAAAAAGCTGTACGCTTAGACTGTCCACCCTTTCATGTTGTTTCAGCTCAAACTAAGCTATAAGCTTGTGCTATGGGATTAGGCAACTGATAATAAATCTTATGTATAAAATTCTCGTGTCACAGTGTTAGTTACCATACTGCTCCGAAACGGCTCGACCGATTTTTATGAAATTGCATATTCAGAAAGTCTGAGAATAGACTACTATCTATTTTCATACCCCTAAGTGATAAGGGTTGTCCGCCCCTAACATTTATTTTTAGATTTTTTGGACAATTTTTTTAATTTTTTAGTAATGTGGCATTAAAAAATACATACAACCCTAAATTTTCACCGTTCTATCACCAACCCTTATTTTTTAATAGTCCCTATTTCCCTTGGTCACGGTTTCATAGGAACTGTTCCTATGAAAAAAGTATGTAACAAAGTTTGCCGGGACAGCTAGTAAATAAAATAAAAAAATAAAAAAGCCTTATATTTCTTGCAACAAGTTACAATTACGAAATTATTTCTAATCCCATGCTTAACCTAGTAGGTATGTAAATCTAATTAAAGGTATATATATTTTATATGTGTACCTATAAATTGTATGTACGAGTATATTAAAAAAAAAGGAATAGTTGATATATTGTGATGTTAAACATCGATTTGGTGAGTAAGGGCCTCCTCCAAAGAGTTCCACATTTCCATATCTTGGGCGACAACTGATAAATATACTTATACTCGTACCTATATTTCTAAATACATACATAATATACATAGAAAACACGTAACCAATGAAGCAACTGTCTACGAAACACATCGCGCATCTTTACACAAAAATCTTATGAATGTCGAGCCTCATTTCAGTTTGTCCTTTTCCTACATACATACATAAGTACAAAAAATCACGCCTCTTTCCCAGTTGGGTAGGCAGAGACCACGGACTTCCATTTGTTACGATCCTGACATACTTCTTTCGCTTCCTTAACTTTCATTAATGTATTCAGGCATCCTTTTCCTATTACGAGTAATACATGACGTCATGAATTTTAATTAATACACATCAGATTGTAAAAAAATCACAAAAGCGAGGATGAACATAAATAAAGTAGATACCAGCGTAAACCAACAAAGTTTATCTTCATATTTTGCCGGATTACAATCGACAATTAAATATATTTATGGCTAACATTTGTTTTTGATATATCTGTAGCAGGTATTGTATGATGAACTCACAAAATTTACAGTCCAAAATGTACAATTGTTGTATTTCAATCTACTCGTAATATATAGAAATTAAGTTACGACTTTTTTATAGAACGATTTATACAAGTAACAACTTCCTAAGACGCAGTGTTGACACATACAATGAGGATTTTGGGTGCTTGGATTTATTTATTAATAGTTTGGCTGCCTTTAAATTAAAGCTACGTAATCTGCTCCTCCAAACAGACAGATAATTGTTTGTTGTTTACATTTCTTTCTTCCTGTTTACATTCTTTGCACGACTTCTGTACTACTAATAGAATTTGTATAAGTACTTACTTACCTATATTTAAATTGGTTCTAAAGTACTTACCTACCGTATGTATTCTGAACTTATATGGACCTCTAAGTTTGTAAGTATCTATTGTTTTTGTGTGTGTATTTGATGTAACTGTTTGTGTCCTGAATAAACCAAAATAAAATAAAATAAAAATAAAGACTTATTATGAGAGTTCTGGAACGAAGTTCTCTAACGCGGCTTACGGGTAGTGCGATTTAGTAGAAATCGTCATGTTACGCTTATCAGTGGTTCCCAAGCGGTGGTCTGCAGTAACCAAAAATTGTTTTTTTAATTTGTAGTAAAACGAAAAGTAACTCAAACCCATGTTGCGTTGCAGTTGCGTAAAGAACCTCTTTCGGTACGGGGGTCCCCCGACCACACAATTTTTTTTTTCCTTTTTAGAGCTGTTTTTAAAAGGTTCCAGAATAGGGTACGGTTTCACAAAAACATTGTTTTTTATTTTCTACATTGTCAGTAAAAAGTTTTAAGGTTTAGCACGAGAAAACAACCTTTTAATTTGGAGGTTGTCTTGTTTAATTTATTTTGAAATTGTACCCTCGTTACTAAAATAAACCCAGTGTTATGAAGAATTACATGTGAGACCATCTGAGAGCCAGATACCCTTGTAAATTGTGATAAATGATATCACAGACCCAAAGGCCATTACCTTTAAAGGTCTAAAAATGATAAACTGGCACCACTATAACAAAACAGTGACAAATCGTTATTTCCTATCCTTCCTGCGCAAAGCTTTTATACTTGATTGTACGCTATTTTTCTTTTTTCAACCGACTTCCAAAAAACGAGAAGGTTCTCAATTCAACAGTATGTTTTTTTATTTTTGTTACCTCATACTCGTATCTTCGGACAGAGTGAACCAATTTTGAATTTTTTTTTGGAAGCTCCTTATTTTAATTGGAAGCTACCACTTCCCATTTTAGAATATAAAGGATGATGCGTCAAGTTGGCCAGTCTATACTACTATTATAAAGAGGAAAGATTTGTATTTTTGAATGTTTGTAATGAATAAACTCAAAACCTACTGTGCCGATTTAAATAAATCTTTCACCATTGGAAAGCTACATTCACCCTAAGTAACATAGGCTACTTTTTATCCCGGTAGTGTGTTCCCACGGGAACCGGGAACGAATAAACTAAATCACGCGGGCGGAGCTGCGGCAATCAGCTAGTATTCAATAAAAATGCAAGTGGCATGTGAAAATAACCCTTACATCATAAGCTTCAGTTGTTATTATAGGCAAAACCAGGTAAACTACAGGAGAAAAAAGATATCACCATCTGACAGAATAAGTCAGCTTATAAATTTGTACCACTCCGGCGTATGCTATTCTCAACTCAGCACAGTTCACAGATAGGTATCTTCGTATGTCTAATAGTTTCAGACTTTCCCATATTGACCCATTTGAATGTTACACTCTGTATACTTAAATGTTATTTGCACTAGATCTTGTGAGGCAAAGAGAGCTAGAAATCGCTCTTTCCCATCCTTTGGTACTCACATTATACCCTAGCATTGTGTACAAGGTTCTCAAGTTCACTTTCTAATTAACTCCGAGCCGACTCTGCTATAAGCATATATCATCAACTTCATTCACGGTACCGTATAAGTACGAAAGAACTTATAAAATTACCGAGACTCAAACTGATTTAAAGTTTCGAGTTAATTAACGAGCTGCACTTTCAGAAGAAACTCTCATTAGCTCTGGAGAAGTGTGAAGTCTTACAAAAGTGCCAGAGAATATTGATTACACTCATAAACTCCCATTTGCACTCGACCGGCGAACGAACATTCCATTGAAAGTTTCAATTGGTTTTTAAATTCATTTAGCTCAATAGTAACTTAATAAGAGTATTTTGTAGTTGAAAGGATACGTGTGTGTGTATCTGAAGAGCAGTTTAAATGAGACTTGATAGCATTTGAATATTTTATTTACACACAATTTAAAACAGGTAGAGTTTTAAAATATAACTATTTTTGACTGTACCACAAAAAGGGAAAGTTTAAAAGTACTGTACCTGGTAGTAGGTACCTAAATTGAATTGGGGGAGCACTTAAGCCGATTAAAAAATGTACTGCGGCTTATTCGTTGACATGACTTTATGATATTAGAGTTGAAAAATAAAATCCAAGCAGTTGAAATAAAATAAATAAGTATATGTTTCTAATTCTATCTCCACAAGTCAATACAATAATAAGTTTCATTTAGAAACCAATCATTCTCACACTCTGTTCTTTATCAAGCCATTGATTGGTGCTGTCAAACAATCAGTCCTAGCTAAACTACGTTGGAAGTTTGACGAATAGTATTTTGAGATGGGAATTCTTAAAACTATGCTACTGGCTAATATTGATTTTATTCAGGCTGCTATATGAGCAGTTTATTCAAAATTCTGTTCGATGCATCAGTTTTAAATTCATTTAGTCTGTAAGAAACTGTAGAGTTTCGTTAGTGGTTAAATAAAGTCCGAGACGCCTAGGACTTTAATTGGTTGTGCCATAGCGGCTGGCACGTAAGATTTTGTTGCCTTTAATCAACATTTAATCGCAACACACGGGTTGAAATTATTTTTTTTCAAAATTACAATATAGCTACTACTGTTTATTAAATTCATTCGGCCATTTTGGACATAACCCATTATATGTGTGCCCGGTGACGAGCCCCCTATTACGTGGGACTAAAAATATTGGCAAATTGTGGGTGTGTAGTGCATCTCTGCCTACCCCTTCGGGATATAGTTGTGATATGTGTGTGTTAAATGAAGTTGAATATAACTAAGGGCCCAACCAATAACTTCGGAACTTATTCTCATCTGTAGGCAGAATATCTGTCCAACCCCAAGTCATGTTGGTGCCATGCACTGTTCACAGAATCGTCATCAAGTCATTTATCTACTTAAAACATTTTAGTTATTAGCTGTCCCGGCGAACTTTGTACCGCATAATATTTTCTAATGTTCTGCCAAACTTTTTTTTCTTCCATAGAGATTTGCGCTTAGCAACACATTCAGCGATTCATTTTTATTATTATAGATATGAATTTATCTACAAACTAGTACGATGTCTTGCGCGGTGCTACGCGCCGCACCACGCCTTAGGTTTTGGCCTATAACTTTTGACCCCTTGGAGCTAGGTCAGATTTTTGACTTGCCTCCAGATCGAATACATTCCCCATTTCTATATATAGATAGATATATGTATTTATGTACAATTGTATTTCAATTTTAGTTGATCAAACTAGAGTAGATCTAGTTTGAATGCTTCGGTGGCGTGGTCAGTAGAGCGCCGGCTTTCGACTCCTCTTGGGAAGGAGCTTCCCAAGAGGTTCCCAAAACTATTTTTCAAAATCGGTTCACCCAGTCAGAAAATATGAGGTAGGTAACAAACATAAAAGAAACATACAGTCAAATTGAGAACATCTTCCTTTTTTGGAAGTCGGTTTTTTCGATTTAGTTCGACAGCGGCGTACTATTTAAACACGCCCATTACTCAAGGTATACCTACATAGTGAGGTCATCAAAGCCTAACAGTACCGAGCCCAACCCATCAATTTCCAATAACTGTAACTGACAATCGTTTAATAAACATACGCAGGTTGTTACAAATTTAAACGATATGACGTCAAGAATGACGTATTGAATTAAATGCTAATGGGTTTTGTAATGCTTCATACACGTGATAAATCTGCTATTTACAGGTTAACTAGGCTCTATTACCTTACCTATACCAACCTGTGCGGCCAGCGGGGTATTTAATAAGTAGGCCGAGTAACTCCCCCAAAATTGAGGAAGTTGGTGTAGGCTGATGATGATGATAGGCTCTGTTACGTGCAATTGATAATATGATTTTCTGAATTTAACTGTTAATATTTTTTCGTAGTGCTTCTTTTTGCTGGAGTTCAGTTATGTAATATCGATTATCAAATAAAAGCACGAAAGTAAAAAATTTAGTTATCAAACAAAGTTTGTAAACGTCTATTTTATGGGTCAAGGCTTCTCCATTATTTATACCATCGCTTACGTTATTATTTATTAGTCATAGGGGTGTGTCTAAGAACATAGGACGTAATAAATATACCTATACAATTAACTGGCCGTGGATCCGCCCCCGTTAAATAATTCTCTCGTTACCAATTCCACGGGTATACATAATTACCGGAATAAAAGGCAGGCAAATTAGAAAGTTTGTTATTCAGACTCCATAGCTCATAAGCTATGAAATGTTACTAAAATCTATTTGGTAATTGTTTCGAAACTTCTACACAATCATTGTTCAAACGATTGCGTTTCAAACATTAATTACGCTAAGGTCTTTTAAACTGCGCAATACAAAGTTCAACAATGGATAGAGTGATTCAAGAGCCGGGGCTTGTAGTACATATTTTATTTACTAGTAACCCTTAGCCTCGTACGGATGCAATGTCGATAGGTGCTGATTGGGGTTATTTGGAGTGATGGGAATGACAATAGGCAGAGCTGCGAGTATCAGCTAGTAAGGTAGGTATACAATACAGTACCTACCTAGGTATACATATATTGGTAACTATGTATTTTCATTTTACCAGTATTATTTTACAAATAGCAAAATATTTTCATTGATGTACTGCCTGCGGCACTGGAGTGTCGAATTCGATCGGATCGTAACAAATATATTTATGTGGTCCGCAGATATTTGTAACGGAGTATTGTTGTTTTGTCAAAGGATATAAATGGTTATCATTTTATAAATATCTGCAGGTATCTGGTTTTATACCCGACAGCAGAAATTATTGAGTGAGTATGTAACATCGAAAAAACAAACTGATTTCTAACTTTATTAAAACCCAGGACCACTACATAAATATTATATTTGCAGACTAGCGGACTCCTGCGGCGTGAAATAGTTTTATGGTTGCCAATTCCCGCGGAAACGGGACAAAACCCTATATAACAACTTATTATATCAGCTGTCTGACAGTGAAAGTTGGTCCCCGTTAAAATCGGTTAAGGAAATCTGCTTCAAAATTGTGTTGCACAATTTCACCCGAACAAACATTATTATACAAACATTGCAAGTTAAATAAAATCTCATAAAAAGTGAAGCAGTTAGAAATATTCATCTTTTAAGAAACCGGATCTCATCTGTGACAAATCTTTCCAATACTTACATTTTTAATCATTTCCTCTGACCTGATGTCAGATTGAAATATATTTATCTAACATTTACCTCACATAGGTACTTATATTAAAAGTACTGCTATATAATGTGTTTTACTACTCGTTACAGCAGATTTTTTAAACTTGATGTTTTGTGAAAAAATAGTCAGAATTTCGGTCGTCATCGTTCTCGGATGAGGTATCATTCTCTCTTGTCTATGTTAAAATTGATGAAAATTTCTTGAAATACATTCAAATCACACGCCATAAAATTTGTGTAAGTGGTTTCTCCACTGCCGGCGGGCGGCACCCCGAAGTGTTCCTTCTGAGGGCCAACCCGGGAGGCCCGGTAGTGAACGTTAAGGTGGTAATTTGAAAAAAGCGTCCTCACAAAGCTGTCTCCTCAGATCTGACCCCAACTCAACTTTGTCGATATGGTTAAGTGCGAAATACCTTCTGTGGAGCATCAATTCGGTATCTGGTTAATAGCAATAAAGTCACTTCTAATGTGCAAAATATTTAGCCAACAAAGTAACTGGTACAGTTCGCGAAAGCGGAGCTTTGCATTTGTATGAGTGCAGTATACGTGAACGTATATATGACCTCCTTTACACACACATGTGTTGTACACACAGTTACAAAAAGAGTTTTTACTCTACTTTTCGTGGTCACTCACACAAATGCAAAGCTCCGCTAATCCCTCGCGAACTGCACATACCGCAGTTTTGCATACCTCAACAAAACACTATTTGACTTCAAAAAAGGTTCAGTGCCGATAAATACACCGCAAAGTCCTTAAAGTTGACTCTCAATGTGGTATATACATACATATAATCACGGCTATTATGCCTAAAGGGAAAGCCAGAGTTGTTACATAGCCACATTTCCAATAAGTTTGTTGTCCTTATGTAGGTAATATGGAGGCAATTAAAGCATATTGTCGTTACATAATTGAAAATCAATAACCATTAGTCCGGGTAGCAGCTCAATTTGATATTAGTTTCAAATTGTATTCAACTTAATATGGTCACCCCAACGACGCGGGATCATCGGGTCAAAGTCCGCCGGGCGCCACTGGAAATATCTTCTGGTGCATACCAGAAACGCCCAGCAAGGCCCCACTGCCTCGACTGTGGCGTAGTGGTATGAGTATGCGACTGCCGTCCCTAAGGTCCATTCCGGGTTGAATCAAATTATTTGTGTGATCCACAAATGTTTGTTTCGGAGTTTGGGTTGTTTCTATTTATAATATGTAAGTATTTAGAAATGTATAAGTATGTTTATCAGTCGTCTAGATCCACAAAGCACAAGTTTATATACGTATTAGCTTAATTAGTGCTAGATGACGTCGTGTGAGAATATCCAAAAAAATAAAATTGAAGGCAGTCTCAAATTTTATCTACCATAACATACAATAGCCCATTCTAACGATTATTATTTTCTTCTACCCTGTCTTTTGTACCCTATTTACAGGTTTTTTGGGACATTAACGTTAAGTTAATCTTTTAAAACCCTTAACAAAAGTATTATAATAATGTCACAGTGGCATTCCAGTAATACATTTACTTTTGACTCACATGCCTTTATTCTATTTGGAAATATTATTTAGCATTGCCGAACTTTATTATAATTCATAAATGAATACCTAAATTCATTAATAAAATCACGGTTGACGGAAGGGGTATGCAGAGGCACATTATATGCCCACGTCTTGCTGGCCCAACGAACCTATTGAAATATTTTATGAAAATAAACAATTGTGACATCCATGTATTATCTAGATGAGATGTAGCCAGCATTAAAAGAAAATTCAATAAGGGTTAAGAAAGTTATTGGCACGGTTACAGTGAGTAGCTTTGACTCCAGTGGAAATGTCATTTCTGTCGCAGTAAAGGCCTTAGTTCAATTTTTACCGAGCCAATTTAATTTCCGTTTCATTGAAACCCCGGTGGCCGTAATGGTGCACGTAAATTCGATTCCACATATATATAAAAGCCACAAGACATTGTGGCTGTTTCAATAAAGGTACCTTAATTGTAAATATTTATATATCTAGGCGTCGTAAAGGTTATTTTTGGAAAATCTGATGCCTTTGAGAGTAGGCAGCTTCTGCCACATTGTTCAAAAAGCTTTTTCGATACAAATTGAAGACTAAGAGACTTAAGTAAACAGTGTACATTAGGTAATTTATCAACAGTTTAACAATGTCCGTGAGTGTACCGGGCATTATGAAGTAAGTGGGGTCGAGACTACCCTCACCCCCTTAGTTACGTTAAAGTTCTGTGGAACACCTCTAAGTGATATTAGTTTTAAAGTTACCTTGTACTAAATATGGTACTCGTATAAAACAGGGTTTAAAACCAACAATGTTCTATGGAACACTGTTGGTTTTAAGCCGTGTAGCCAGCAAAGCGCTCTCGCTTAAAACCGCGTTTGCAATCGTGAATTTATCCTTTAAGAGCCATTTCACAAAATGCGCCGTCTTAGTACGGTGCCCACTTGTGTATCGTAATTTATTGTAATTTCGATTGAAGTTATATCAATATGTTGACAAATTATATGCAAGAATTTCCTACTTACAGCAGAAATCGGTTCTCTAATGAACGTAGCTTATTTTGGCTTAAATTTTATTTTTGTAATTACTGTGTATTTAAACCAAAAATCACGATCAAATTGCGATGTTAAACTCAAAAATTGGCCGAATGGTTTATTTTTTGACTAAAAAATTGTAATACAATTCAATCATCTGTTACATTAAATGACGATTAAAATATATATCCAATGCTTTATGTATTTTTTTAAACTCAATTTAAAAGTATTTTTGATTGAAATACGACTCTGAAATCAACTCTGCGCCCGTTTTTCAATAAAATGCTTGTGGCAAATTGATTACTATATATCAAATAAGTTATTTTTAGTAAATGTGTTACATTAAACGTCAACACGAAAGCTTGGCCCATTTTTTGCGCATATTCAATAACTTCTAGTTATTACAGACTATGGTAATTTAGGAGCTCAAAATATTAGAAATTCGTGCGAAAACGTGAAATGGCTCTTAAGGGATTTTTCCGTCATCGGTATTCATAGAACAATCGCGGTAATCGAAATATCAGGACGTAGTTATTATAAAGACTATAACTGATATATGTATAAACAAGGTAAGATACCTTAATATTACAAGAAGCTTATAAATTAGCGTGGAAAGTTTTCCCATGTGTCTGAAAAATTATACAAAGTGTGCAGAAACGGCTATACTTGGGCACTTATTTTACCTGTGTCCACCAAAGTGACTGCCGGAATAGGGGCAGGTTAAACGCCTGACTTCTTTCTAATCTTGAAAACTAACCTAACTAAAACACAATGTCTGGTATGAATTAAGTGCAGACAGGCCTAAGTCACTCGCCTAACAATCGCAAAAAATACGTGACGTCAGCTACAACTTGAAGTTGTAAGTCAGTAAGGGTTGTCTCTTGTTTGTGACACGGCATGGACTATAGATTTGATATTGAGGCATTAACGTCATAATTATTGGTCAAATTATGCTGGTATATTTTACTTTACTGGACAACCCTAAAGTTCGAATTATGTTCTCTGTAAACAAAAGAATGTACTTTGATTACCGTCGGAGTGCAAGTTCTGTATGTAAGCACTATTCTCTATTCTGTGGTGCAGGTACCAGAGATCTCAAATTAAAATAAATAATTAAACAATAAAAAAACCCGACTGCACATATCCAGATATTTAACTAAAATCAGGGACTTTGTATTTCGGTTGGAACAAATTTTGGAGTCCCGCCTGCTTATAGTTCTGTATATGTGGAGTCGGGGTTTTTTATTGTTTAATTATTTATTTTTATTTACAAGCTGTAAATAAGTTATTGTATATAGTTTCAAACTTTTTTAATACGATTTCTCATACCAACTTACATTGAAACATATAATTTGTGTATATTTCCAAAATCTTCTTTAAATACTCTTCATTTTGATAACCCACTCGAAAAGTTTGATCAAGACTTTTTTTTGACGACGAACATTTTTGCGCCAGAAAGCTAGAATATTATACTTTTTATTCAAATTGTATGTACCCAGTGATACTCGGGAGAAGATAAACATTTCATTTGAGACCCCATTCGTCGAAATCAATCCAGCCGTTAGGCCTGTAGAGGGGAACCAAGAAACATACATACGCGCGAAACACATAAACCTCGCTGCCACAGTCGGGTAATAAATTGAACATGATCAATTTCTAATCATTCGTTTATACTTTACTAAGCCAAAGACACCTGCGCTTCTATTCATTGGTCTTAATGAAATTGGTGCTCAGAGGATAGATCGTGGGCGCTAACAATGGCAGATTAAATCCGTCTGTGTCTGAATGAAGTTCGTATAAATTCCTTAGCCGTATAGAATTAGGTATTTTAGTAGTAGCCACCTAACATGTACGAGTATATAGGTAAACCTGCGGACAAAAACTTTTATATAGTTTTTACAAAAGTAAACTTCTAAACTAATGACACTGATCTCTCATCAGTGTCATTAGTTTAGATTCTCGATAGAGACTTTTGTCCATTGGGAACTTTAAAAGTAAGAAAAGGAGTTCGATTTTTGCCGAGCGCATGGCTGGTGGTTTTTTAGGTTACCTCTGGCGCTCCACAAAAATCGGGTTTCCAGACACTCTCATACCGAACAACGTTTCTTGTACTGCACCTGGAGCTAGTTAGGAATAACCAGTTTTTCTGTGCGGAACTATCAACTAATCAAGCATAACCTTGACATTGGTGAAATCATCGATGAACATCGAAGTAGCCACATTTTTAAAAAAAGAAGAAGAAGTAAGAAACAGAAAACATCACGCCTATATCCCTGAAGCAGTAGGCAGAGGTGCATTACATACCCTCAGTTTGCCAGTAATTTTGTCGGTCCCACTTAATAGGGGGCAAGCCAGCAAGCGTTACCATTGAAACACTACACAAAATTTTCAAATTTTAGCGGATGTCACACTAGCGAGTAGGTACTAGGTACTTACATGCCCGGCGCGTCACAGTGCGTCACTTCATCACACTTCACTTCAGTGATCGTTTCAACTCACTTGAAGTTGCGCCGGGCGGTGCGGGCGGATGTGCATCAAGGCCAAAGGTTGCCAGCCTGCATAGTGTTTTGTTTTTTTTTATTTATTTATTTTTTTTTCTTTACCTACATAATGTTCCTTTTCTTTATTAATGTATTAACTTTGTTTATTAGGTGTCTCATTTTCTTTATTCTTTATTTTTCCTTGTATTTCGATGTTATAGCATTTATATTCTCTCTGTTATTTTTTTGTTTTTCTACCATCAGGCCAGCTCTGAAAACCAGCGCTGTCTGCCTTGCACCACGCAGACAGCATAACGCTAAGAGACGGCCATTTACTCCACATTGTATTATTATTATTTTATTTATTGTTATATATACAAATAAATAAATAAATATGTTAGGACAATCCACACAACGCCATCTAGTCTCAAACTAAGCAGAGCTTGTGATATGAGTACTAGATAAACTGATATAAATACTTATATACATTTTTTTTTTGTAAATACATACATATTATACATAGGAAACATCCAGACTTCGGTACAAACGTATGTGTCATCACACAAAGTTTGTCCCGACCGGGAATCGAACCCGAGACTCCGGCGTCGAAAGCGGATACACTACCGACCACGCCACCGAAGCAGTCAAAGATGTTATTGTTTTCGTTGCGTTTGTTATTTTATCTTATTAAGTGGAGTAATAAATGCTTTTTCTGTCTTTCTTTTCTTTCTTATATACTGCTATAGAATATTCAAACCACTCTGTAATTCAAACTAAAAATCCCACAGTCAGGACAGGAAGATTAAAAATAGAACAGTAAATATTATTGTCACCATGGTACCGACGACTGGATTGAGTGATATAATCCTCAGATGCTCTCGACAGAACGTCACTACATACCGAGATTGGTTAGGGAAGCAATTGAAATCAAAAAACACAGGAATTTCAATCGTGAGGACGGGTTTCAACTTCCGAACGTCTGGCATCCAGTGGTCCGTATTTGTGAAAAACAAAATGATCGTGACAACCCTAATACAAAACCGCGAGTGGATACAGTCAGCTTTGTGTGTCAAGATCGAGATCGAGTTCGAGTGTGCAGTGAGACCGATGGTAGTGGTGCGCGTAGTAAACGAACTAGAAAGAGGGTGGAGTGATTTTAGACATTTTTTCCATCAACCGCCATTACTCCAGTTCTTCCGCGATCATGGCGCTTGCAACAGCGTCAAAATATCGCAGACTCGATAAAATAATGTTGGTAAATATCCCCAACATTCTAATCGTAATTATTGTCACGTCTGCAAGTTAATACCTACATCAATGGACAAATTGAGCCGTTTGGGGTTGAGACAATAGGGTCATGGGGTCCGAGCGCTTGCCATCTATAGAGGCATTATAAGCGTCTAATCAATACTTCTCAGTCTTCTCACCACCAGAAGGCTGGCGATTTTCTGGACTAAAGAATAAGTATAGCCATCCAACGTGACAATGCAGCCAGTATTCTAGGAACCTTCACAGTCGGCAATGACGCGGACGATTTTTAGACAGGTAGACATAATTGTAAATATTTTAGTAGCTACATAATTATGTACGTAGTAATTATTATAGAACAGGTTGCTAGGAAAACAGCCGTAATAATGAGTCTGCCGCTACCCTATTCTTTGTATTGGATGGAACATCTGCACAAGTACCTACTTACATACTATATTCCCTATTCTGTGTCTGTACTAGTGAAATACTATTCTTTTATCTAAGTATGCTGCTGTGATGATGAATTACCATGACATAACTTTTGTTCAAATGATAATATTTCTTGCACGAGTAGTACTTACCTATTATTATCGTTCCAGTTCACGGAACTTATGGTCTGTAAATCAGCCATTTTTATTCATATTTAACAGGCACTGCTACGAGTATGAACATCGACCCGGCATTTACGCCAACATATCGCAGTGAATTTTATATTAAGTACGAAAATAATAGCAGTTTTGCGCGTTAATAGGAAATTTGCATAATTACTACTTGGGTGTTATTTTTTTGGATGTAAAACGTCGGAGAACGTTGGTAGAAAAACGAATTGTTGTTATCGTGTATATCTAAGGTAAACTATTAGGTTAAGGTAAATAAGGTCCGCCGAGCGCCACTGGAACCGCGCCTCGCCGTGGACCGTGTGCTACTGGGAATTCTTCTTCTGAGAAAATAGAGCATAAAAAAATTAAGAAAATTTGCTCCGCTCAACATTTGCAATTAGTAGCATGCATCGCATACCTAGTTTATTTTGTTAAGCGGAGCGAAGCGAAGCTCAATCTTAGACGACAAGTGTAAATCGTTTGTGTGCCAACTCCTCCGAAACGGCTCAACCGATTTTGACCAAATTTGGCATGCTGGTAGACATTATACCCGGAAGTGCACATCTCTGATATCATGAAAATAGAGCATACAAAAATAATAAGAAAATTTGCTCCGCTCAACATTTGCAAAGTAGCATGCATTGCATACCTAGTTCAATGTTTAAAATAAAATATTGAGCTATTTTACTACATTATTAACGCAATACTTTTAAATAAATAAATAAACCCAATTTATTAAATCACTACAAATTATAAAACAAAATCGCTTCCGTCTGTATGTATGCTTAGATCTTTAAAACTACGTAACAGATTTTGATGCGGTTTTCACCAATGGATAGAGAGGTTCTCGAGAAAGGTTATTTTGTCAAGCGGGCGAAGCCGTGGGCGTCCGCTAGTAATGTGTAAGTACCTACCTACTTATAAATCACTTTTGAATAACACAACACAAAACAAACGCCTCGTTCTACCCCTTTGGGTGCCCCTCACGAGATTTTGTGTTTGTGTGCTTACCTGAATGCATAAAAAAATTACTGTGGTAACGAATTTACATACCTACCTATACTTTTTTGATGACGAATCAATTATCAAAGACAGAACAAAACAAAACTGCAAATCCAAACATACACAGATTACATATACAACTACGAACCTTACTTACTTATTGTTTGAATACCCCTCAATCAGACCTCTTATCTTTAATAATCCATCAAACTACTCGTAGATTAATAAAGTAATTTGAGTAGATTCGGTAGACTGACGAAGGATTGAAAGCTTTTGGTTGTGACCAATCAGTCTTGATGTCTATTATATAATCCAAATGATGAATAGGTAGAGTTCGCGAGGGATAAGTGGAGCTTTGCATTTGTGTGAGTGCAGTGTACGTGAACGCATGTGACCTCTTTTATAAAAACAGCTACAAAAAGAGTTTTTACTCTACTTTTCGTGGTCACTCACACAAATGCAAAGCTCAGCTTATCCCTCGCGAACTATACTTGCCATTCATCTAAATATTAAGTAACTACCTACCTTTGATATAACTTTATTCTTGCTAGTCGGCAAAGAGGTAGAGGAGTTATTTGACGCCTGTTTATAGATTTTAAATCTGTTGAACATTGTATTTAGATATACTTGGTTTGAATTATATTGTGCATAATACAAACTATAAACAGTAAACATTGCTGACTGGGAACCTCCCTAGTCAGCAATGATGCGGATGAAATTTTAAACGATATTTTGTAGTGTAAATATGTTTTGTACATAATTATTTACGTTGTAAAGCTTCCATGCAGGCCTGGAAGCGAAGGAAAAACCTAGAATGGTCCAGCCCTTACACAACCCGGGGTGTCGTAGAAGCCGACTGAGGGAGATGGCCCGGTGCACCATAACCAGCACTGTAGGGCACCTATCAGGCGGAGAGAAACCGTCCACAATAGCATTCCCAAGGAAGGTTGACGTCAGGCAGGCGGCCGGTTGTAAAAAAACCTTAGCTAAAACCATTTTTGCAACATGATGAGCAATAATAGAGAGAAATAGGGCTACGGAGTACCCCACAGGCGACGCGCTGGGATAGCACCCGGTACCTGTGGGAAATGGGCAAGGGTTGTCGCATCGGGGGTGGATGCGACGTAAGACGCAAGCCCATCGCGAAAGAGAAGTAAGACTGAGGTATGCAAGTTGGAATGTTGGCTCTATGACCGGGAAAGGACGAGAGTTGGCCGATGTGTTTAAGAGAAGAATAAATGTGGCATGTTTACAGGAGACTAAGTGGAAGGGTGCAAGTGCTAGAGAGATAGGTGAAGGATATAATACCTACATTGGGAGTGATGGAAAAAGGAATGGAGTTGGTGTAGTACTGGATGGTAACTTGAAAGAATGCGTGACTGATGTGAAAAGAGTAAACGACAGGATATTTGTTGTTAAAGTAGTATGGGGGGAGAGTATGGTGCTAAATGTGATCAGCGTGTATGTACCACAGAGCGGGTGTGATGACAGAGAGAAAGACAATTTTTGGGAGGAATTGGATAAAGTCATGATTAGTATACCAGAAAGTGAAGAAATATGTGTAGGAGGTGATTTTAATGGACATGTAGGAAGAGTAAATGATGATTATGAAAGAGTGCATGGAGGATAGGGATGCGGAACCCGTAACAGTGACGGTGAAAAACTACTACAGGTTGCTTCCTCCCTTAACATTGCCATAGTGAACCACGTGTTTCGTAAACAGGACTCACACTTAATCACCTATAAAAGTCGTGTTCATTTGACACAGATTGACTATTCCTAATCCGGGGGAGTAGGTTGGTCTGTGTCAAAGACTGCAAGGTGCTGCCGGGAGAATGGGTAGTGAAGCAACATAAGCTGTTAATAATGGACTAAAAGACCAAAGTAGTCCCACAAAAAGGCAAAAAATGCCCCCCGCCTCGAATTAAGTGGTGGTTGATAGAGAAAAAATAATATTCAAGTAAGTTTAAAGAACGAGTGGTGAATAAAATGATAGAAATGAGAGATATGGTGGATAAATCAGTAAATGAATGTTGGAATGAAATGGCGAGTTGCATCAAGAAAGTAGCAAAATAAGTATTTGGAGAAACGAAAAGTAAAGGTGTGCTTGATAAGGATACATGGTGGTGGATCAGAGAAGTACAAAAGGTAATTAAAGAAAAAAAGAATGCTTTTAAGGAATGGCAGAAAGAAAAAGGGAATGAAAGTGAAAAAGAAGAAAAAAAAGAGAACTATAAGGAAAAGAGCAAAAAGGCGAAAAAAGCGGTAGCAATAGCTAAATCTCACGTCCAAGAACAACTATACAATGCTCTTGATGGAACTAAGGGCCAAAAAGAAATCTACCGCTTAGCGAAAGACAGAGATGATACTCGTAGAACGAAGGACGTAAGACATGTAAGATTTATAAAAGATGAAAAGGGTAAGATTTGAATAATAGAAGATGAAGTAAGAAATCGATGGAAGGCGTATTTCGAAAAACTTTTGAATGAAGAGAATGCATGTTTAGTGAAGGAGATTGATAGAGATGAAATAAGAGAAGCGGTACGAAATATGAAGAATGGGAAATCGAAGTGACGATCCCCGATGAATGATGCGATAGTTATCTAGTGGCCATTTTTAAAAATAAGGGTGATGTGCAAGACTGCGGCAACTATCGAGGAACCACGCTCATGTCACACAGTATGAAAGTTTGGGAGACAGTGATAGAGAAACCAGTACGAGATTACCCAAAACCAGTTCGGGTTTATGCCAAGTCGCGGGACTAGAGATGCCATATTTGCACTCAGCCAGCTGTGTGAAAACTATAGGCGTGCACATAAAAACTTGCACATGGTATTTGTAGATCTCGAGAAGGCATACGACCGGGTACCCAGAACGGTTTTGTGGTGGGCCTTGAAAGAGAAAGATGTGGGAAGTATATAGAGTTGATCTGTGCATTGTCGATCGAAAACCTACGTACGAACTGCTGCTGGCAACACCGACGAGTTCAGTGTGGCGGTAGGCTTACATCAGGGCTCGGCACTAAGCCCATATCTCTTCCTGTTGATAATGGATGCTTTGACATCGGACATACAGGAAGAGACCCCCTGGTGTATGCTATTATATATATTATTATATTTGCCGATGATATTGTACTCGTCGGTGAAGACGGGCCTGAGGTACAGAGTAGATTGGAAGAGTGGCAGTGTAAACTGTAGAGTGTAGGCTTGAAAATCAGTAGAACCAAAACTGAGTACATGTTCTCTGATTTCGGCGGTCTCTTCAGTTCTACACCCATGGTGTTAGACGGCGCACCAATACCAGTTTGCTCCAGTTTCCGGTACCTCGGCTCTCTTATCCAGGATGATGGGGAAATCGATCGTACAGCGAAGCACAGAATTGACGCAGGTTGGATGAAATGGCGGCAGGTCAAAGCCACCATATGCGACCCCCAATTTCCTCCGAAACTTAAGGGGAAATTTTACAAGACTGTCGTCAGACCTGCCGTCCTGTATGGACTTTCATGTTTGGCCGTAAAAGCGACGGATGAAAGACAATTACATGTAGCGGAGATGCAAATGTTAAGATGGATGTGTGGTGTGACAAGAGTGGATAGGGTAAGGAACGAGTATACATGTATTATATTATTAGAGGAAGTTTGAAAGTTGCACCGGTGAATGTAAAATGGAGAAGCGAGCGGCTGTCATGGTATGGACATGTTATGAGAAGAGAGGAAAGCAATGTCGTTAGAAAGGTGCAAAGTATGACTGTAGAGGGTTTAATAAGTAGAGGTAGGCCAAAGAAAAGATGGATGGAATGTGTGAAAGAGGATATGACAAGGAGAGGAGTGACTGAAGAGACGACAGGGATGTGTGGAGTATAAAGACTTGTTGCGCCGATCCCAAATAATTGGGATAAGGGCAGGTAGATGATGAATTAGTTATGTTGTAATTCTTATTGTCAATTGATTTTAATAGACAAAAATATTTTATTTTAACTTAATAGTTATTTTTTAAGTACCTAATCCTGGTGTTCTTCTACGACAACGGCGACGAAGAGATAGAGGGGCCATACTGATGGACTGTTGGCTACATTCTTCCACCTGTATTTAGTGTTTTAATGCCTTAATCCCACAGTACGCATAACCTTCGTTTATAATATTGATTTAGACTGAAACATTGCGTCATATCGCTCGATTTAAAAGTATCGTCTTAAATATAAAAGTTACTTCAAATTGACAATTCAATAATTCAGTGCGACATATACATAGTCTACAGTTTTTCTATTTTCCACGGATAAATAAACTATTGACAAGATAATAAGTACCTATCTATAAAATAACTCCCTATTACTATAATAATACACCGTAACTCGGAGAGCACTTTAAGCTGTCGGTCCCGGTTGTCATACGAACATCTATGGCAGTCGTTAGGGGTAGTTGAAGCACTAAATCAAAAATCCGACCGGTCTACCTACAGAACTTCAATATCGCCCATGGGTTGTGGAGGTCAGATGGCAGTCGTTTCACGTGAAATAAAGAAGTTCAGCCAAATCGCAGTTATAGTAGCCAACCCCAACGTAGTTGGGAAAAGGCTCGGTGGATGATATTATCATACACAGTTTTAAAGAGTACGAGAAATACAACAATATTTTTTTTATTTATTACAAAACGACTTGCAAGCCCGGTTAAATAAAATAGGGTAAACTCGGCTTCATGTTTCAACCTAAACATAAGTAGGGCAACAGAAAAGTTTCTTGGCGACACAAAACTCGTACGGACAAAGTCTAAGCTTGCGGTACCGTAGCGTTGAAAGTCAGTCGAAACTTTAATGAGGGCAAGAGTACAGTCAATTGCTCAAGACTTATAAGCTGCCGAAATTGAAATGCTTCCTCAGTTATTTCATAATATTATGTAAATTACTTCATTCGGGGATGTTTCGAACCGCATTGA
The DNA here is from genome assembly GCA_963556515.1 of Nudaria mundana. Taxonomy (NCBI): domain Eukaryota; kingdom Metazoa; phylum Arthropoda; class Insecta; order Lepidoptera; family Erebidae; genus Nudaria; species Nudaria mundana. Next base: position 7,249,635 of record OY748290.1, on the reverse strand, counting down.
ACTCCTTTCCAGCGGTAAAGTTGAGAATTATTTCAAAGTACTTACTTATGTTTACGTGTCATGGGTGTACAAGGCAGAAAATGCGAGATTACATTTTATATTGAATTTTTTTTTATTGAGCTTTAGGAAACTGATTCTCTTTGATATGCAATAGGTAGGATATACGGCACAGACTGTGGACGGCATCCCGTCCACAGTCGTTAACGCACTAAGACACAAGGATCTGCAGCTTAGTTGAATGGGTTGACAGTAACTATCTATAAAGAGCCAAATGTAGCTTTTTTTTAAATTTAATTAAGTATACGATAATAAATATGTGTACCTACCAAAATAATAATGCCCCTATTCTAGCGTTTATTATTTTATTTCCCTCAATGACCTAAATACTAAATAATTCGTAATCGTTCTAATCTATTATACGTCAAGTTTTCTGTTTTTACAATTTTCATTTTCTTATCTAGACTATTGCTAACTTTGTTCTATTACATCTTTTTATCGTAAATTACTTTCTAATGTCCTAGCTTTTTCTTATTTGTTAGTTTCTTACAGAATATAATTTTACAATATGATTCATAAAAACTTTAGTCCTGGGCTGGAAACACGAACCAGCGACTGATCCCTTTCCAGGAGAAACGTTCTATCAGCTGACCAAGAGACCACTAGCCCAAGACATCTAACTTTCTGATCTTATTGTGTTAATATTGCGACTTATGGCGTCGCCAAAGCGCCATCTACCAGTAGTTGTACTAGTAGTTAGTTAATTTGAGGGTTAAGCATTCAGAGAACCGTGCCCTGTTCCGAATTCGGAAGAAACAGCTTTGTTATCGAGGCGGTGTCATCGGACATGTACCTCCGGTTCCATTCGCCCAGCGATTTCATTCGAATGTTTAACTTGACGAATGAGACCGGTATACTAGAGAGTTAGGCAGAAGTGCATTACATACCCAAATTTTGCCAATCAATTTATTAGCTCAATAATATCCGTGATCCTACTCCGTACCTATCTTAAGTAAAAATTTATTGCCGTTACAGAAGATCAGTTTTTTATTTATTTATTTATATACGCTTTATTGTACGTCAAGACATAATTAATACACACAGACAGAGCTTACATATATGAGCAGTACAATGAGAGGCCTTATTGCATAAAGCAATTTCTACCAGGCAACCTTTGGATGGATAGAATTTGAAGGACGAAAAGTAGTAGTAGAAGTAGGTCAATAAACTTATAAATACATACATATATGGGAACATAATTACAAAAACACATACAAATAATTATACACACATAAATATACATATTATCATACATAAATACACATATCAAACATACATACAAAAAAATACATACATCATTCACCGAGCCTTGGATGGATAGAATTTGAAGGACGAAAAAGTAGTAGTAGAAGTAGGTCAATAAACTTATAAATACATACATATATGGGAACATAATTACAAAAACACATACAAATAATTATACACACATAAATATACATATTATCATACATAAATACACATATCAAACATACATACAAAAAAATACATACATCATTCACCGAGCCTTTTCCCAACGCAGTTGGGGTCGGCTTTCCAGTCTAACTGCGATTCGGCTGAACTTCGATATTTTCCGTGAAGCGACTGTCATCTGACCTCCACAACCCATGGGCGATATCGAAGTTCTGTAGTTAGACATATATGTATAAATTAAATAGGTAGTAAATTGATAAGCCGTTCTTTAACCAATACGTAATTTTTTAACAACCAGGACGGTTATACCTTACAACATCTTTTATTTTCCTTTCATTTTTTTTCAATTAATTAAGAAATAATGCTTGTATTTGGTAAATCCATATCACAATTTGATCTTATTCTACATCAGAAGGAATAATATATTCCATGCAAAACCCGTAAACAAGTCGTTGATTGGAGCTGTCGGAGCTTTTGTTACTCCGTGTCGATACCACTCCTTGTTAGTATTAACGAACGTCGCGAGTGTGTCGAGGGTTACTCAATAGGGCGGTTTACATGTACAGATCTATCGTATCGGTACTGCGGATTGGATCGGTCGGTTTGGACTGCGGATCAAACAATTGCGACTAAAATACGACCACAATTTTGGACCGTGTCACAGAATAGGGAATAGTACTTACATAGAGAATTTGCACTCCGACGTTAATTAAATCACATTATTTTGTTTACAGAGAACATAATTCGAAAGTTAGGGTTGTCAGGAAACTACCAGCATAATTTGACCAATAATTATGACGTTAATGCCTCAATATCAACTCTATGGTCAATGACGTGTCAAAAACAAGAGACAAACATTACTGACTTACAACTTTAAGTTGTGGCTGACGTCACGTAATTTTTTGCGATTGTTAGGCGAGTGACATGGGCCTAACTGTGTGCAGATCTTTCACATTCACGCATACGGTCCGAAATGTGTGTATAAACGGGAACACGTATGCAATCTGTAGAGAGATGCATGAACGACAGATCGATCCGTCGCTTCTGGTGAGCCGCTTGCGTTTACACGTTCGTTCCAATCCAACAGTTACAAAAATGGCGCGAGTTAAATTCGTCGTTCCGATCTGCACGTGTAAAAGGCGATATTATCTTTACTCAACGGCCCTGTGCACGAGAGTATCTCACAGCTATTCATTGAATCTTTTGGAATGCTAATTAATCTGAATACCAAATATAATGTTAAAATATTCTTTTAAAATGGTCCGTAATAGATATAGGTACGCTTTTCTCCAAATTATAAAGGAACAGTTCTATAGAAACTATATTCTATATTCTATAGAAATAGTTGAAGCCGTAAAATAACATCTAACTGGTATAGAAATACGATATCAGGCTGGGGAGGTCAGGTGGAAGTTTGCTACACGGAAAATATCAAAGTTCAGGAGCTTCGCAGTAAGTAAGTAAGACTGGAAACAAAAGGGTAGTTGAGTTCCCAACTGCTCCAATTCCAATTAATAGCCAAGGCCATTAATACAATGTATGCACGAGTACAAACCTCTGCAGTCCGCGCAGAAAAGAATTGCTTAGCTAACTTTTATCACCAAAAATTCAATATTTTGAGTATAGGTTCAATGATTTAATAACTTCATAACCTAACAAAATTGTTGCTACGTCTCCGAGTCAAAATAGATTGCTGTTAAGGAATTAAATATTCAAGTATTTATATTCACTCCAATGTCAATAAACTTGAGAGTTTTGCCGACTAAATAATTCAGATGACGTTGCAAACTTTTTACCGCTATTTTTGTAACCTTGATTTAACTTAAAGGACAAAGTGAGCCTATGATCAGCCCCTTTAATGTTCAAAGATAATGGTAAGTTTTTATTTACAAGTACATTTACACTACAAAATGTCGTTTAAAAAAATCTTCCACGTCATTGCTGACTGGGAAGGTTCCTAGAATGCTGGCTGTGTTGCCACGTTTGATGGCGATACTTATTCTTTGGGCCACAAAATAGCCAGCCTTCTGGTCCTGAGAAGCATCGATTAAGCGTTTAGCAATCTATACTACTATTATAAAGAGGAAAGATTTGTATTTTTGTGTGTATGTTTGTAATGAATAAACTCAAAAACTACAGTGCCGATTTCAAAAATTCTTTCACCATTGGAAAGCTACATTCACACTGAGTAACATAGGCTACTTTTTATCGGGACGAGGACACCGGGAACGAGTGAACTAAATCACGCGGGCGGAACTGTGGCGATCAGCTAGTGTCTCTATAAAGGCGGCGCGCGCTCGGACCCCATGACCCCAGTGTTGGGGTAAATAGTTTTGAAAAGTCTTAAGAAGGTGGAACAATATGTGCCGCATATGAGGTCTAAGTCCGCCGGCACCCTGGATTTATCCTTCCGAGGTAGGTTTTTTTGAAGTCAATCTCCGAAAGTTTATTTGAAAAGATGTTCTAAGTAAATTCTACAAAACAAAACCCGCCATATCAATTTAAAAAGTTTACAAAAGTGCCACTCAGTATGGTTTCTCTTGGGTATTTCAAAGTGTAGGGTGGTGTAGGTATACTTCAACAAGTTCAAAATATAAATGTTGTATAAATATTTGATAGGAACTTGCCGATCAGTTTTCAATCAATCATTGTGAGGAAAATTCTACGTCAGCAATTGTTAGAAACAAAATGTAAACAGTGAGATGAAAAATGAGGCTCCTAATGATTTTTTTGATAGAAAAAGTTTTCATCACAAATAATTACGTCATTATAAAGCTTTTAAGAGAGCTATTGATATTAAGAACTTGAGATACAAGCATGGGAGGCGAATTTTGAACTGAATATAATGTAACAATACTAATCACTCACCAATTGTACCTAAATAGGTACCGACATTTTACTATCCCACAGCTTTTACTCGGAGTATAATTATTACCACGATAATTGAACGCCAGTGTAACTTTGAGTTTGGTCGAATCCGGCCTTAGTAATATATAGATAGTATATAGTATAGTATAGTATAGTATAGTATAGTATAGTATAGTATAGTATAGTATAGTATAGTATAGTATAGTATAGTATAGTATAGTATAGTATAGTATAGTATAGTATAGTATAGTATAGTATAGTATAGTATAGTATAGTAGTATAGTATACCGTATTATTACACCAGTGCAAATAAAACTTTACAGAAGCTAGATTATATACATATACAATAAATACCTAACACAAAGAGATGATATCTTACCAGCAACTTTTGTATAAATAATAATATAATATATATATTTTTGGACATTCTCACCCAACGTCATTTGACATACGTTGTACATATGTACATACGTTCTGTATAAATCAGTGGAATAAGTGTACCTACAAGTGAGCGTGGACCAAGTGCAGACAATCCAAAGTATTTTACAGGAACCATACCTAAAATGCCATAATTGTAGCATATTTTGTAATTAGGTGACTAGTTTCTTTTTACACACTAATTGATTTTTACACGAGACCAATGTACATTCGTCTACATTTAGTCTTAAGAAAATGTGTAATTTACCTATCAGTTGTAGAAAAAGAGTGGCCGTGAGTTTTATTGCCAGGTTCTTTCTCTCGGTTCTACATATTGCTTTGCGAATCTGACAGTACATATAAATATACATTAATAAATTATGTTTCACTTTAACAGCATTACAATAAGACTATCTATCTAAATCAAATATCCCTTAGATTACGTACTTACAACCGAATCTAAAACATGAAGAACTCAATTTCAAAAAGACAATTAGACTCTTCACCAATTCATATTTAAATTTTACAAGTCGTCAATACATTCTGAATATACGAAGGCAGGAAATTAACGGTATTAGGGTGCTATGACACTCCGCTACATTTTATTTTGATTTCAATATTATAATATATATCTACCCATACCTATACGTTATGCAACAGATTAGAGAATTAATTTTTTAAATTATTCTCTAATAAGAAAGGTAGTTCATATTTTTCACGCTTTAATGTAGAATAAAGGGTTTTCTATTATCTACCTTTCAATAGTATATATGCATTATACTATCCATAATTTTGAAAATGGCATGTTTGGTATCACGTTCCTGGTACTAGGCGGGCGGAATAGACTAGAGAGCCGCACCTCGGCACCTTTCCGCCCGCGCCGCAGTCTGCGCCCAACCGCGGTGGAAAACCGACGTCGTACTCGGCCACGTACTGGAAAACCTTTCCATCAAAATATCTCAAATTCGTGTACTTACACATCTGAACTAAAGTGCATCAATTAAAGTACTTCTATTTTCAAATCTTGTGTCTACTGGTGTTATTTTTTGTTACATTTTCTTGTGAAATTATTTTTGTTAATTACTGTATTGTGGACTTAACAGCGGGTTTTTAATTGTGCTTTGTTGAAATAAGGTAAGTGGTTATTTTCTATTCCTTAAGAATCGTGTTATAATCAAATATCTCCTCACAATTTTAGAAAATGCACATGTATCTGTAGGCGTCTCTAGGTAAAGAGATTTTCAGATTATTAATATTGGAAACCAGTTGCTTTGACTTCAAACGCGTTGAAACGTACTGCTTGTAAATATTATTATTCCGTTTTAAATTAATTTGTGAGTAATTTAACTGTAGAGAACCTTGTTCCTACTACGTGACTCTCAAATGGTTTGTATTTGATATAATTTCATAGATGCTATTTGGATTAATTTTATTAGGTTTTTGTTTGAGGTAATAGATATTATTGACACAATATAAGCGTACACAATTTACATGAACATAAGCAATTAACTTTAACCCAGAATATGAGGTTCGACTCCCGGGTCGGGGACATTATATATTTTGGAATCGACATTTATATTTTTAAATGGAATAACATTTATTTACAATGAGAATTACAATATACAAAATTATGTACTAAAACATTAATGGAATTTGAATTTATTTTTTTTGAGAAATAATTTTTATTTTCAGATATCTAGTTTTCATAACAACAATGGACATGACGACAATTTTTTTTCTGTCCTCCGATTAAGATGAAAGAATGTTGCCCTGAATTGATTGCTTTGTGGTACAGATAGAGAAGAATGAAAAAGAAAACCTTTTGTGTTTTAATAATCTTTTAATATCGCCTACGCCTATTACCTAAACAGTAGGAATAAATGTGTCTGCGTGTGACACATTTTCTTACTGTATTGTTGTAATAATAGTACCTAGATGTATTGATAAAAGTTGCGTCTACTCGTAAGTAGGCACATTTATTGTAGCTACCTACTTAAAAAGTGCATATTATTTTTAGTCCCTCGTTCATCGATAATTTTAAGTTGTGTCAAAACTCTACTTGTAACAATACTAATAGGTATTATTAAGATATATCTATCAACCTGCCTGTTAGGCTGTTACCTACTTACCACTTAGCACTTGACAGATATGATAATAAAATGTTTAGGATACTATTTATTAACGTCACGTTAAAGTTGGTTTACCCGCAGACCTAGGATCCCGTTCACATTCTAATATTATGGTTTTACTGAAACAAACAGTTTTACAACTAAGTTTCATCCAATTTTCTCGGTGACGGATTGGATACAGTGCACTTTTTATAACTAGGTATGCAATGCATGCTACTAATTGCAAATGTTGAGCAGAGCAATTTTTCTTAATTTTTTTTTATGCTCTGTTTTCATGATTTCAGAGATATGCACTCCCGGGTATGATGTCGACCAGCATGCCAAATTTAGTCAAAATCGGTCGAGCCGTTTCGGAGGAGTTGGCACACAAACGATTTACACTTGTCGTCTAAGATAGAGCTTCGCTTCGCTCCGCTCAATTAAATCTTTTACTTTACATTAGATTTACATTAATTCTTACTTTTGGTTATCGTAGCTGAGATAGATAGTTATACAAATAGTTACGAAGACAGACATAAGCATCTTTAATATTTAGATACTCGTAGAAATTATAAATCACAAAACGTGAAATGACTCAAACCCGCGGCTTTTCACTAACAAGGGGGATGCTCTGAACACTGAGCTGCGATGTCCAATATCGACATCATTTAATCTTTGCTTCATTATTATAATTTCTAAATCACTATATTAAGGTTAGCGTAGTAGTCGTGACTTGGTTACGAGAGAAGATGACAATTTCTTCTTAGGTAACTGGGTACAAAACATGGTTACGAAAAATATAATAAATAAATAAATATTTTTGGACATTCGTCATCTACCCCAAATTAAGCTAATATAAGTTTGTGCTATGGGATCTAGCCGACTGATAAACATACTTGTATATTTCTAAATACATACATACGATGATACATAGATACTCGTATTATGCATAGAAAATACCCAAACCCCGAAACAAACATTTGTAGATCGCACAAATAATTTGATTAGACCCGGAATCGAACCTGGGACCTCAGTGACGGCAGTCGCATACTCATACCACTGCGCCACCGAGACAGTCAATAACGATGGCGGCCGAAAGGGCACAAATGCTTTAAGTAGGGTGTGTCAAATTATCCTATGCAATTTAACAGTAAATAACACTTTACAACGCTTTATTTAGGGTTCCGTAGTTAAACTCAAAATCTTTAATAGTTTCGTTATGTTCTTCCGTCCGACCTCGGCTTTACTTCCAAACGGTTAGTGCTAGAAAGACGAAATTTTGCAGGAATATCTATATATTTAATACGACAATTTGTCTGTCTGTCCGTCCGTTACGTTTTTCAATTTGCATACATTTGCATGAAATATTAAAATATATTTTTTTTTTATTTGAGGCGATACAAAGTTCTCCGTGATAACTAGTATTATTTACTACGCCAACAAAGTGGCTTACCTTAATAGTTTTTTTTTACTGTACCAACCTCCCCTACACGTAAAGGGGTAATGATTTAAGTAGCCGTTGGCGAAATATTCAACTTTATAGTGCATTTTTTGTTAAAACAGGGTATCTCCCTCTTAAAACTAAACTGCGGACTAGAAAATTTAGAAAAATATCATGATGGGAGTTCATGGGATGAACTTTAAAGTATAACGGATCAGAAAACTCTGTTAGTTCAGAGATACAGAAGCAATTATGGGTAACAACGGAACTCTAATCTATGCGTAGCCCGACACGCACCTGGCCGGTATTTTTAAATAACCTAACCGCCCGCGCCGCGAAAATTTATAGATTATTTGATGAACCTCAGATATTTTTACCGAAAAATTAGTTCGACATTAGGTATTATACCTACTATTATATTATTATTAATAGTATAACAGTAGGTATTAGTATACCTACTATTTTACTACGTGAGGAATATTCCTTATTCTGTAATAATAGGTAATACTTACTTATCCATATTCTGTGATTGAGCGGAGTTTACGAAGCTTTTTCTTAGACGACTCGTGTATTTCCTTCGTGTTTGAACTCCTCCTAAAGGACTGGACCGATCTTTTTGAAATTTGGCACGGTCATAGTGACCATCACCGTGAGTGCATATATCTGAATTCATAAAGATCGGTCCAGTCGTTTAGGAGTTCGACCCGGATCGACAAACTTAGCTCAATTATTGCAACAGCAGAATGCATTGCATACCTAGTTATTGATGTAGAGATCTATTTACATGGTAACATGGAATTCGTTATCTTATCCGATTATCTGTCATTTTATTATAATTTCTTGAATGTTGATGACTTCTCTTTTGAATGTTGATGACCAACTTCAATCTATACTACTTGTAAAATCTCTGGCTATATCATATCCAATAAAACTTAATATCAAAATCTGAGACCAGTCTGTAAAATGCTCTGAGTGGTCATAAATAAAAGGTATATAAGCCACAGATATCGTCTTCTCTATTTACGTAGTAAATTAATACCTACCTAAATGAAATAAACATTTCGAATTGTATAACCACCTCCGTTTTTCATCGGTTGAAAATAATAATAAACAATATACACATATATTCTTGTATTTGAAAGCAATGAGTTTGCTTAAACTAGTATTAAAATATTAAGAAAGAAATTATAAACAGATCCCAAAAACTGATGTCATTGGCAGAACTCGAACCCACGGCCTTTCCCTTACAGGGGGAATTCTCTGACCACTGAGCTACGATGACAGAGCATTCCCCCTGTAAGTACTAAGCAATTAATTCGGCAATACGTGACCTGGCAACTCGTATGTCTTTGACCGGATTTGACTGACGAATGAAGACAGTTACAAGACTAGAGCCTAACTTGTGACGTGACAAGACTAGATTAATGTTTTACTCAGTATTAAGTAAATATGTACATCTTTTTTTTTTTTTTTTTAGTTCCGCGACCAAGGCCGCGGCCGCTCTAACGTCCGTTGCCGGGCGTCTCTGGTTACAAGCAGAACGTATTTCCAGTGGCGCCCGGCGAATATGTACATCTGGCGTAAAGTTAGTGAATACCTACGTTGCTCAGTACGACATGCACAGGTACCTACATACCTTTTGTGCCTGATGCTTGTACCTGTGCATATCTATATTTATGGCTCGTGTGAATTCCCTTAGAATAATTATGAAAGATTATTAAACGCGATAGTTAAACAGTTAAACTTTATGCGTAAACGGATTAGAGGACAAATATATTAGAACGGGCCTTCCGTGGGGCTTGGATGCAAAGCTTTACAATTACATACATTTTGTGACAGTGTCAGTGCCTGATACGTGTCGTGTGCCGTCCGGGCACGAATCTGTCTTCGACACTTGATTAATGCTAATTGTACTTACTTTTACAATTACATTTCGTTAGAAAATTAAATACGTAAAATATATGTACATACCTATATAATATGTAAAATTTATTTATCATAGCATGCATCATTTATTTAATTTCTTTTTATATTTATTTATTTTTCTCATATAAGAAAAATATGTAAGTACATTTTTTTTTAATCCCGCGGCACAAGGCCGCGGCCGCTTTAACGTCTGTTGCCGGGCGTCTCTGGTTACAAGCAGGTATTTCCAGTGGCGCCCGGCGGACTTTGACCACCTCTGTGGTCTCTGCGGGGGTTTGGTCAGGATGAGAATCCCGCGCCATTGGGGTAGGGTTCTATCCCACGTCAGTGAGTGAATCTGGTTGCGTGGTATGGGGCAAAGGCCCCGCAGCACGCAACCCTTCTAGCCTGCTTCTGTAAGGACGGCGGGTGGCGATCCCGCCGTCCTCAGGCCCCGATCATGGAGGTCGGTGGTCTTGGGCGTAGATGAGTCTGCGGCGCCCTCGCCGCTGACTACGGAACTCGGCGGGGAGGGTACGTTCCCTCTCCCTCTCGGCCGCCTCCTTCGCGAGCATGACTTGCTCGCAGAAGGACACGGCCGCGTTCCACCCACTCGCGCTGGAGACCATGGCTTGGAGCATGGTTTCCAGCGAGAGGATATCCACGCCCAGACCCACTACGAGGTCCCGGCGCTGACTCGCCCACGCTGAGCACTCCACCAACGTGTGGAGTGCGGTGTCGTCGTCGGAATGTAAGTAAATATTGGATTAAAAAAAATCATAGTAACACTTTATTATAAAATTAATTATTAGTTATACATGGGGCATACTAAAAGTTTTGCACTTCTAGCTAATCGGAACTATTTGAATTTCGAATGTTATATTTTTTTAAACGTTCAACCTTCTTAGTAATAAAAAAAACAATTGGCCGGAAATCATTTGTCAATTGTTTTTTATCACACATAAAAGTTCTACGTATGCTACGAAAATGGAATTAAGTCGAAAAGATTTTAGAACGATGACTTTTTATGATTTTAAAAGTTCTCTCTCTCCGCAAGACTGTGCCGCTCGTCTTAAAAATGCTTTTGGGAGAGAAGCACCTTGTTTGAGCACCGTGAGGCGATGGTTTGCTGAATTTGAAAGAGGTCGAGTTTCTTTACATGACGAATTTCGTGAAGGGCGGCCTTCAACTGCCGTCAACGAAAATAATGTAGCTACTGTTAAGCGGTTAATTGAAGAAAACCCGCGGATTACCGATGAGACAATTCGAGGACTATTGAGGATTGGTATGAGTCAAATCCAGAAAATTTTACACGAAGAATTGAAAGTTCGGAAACTTTGTATGTCGTTGGATCCCTCATGAACTGACAGCGAAGCAGAAGCGGGCTCGCATGGAATGGTGTTCCCAGATGCTACTGAAGTACGACCATGGACATTCTAATGCTGTTTATGACATTGTCACAGGAGTCGAAACGTGGATTTATTGTTTTGAACCCGAAAAAAAGCAGCAATCTTGTGAATGGGTGTTTGAAAGTGAGAACAAGCCAACAAAAGTGAGGCAAGCGAGCAACGTTCGTAAAACAATGATCACGTTTTTTTCTCAGCTACGAGTCCCATCTGTACAATTCCACTTGAAGATCAAAAGAGTGTTAATGCCGAGTGGTATTCTACCATTTCTTTACCCAGGGTGTTAGAAAAAGTTCGCAAAGGACGATCCAAAAGCCGCGTTCTCCTACATCATGACAACGCTCCTACACACACGGCCAACAAAACAAAGTCATTTTAGCTTCCGAAAAAGTACAACTCTTCACCCATCCTGCGCATAGCCCCGACCTAGCACCATGTGATTTCTGCATTTTCCTCAAAATCAAAGATTTGATGAGAGGTTTCACTTTTACCAACTCCGAAGAGGCAGTGATAGCGTTCAATCAGCACGTAGAAAAAATGCCTTCAGATCTGTGGTCCTCCTGTTTTAAAAAATGGTTCGATCGCATGAAAAAAAGTTTAAAATGTAAAGGAGAGTATTTTGAAAAGCAATAAACATAATATTTTGGTTTTGACATGTTTTTTTTTTAAGTTACGCAAAATTTATAGTGTGACCTACGTATACACATACCTACGTATAAGTACATATTAGATCAAAATCATAGTAACACCACAGATTAATAAATAGTTACTACGTAACACTTCATTTTTATTCATTCATTCATTGGTAACACTTCATTACAAAACTAATTATTTGTTACAATATTATTATTATTATATCATGTATAATTATTTGTTTATTTACTTATTTTTATTTTATAGTAGATATACTCGTACTTTTATTTATTATTTTAATATTTTTTTTTAAGAACCCCCTTGTGGGTGCAGGCCTCCTCCAGTTTTATTTTTTCAACATAGGTAGTGGTACCTAATAAGCACCAGTCATGCTCTTCTATTTTCTATACTTTAATGTATCTTTTTGATTCTTGTTTTTCTTCTCATAATCTAGGTGGCTCATAATTTGGTTTTCTTTGTAGGTAGGTACCTATAGCTTGTACTGGAGGTTTATTTTTTTTATGACTAAATTTGAGTGCGTTTGACCACAATCTTACCTGAATGTTAAGTAACGATGCGGTCTAAGATGAAGCACGCAAACTCAAATAATGCCTATTTACTCTTGCCTTGAAAATCCCAAGATTATATGTATCGGGGAACAATGACGCTGGAAGGGAATTCCATTCCTTAGCGGTTCGCATGATGAAAGAAGAAGCGAATCGAGAGGTACGAAGAGGTGGAATATCGACCACATACGGATGGAATCTCAGACCACGCCTTGATGTCCGATGATGGAATGGTGCCGGTGGAATTAATTCATGCAATTCCTGCGCACACTCTCCGAAATGTAACCTGTAGAAGACACACAGACTCGCAACCAGTCGGTTGCTTGTGAGCGCCTCATCGCTTATAAGTTTTCTGGCGCGTCTGTCAATAGCTTCCAGGGCCTCAAGCTGGTAGCGGGCGGATCCATCCCAAAGGTGTGAGCAGTACTCCATGCAGGAGCGTACCTGTGCTGAGTAAAGACTAAGTAGTTGACTCGAAGTAAAATATTTACGCACCTTAGAGAGGATGCCTAGTTTTTTCGAAGCTGTTTTAGCCCTGGATTCTATGTAGCTTCCAAAGTTCAGGTTGGATGATAAGTCCACACCAAGGAGCTGAAGATGCTGAGTCACAGGTACAGGGACATCCCGGAAAGTAGGAGCCTTGGTGAACGGGCTCTTTTTAGCGGAGAAAAGACACGCCTGGGTTTTCGTAGTGTTGAATGAGACAAGGTTAGCATCGCCCCAGTCAGACACTGCCTGAAGGGTTAAGTTAGTGCGTTCAACCATTGCCACTCTACGATTGTCGATTTCCGGTTTTTTGGCCTTTGCGCTGGAGAAATATCTCTCTGCAACCGTGCTATCGTCCGCATACCCAAACATACCAGGTCTGAGCAGGTCGTTTATATGTAGCAGGAATAACGTTGCCGAGAGAACAGATCCCTGAGGTACCCCCTGAGGATCCCTGAGGTAGTCTAGTGGGAGACGTTGTGGGGAGGGTGCAGCAGGAGAATGTTAACGCACGAACGGTGGCGCCCTCCCTCTATACTATAAATATAGGTACCTACTTAGTAAATATAAGTACGAGTACATAAACCCTATTAGTTGGAACCTCTGTCACCTTAGATCAAGCCATTATAATAAAGATGACAGAGTTAGAAGTTATTCCCGATATTATCTGTTAACAGGGAAAAGTAAACTAGAGCGGTGACGTCACAAACCAGATGCTCACGCGCAGATTATATCTACGATGTATATGTTTATTATTAATACAGCTAGATTTATATTCGGAATATTTTAAAAACTCTACTGAGGTTTACGCAGAAGTGAATGAATGAGTTCTTAGTTATATAAGTTATATGAATGTTTACATTATTTTAGGTAACTAATACATTTTACGAAATAATAATGTAATCTATAATGTAGCCTTTAACTATTCTTGATATAATTGCGTTAAAATTAGATCCATATCATATAAATAATATCAATTTTATTATGTTTATACCTACGCCTCTTTTTCGCCCTGAACGTTGTTCGTCCCAAATATTACCTACGGCAATAGGGTATAGCATTACCTACGAGGCTATAACCATTGATCAGTTGCGCCACTTGCAGTTAAGGTTATTTTGGGCCTCTGAATGTTGACAGGGTCCCTTTAGGTATTAAGATATACTGTTAGGATATATTACCATGTATTCGCCGAAATATCGTAAACTCGAAAGTACATTTATTTATATATCACTGTTATCACATATTACAATACTAAAAACACCAAGCTGTATAACTTAAAATAGTAAGCACACTAAGTAACAGTAACAACAACAGATAAGTAGCAAGCTCGGCGTGATTGGTTCGTAACATAAAACAATAATAACTGAGCAGTCCTCACTAGGAGATCCCGTGTCGAGAACTACCACAGTCGCCCGATTTACCCCCAGCCGCAGGTACAGAACCAGATAAAAAAACATTACATGGTAAATATCCCGATGACTCTAATAGTAATTTGAATGACCATCCAAGGGTAGGTATTAGCATAGAATAGGGAATAGTACTATGTAGTATTAGGTTGATAAATAGAACAGATAACTTAATCAAGATGTAAGTAGGTAATCAGTGAAAAAAGTTAGCAATCTAAAGCAGGATAAAACAGCCATTGCAAATGAATTGACAGGTAATTCAATTTATCTGTGTCCGCCATCATTCAACATTGGCCTCTACAAAGAATCCCACCAATGAAATTCCCCGGCAAATTCTTTTCGTTCAAAGGCCGACTAAAGCCTACGCATATCTGAAATGTTTTGATTTAAAATTGGAATCGTAAATTAATTTACGTAAATATACAACTGTACCTACTTACATCTGTTGTTGTACATCTGCTAGTATACTGAATGGACTCGGCGTTACCTGGCGAAAGTCCATGATAAAACAATGGAGAATACGATGTTTAATTTATATATAATTGCAATGATTTCGCTAAATAGAAGACATTAAACGTCGACATATGTTTCACCTACTCACGAGGCATTATTAAGATTGTCTCAAAGTCACAAATCACAGTAAACATCATATTCTCCATTGTTTTATCTGCTAGTATCTATAAGATTGGCGTTTAGACTCTATCTAAGCGAAACTAACTCGTCGTCGTGTACGTCAATTAAACTTATAGTCCAGTCGAATTAGTAAAGAAAAATAACGCATTTTGTGACATTTTCATACCATATTTTTATAGACGTCTGGACGACTGGATACCTAACATAATTATGTAAGTATTGAGATGACTTTTAGGATGTCAAAATACGACGGGTTACAAAATTCCGAGATTTCCACTTATTTTACTCAACTTTGTACCGGACTCTCGCTGGAGACCATGCTTCAAGCCATGGTCTCCAGCGCGAGTATGTGGAACGCGGCCGTGTCCTTCTGGGAGCAAGCCGTGCTCGCGAAGGAGGCGGCCGAGAGGGAGAGGGAGCGTACCCTCCCCGCCGAGTTCCGTAGTCAGCGGCGAGGGCGCCGCAGACTCATCCACGCCCAAGACCATCGACCTCCATGATCGGGGCCTGAGGACGGCGGGATCGCCACCCGCCGTCCTTACAGAAGCAGGCTAGAAGGGTTGCGTCCTGCGGGGCCTTTGCCCCATAGCACGCAACCAGATTCACTCACTGAGGCGGGATAAAACCCTACCCCAACGACGCGGGATCCTCATCTCGACCCAACCCCCGCAGAGACCACTGAGGTAGTCAAAGTCCGCCGGGCGCCACTGGAAATACGTTCTGCTTGTAACCAGAGACGCCCGGCAACGGACGTTAGAGCGGCCGCGGCCTCGGGCCGCGGAACTATAAAAAAAAAAAACTTCGTACCGGATAGATTTTCATACTTCAACTTCGGCATACTTTAACTTCGCAATGGAACTACGATGATTTTCATAGAATTAAGAAATAGTTTTTTACTTAAAGAACGAAGTGTTAGTGCGGTCTATAAATTTAACCCTTACAAGGAAAAAAAAGCCGGGGATTAACATTTACCGGCGCTGGAACTTTGTTCACTGACCTATTGGTTTGGGATAAAGTCAAGATTGGGCGATCCTAAACAAACTGTTAAAGATAGCTGAGAAAAATATATGCTGGAATCTTTTCTAAAAGTTTAGTCTTGAAATTTATCCACATTTCACTAAGTTATTTGAGGAATACGCGTAAGTAAACTACCAGACTAAGTTATGAATCTACTTGAAATCAAGCGCTTAACTTTCGAAGGGGTTAAAATGTATACTCAGCTCTGTTGATCCGAGTTTTTGTCTCTGAAAAGGAACGCTTTGGTTTAAATCCATGATCATCTTTAAAAACTAGTCTATCTTATTGGGGTGCTTTGGTCAGTTCCTCCACGTGGTGCACCCCGGGCAACGGCAGTGGCTGCAACTCTGCGGCAACGTACCGCAGAGTTGTAGCTACTACGGCTAATTCTGGCCAAGGTGGGGGTCTTGCCGCCTCGCATGAGGAACGCAGACCCACCACGACGGGGGCCTAGTGCGGCCCAGGTCTCTCCGCCGACACTCTGCAGAGCAGAGTGCTGCTGTGCGGAGAAACCACCAGGGCGACGGGTCCGACATCACTGAGCTCATCAGCGGTGTCGGACACGGTCTCGCAGAGACCACCGTTCGGCCGAACCCCGCCTGACCTCAGGCGGGAAGTCGGTTCTTCGGAACCGTGAGGAAGAAAACCTCGTTAAAAAATCACCAACGGGGCGGGCGGAACGGTCTTGTAAAGACCCCCGCCCGGCCCAGCCGTAATCCTGAATTGACAGGACCGGTGGCCCCTCGGGGCCGCGAGGATGAACACCTCTATAAAAAATTAACCCAATCCCAAGCTCTGACACCCGGTGAGGGGATGAATCGTGCAGGGGAGCTGTCACGCCTAGGGTGTCGCCCGTCGAAGGACGTTAAACTAATAAAAAATGGCTTTGCAAAGTGCGAATAATAAGATTACCCAACGGGGAACTGGAGGTGAGGAATCCCTCCACGAACACCCGGCTGTGACTGATGCGGGGCTCAGGCCCGGCACCAGTCACAGCGACCCCCATCAGGTATTTGGGAGGGGTCAACAAAGCCCGACAGGCCAGGGGGTGTGCCTCAAAACCACCCCCCAAACCGACGCGGAGGTCGCGTCGACCGCTGCTGGGACAGACGTCGTTCCCAGCAGCATGGAGACGGAGGGTTCTTCCTTGTGGAAGACCCCAGTCAAAAGGACTCGGGAGAAGGTGGTCCCGAAGGCGGGGTCGTCGCGTGACCGGAGCACCAGTTGCTCTGGGGGGACCGCATCCAGCGAGACCGAGGAGGGGGTTCCGACGAAGTACCTGGCGATTACGACGTCCGGTAAATACCGAAAGTCGCCGGTATTTAAAGCCCCCGCCCCTACAGTGCCGTTCCTGCCCAGTGGCAGGGACAAGGAGGTGCCAGCCGCGCGGGAGCTCATGCTGGCTCTTACCCGAATTGCAGAAGCCATGAAGGGTGGCACCAAAAATCTGCAGGGTAAGAGGCAGGTGGTGAAGACGGCAGTGACACACGCCCAGTCTTCCCTGGATGAGCTCCTAGCGCGGAGCGTCCCCGCAGAGGAGCAGAAGCTACGGGGCCAGGTGGCCAGCCTGGAGGCGGAACTTGCCGCGTCCCGGCTACAGATGGAGGCCCTGCGACAGGAGGTCGCGAACCTGACCAAGCTGGTCAAGGGGCCTACCGGGACCCAGACGGAGCAACCCACGCCGCCTTCCCCGAAGGCTGGGCCATCAAGGACGGCACCCAGGACCGCGCCCAATGCGGCGCCCGTATCGCCGCCACAGCCTGTGCCGCCTACTCTTACAGAGCTCATGGCGGCGATCGAGAGGCGCCTTGGCGTCCTTGAGGACCGGGCGTACCGCCCTGCGCTGACGCAGCCCGCGTTGTCCTACGCGGCTGTTGCTGGCGCCGGCGTTGCGCCCCGTCCGAGAGGCCGGCCTCCTAGCCGCCGCCCCACCCTGCCCCCGTCCGCTGTCCCAGCGAGGCGGACGCCAGCCGAAGCTGCGGCCATTTTGCGGAAGGGCAAGGGGAAGGGCAAGAGGAGTGCCACCCTCGCTGCCTTCAGGGCCACTCCCGCTGCTGCTCCTGCTGCCTTCTTACATCCCTCCAGACGGGAGGGATGGGAAGTAGTGGGTGCCAAAAAGCAGCGCAAGAGGGCCAAAAAGAAAACGGCCAGAGCCGCCGCGGCGAAGGCGCCGAAGAGGCCCCGCCCTCCTCGCTCCACCGCCGTCGTCCTGACCGTGACGCCGGCAGGTGTGGAGAAGGGTGTGGGGTACGCCGATGTCCTGAGGCAGGTTAAAGCCTCAGTGAACCTCTCGGCCCTCGATATTCAGGGGGGGCTCCGGTGTAAAAACACCCGCACCGGTGCTCGCCTCCTCGAGGTCTCCGGCGCCTCCAGCGGTCCCAAAGCGGACGCCCTAGCGGCTCAACTTAGGGTCGCGCTGGACGCAGAAGCCGTCCGCGTCACCAGACCTACCAAATGCGCCGCATTGCGCATCACGGGTCTGGATGACGCGGCCACGACGGAGGAAGTAATCTCCGCCGTCGTGGAGGCGGGCGGCTGCCCCCATGACCAGGTGAAAGCTGGAGATATCTCCTTCGGCTCCACCGGTCATGGGATGACAGTCGTCCAGTGCCCCGTCGCGGCGGCACTTAAATTGGCGGACGGACGAAGCCTCCTTGTAGGGGGCTTCCTAAAGGCGCAGGTGCACCTCCTTCGTGCCCGGGAAACCAGGTGTTTCCGGTGCATGGTGGTGGGGCACGTCGGAGTGCAGTGCACAGCGGAAGACACCGTGGGCGATCGGTGCTTCCGCTGCAGCCGGCCCGGTCATAAGGCCAATGGCTGTGAGGCCCCGCCTCGCTGTTATAGATGCGAGGCGGAGGGCAAAACGGCGGACCATCGGGTCGGCAGCCGTACCTGCGCCGCCTCGAGGCCTAAACCTCGTCCGTCCGCTGTAGGCAGCGGGGGAGCCGCTTTTGCGCGGCCAGGTTCGCAGCGGGATGCTGACATGGACGTACATTAATGTGCGCCCATGTCCGCATCCTGCAGGTGAACTTGAACCACTGCCGCGCTGCTCAGGATCTTCTGTACCAGAGCATCGCGCAGTGGTCCATTAACTTGGCCGTGGTCGCCGAGCCGTATTATGTCCACCCGGGAAGTCCGGTGGACCAGGACGGCTCGGCCTGTTGCATTTTTGGGGGTTCCGCCGTGGACACCTCGCGCCTTGCATTGATTGCAAGCGGCCGGGGGTGTGTTGCGGCGGAATTTGAAGGGTTTGCGGTGGTGTCGGCCTACATCTCGCCGAACATTGACGAGTCTCAGTTTGAGCTATGGCTCACTGAGCTCGACGTCGTCTTCGCTGCGTGCCGCCCTCGCCCTGTCCTGCTCCTGGGAGACTTCAACGCCTGGAGTGAGGCGTGGGGCTCCCGGGAAACCAGGGACAAGGGGAGGCTTCTTGAGGACTGGACCAGAACACGTGGTCTGGAGGTCCTCAACCGGGGGAATGTCGTCACCTTTTGGCGGCGAGGGGGGGAATCGATCGTAGACGTAACGTTCGCATCCCCTGACCTCGCCCGCCGTATTACAGGCTGGCGCGTGGAGGAGGGTGAGGAGACGCACTCGGACCATCGGTACATCCGGTTCGATGTCGTCCCCTCACCTGACCTCCCACAGCCGGTAGCAAATCCCCCGGATCCGCGTTGGGCACTTCACCATCTTGATCGGGAAGCTCTCCTGGAGGCATCCATCGTGCAGGCCTGGATTCCGGCACCGGACCGGCCTGCCGATGTGGATGCCGAGGCGGAGTGGTTCAGGAGAGCCATGTCGCAAATCTGTGATGCAGCGATGCCTAGGGTTACACCCAGACCGGCCAGGAAGCAGGTGTACTGGTGGTCGCCGGAGATTGCAGAGCTGCGCGCAGCATGCATCTCCGCCCGCCGCCGGTACACCAGGTTTCGCCGGAGGCATCGCCGCCCAGACGACGCGGCAGCCCGAGAGGCGGAGCTTTATCAGGCATACAGGGAGGCTAAAGGTAATCTCCAGGAGACGATAAAGCGGGCCAAGACGGCGGCCCGCGAGGAGCTCCTGGAGACCCTGCAGCAGAACCCATGGGGGCGCCCGTACCTACAGGTCAGGGAGAAACTCCGACCTAGGGCGCCCCCACTGACCCAGAGTCTCCAGCCGCAGCAGCTGGAGCGGGTCATGGGCTCCCTGTTTCCGACGAGCGCGGAGGAGCACGTCCCTCCGCGCATGGCTCCGTCTCTGCCCGACGCGGATAGCACCAGCGAAGACGACGTACCCGAAGTCAGCGTGGGGGAGCTAGGTGCGGCAGTACTCCGGCTTAAACGCCGGAAAATCACTGCCCCCGGACCCGACGGCATTCCTGGCCGTGCATGGGTCCTGGCCCTCGAAGAACTCGGGCCTCGACTGATGGGGCTCTTTAGCGCATGCCTCGAAAGGGGCCAGTTTCCCAAGGTGTGGAGGACGGGGAAACTGGTCCTGATCCGTAAGGCGGGGCGGCCGGTGGACGCACCGTCCGGATACCGGCCGATCGTGTTGCTCGACGAGGTATGTAAGCTCTTTGAGCGAATTATCGCGGAACGCCTCGTCGAGCATCTCACGAGTGTGGGGCCAGACCTGGCGGATAACCAGTTCGGTTTCCGTCGGGGACGCTCCACCGTGAGCGCGATCATGCGCGTGAAGAGCCTGACGGAGGAAGCAGTCTCGCAGGGCAAGGTGGTGGTGGCGGTGTCTCTTGACATCGCCAACGCGTTCAACACCTTGCCATGGAGCTGCGTTAGGGAGGCGCTCGTGTATCACGAAACGCCTCTCTACCTCCGTCGTATTGTCGGGGCCTATCTCTCGGAGAGGGCCATAGCTTTCCCCAGCTGGCTCGGGCCAGCTCGGCGAGATGTGTCGTGCGGTGTTCCACAGGGGTCGGTCCTGGGGCCGCTTCTGTGGAACATCGGCTACGACTGGGTGCTGCGGAGTGCGTTGCCTAGGGGCGTCGGCGTAACGTGCTACGCCGACGATACCCTCGTCACTGCGCGGGGTGCAACGTACCAGGAGGCAGCACTCAAGGTCACGACGGGTGTTGCTCGAGTCGTGGGTCGGATACGGCAGCTGGGACTGGAGGTGGCCTTGCACAAGTCCGAGGTTCTGTGTTTTCACAGACCTCGGAACGGTCCACCCGAAGGTTCCAGCATAAATGTGGGGGGCGTTAGCATCGGCATCAAGCCCTCGATGAAGTACCTAGGGATCGTACTTGATAGCCGATGGAACTTCGGACCACATTTCCGAAGTTTGGTCCCCAAGGTGACGCAGGCATCGGCCGCGCTTTCGCGACTGATGCCCAACCTAAAGGGACCCAACGCTCCCTGCAGGAGACTGTACCTGGGGATCGTGCGGAGTATGGCCCTATACGGGGCTCCCGTATGGGCGGATAGGTTGGCGGTCAAGGGGAACGTGACTCTGTTAAACAGACCACTTCGAACCTTGGCCGTCAGAACCATACGGGGGTACCGCACGATCTCCGGAGAGGCTGCATGTCTCCTAGCCGGGACCCCTCCATGGGACCTGGAAGCGAGAGCCCTTGCGTCATTGTTCCAATGGCGCAAGGAGGCGCTGGAGCGGGACCACAGGCCTGCGTCTCGAGAAATCGAGGACCAGCGGTCCCAACTCCGCCAGGATCTCATGGAGTCATGGAGGGTGCGACTTGAGCAACCCAAGTGGGGTACCACCATCATCGCGGCGGTGAGACCGATCATGGACGATTGGCTGCAGAGGCAGCATGGTGACCTCACGTATCGTGCGACGCAGATCGTTGCCGGGCATGGATGCTTCGGTAGCTATCTGTTTCGCATGCATCGTGAGGTCACACCCCGGTGTCAACACTGCGAGGTTTCCGAGGACGACACCGCACTCCACACGTTGGTGGAGTGCTCAGCGTGGGCGAGCCAGCGCCGGGACCTCGTAGTGGGTCTGGGCGTGGATACCCTCTCGCTGGAGACCATGCTTCAAGCCATGGTCTCCAGCCGGAGTAGGTGGAACGCGGCCGTGTCCTTCTGCGAGCAAGTCATGCTCGCGAAGGAGGCGGCCGGGAGGCAGAGGGAGCGTACCCTCCCCGCCGAGTTCCGTAGTCGGCGGCCAGGGCGCCCCAGACTCCGCGACTACGCCCAAGACTATCGACCTCCATGATCGGGGCCTGAGGACGGCGGGATCGCCATCCGCCGTCCTTACAGAAGCAGGCTAGAAGGGTTGCGTGCTGCAGGGCCTTTGCCCCATAGCACGCAACCAGATTCACTCACTGACGCGGGATAAAACCCTTCCCCCAACGACGCGGGATTCTCGTCCCGACCCAACACCCGAAGAGACCACAGAGGTGGTCAAAGTCCGCCGGGCGCCACTGGACATACCCTCTTCTAGTAACCAGAGACGCCCGGCAACGGACGTTAGAGCGGCCGCGGCCTCAGGCCGCGGAATTAAAAAAAAAAAAAAAAAAAAAAAAAAAGTCTATCTTATTTCATATAGAGTTAAGCCGTTGGGTATTTGAAGCCCTAAAAAAGAACAAAATCCGACTGGTTGTGGACCTGAATTACCCTAGGGCGCCGGAGATTCCCAGGCGTCACTGGGAATCCGGGCACCACTGGAAATTCTTCCAAGTGCGCACCTAAGGCGCCCGGCAATGACGTAGGGGCTGCCGCGGCCTTAAAATTTTACCCCCCCTTTATAAGTCTGTCCCTATGCAAAGGACCTCGTATGACTGACAACTTATACTCTATGAGAAAAAAAATCGAACATGAAAATAGTGTAGGCCCAGTCAAATACGCTGCGACAAATATCTTCTTCTCTTCATCACTCGTTGTTATGTCGAATACATAAATAACTTTAAATTGGTCGATAACATCTTCAACCGACTCATACATCTATGAGAATGCACTCATTGTGTCTATTCCAATAATTCAGTATACCACTTAACTTTGAACTTCCGCGTAGAACAAGCGGACTCCAATCTCTAATATTTCCGTAGATCATCCATCAAATAGATCACGGCGCGGCGCCTCCACCATAAATGATACTCGCGTACAATATTACAATAAAAATAAAAAAAGTAAATGCTCTAATGGCGCACAATATTAATCATAGATAATTCTTTTTTCAGGAGCTCAGGTATCCGCCACCGCGGCCCTCACCCGAATCCATTTTCTTTCTTCCATTGTCTTCATTTGTTTGATTCCTTTTAAATGTTTTTTTAATATTTAAATTGTCTGATTCCTTCCAGCCAATACAAATTTACAATAAACTAAATGAGGTCGTATGCGAATGTGCAGACACCTTCACAGTAGGTACATAGTAACTCAATGCTAACTTGACAAGTTTAAAAAAAAAGCATTTAATTTTAATATTAAAATATAAATATAAATAGCATAATATAAAGCATAATAAAAAGCTTTTGACAGTATTTATTAAGAAAAAATGTCAAAAGACACCACATGGAATGAAAAATATTTTCATGAAATGGAAAATAAGTAATGAAATTTTATTGGAAATACGAGTAGAATAGAATCCAGATATATACAGACTTGAATTGATTTGTTACTATACTTATTTTAAGTAACTGATTTTACTATTGTCGTTACCCTTCACTCAAATACTTTTTACAATCGATGTCTTAACTAAGACAATATTACTCGAATTTCAAGTGACTTTGGTAATCCATTAGCTCAGTCTGATAGTTGTTAGACTGGAAAACCGATCCCAACTGAGTTGGGAAAAGGCTCGGTTGATGATCAATGATAAATTGTAACGAAATATATTCCCTCTATAGAAAAACTTAATACTAAGTTAGTAGGTATTTAAGTACCAGAGTGGTATAAAAAAACCAAATAAAAAAAATTAATAAAGTACATACATTTCACAGAAATAATAAATAGAAGAGAGAAATAAAGGTAGGTACCTATGTAATTTTATGTGTGAGCATGAGTAAAGATAAATATTGCAAGTTAATATCGTATAACACTCACTAAGTTTATCACGGTTCTACCTCGAATATTATACATTAGGTGGCAACCATAAAGGTATGAACACATCAGCGTATGAAATTTCTATGAATATTTTGAAAGGGTCAGCAACCAACTACAGCTTTTTGAGTTAATTACTGAGGTAGGTATATGAGGTGAAAATTCATGTAGGAACGGTAAAAAATTCATGCCACGGGTACCTAACTGGTTAAACCACTGAAAAAAAAACCTATAAAATCTCTTACAGTGAAGTTACATAATACTACAAAAATTGCATAAATTGTAGGCACTAAGTATCGGTCCAAAAATTGTAGGTTTATACACCTAAAATATGTACAAAGCAAATTTTTGGATCGGTCATGGTAATTGGAATTTGCGTTACCGCTAACAAAATGCAGTGACCAGTACCTTTAATCATCGCGGTTCTGAAAAACGGGATAGAATCACCACAACCGTACCTCTGACTACCCCCTGGAGATATTAGGCGTTATTGTGTTACTAGGTATATCTAACAGTTCTTTACCTAATTAGTACGATATATTTGCCATTCGTTTCAGTTTTAAAACAGTTTGTAAAAAAATAAAAAAGTCATTACTATACACCGTGAAAGTTAAACGGTGGTACCGTTCAAAACAAAATATTTTAAACTTAGTTTCGATAACAGTAGTAACGAAAAATATGTTTTTTAAGCGGTGGTTCTTTCACTCTGTATGGATCTCGGAATATTTACGATGTATTGTATGAAGTTTTCGATATTTTAGAACTTCAAGGAGTTATTCCTCCAACATGGTAAATACCTCTAAAACTCTAATACGAGTAGTAATGTTAGTGACCATAAAGGTTTTGTACCCTTTTTTTTTATTCCGGCCGCTCTATCGTCCGTTGCCGGGCGTCTCTGGTTACAAGCAGAACGTATTTCCAGTGGCGCCCGTGAAAAAGTCTCCTACAAATAAACGTACCAGTTACAGAGTTATACTGAAAACGGAGGTTCGTTTACGCCACTTAATGTGCAAGTACCCTAAGTTGGTCGTATATACAGCTGAGTGAATCGACAAAGGCGCTCTCACTAAAGACGCGTTACTAACACGGCTGAACACAACCAAAAAGGCGTAAGATGTTTTGCATATTAAGTGAA
This sequence comes from Nudaria mundana, assembly GCA_963556515.1. Taxonomy (NCBI): domain Eukaryota; kingdom Metazoa; phylum Arthropoda; class Insecta; order Lepidoptera; family Erebidae; genus Nudaria; species Nudaria mundana. The sequence goes on along the minus strand of OY748290.1, from coordinate 7,224,153 downwards.
TCTGACCTATTTATTTATTTCCTATTGTTGTTTCCGGAATAAAAATTTACTAAATATATATTATAAAAGACTACGACTGTTAACTGCAGTCTCATAAAAGTATTGAGTTAACATGAAATGAATATTTATGTAAATGAGATAAGTACCATACATTATTGCTTCCCGAAAGGATACTGTATATCCCTTTGATACTATCACGATTTATCATTGTCATAATCAGTCCTCTGGCCATAGACCTTCCTATCATGATTTAACCCCTTTTATCAAGTGCTAAGAGACCATTTCAACGTATCTACCGCGAGCAGGTGAGAATGTGCAATTTTCTAAATTAACGCATAACGCTTGGTGTATTAGTTGCAGCATCTTTCTGGATACGTTGTGTGTATTATACTATGAATGTACTCGTAGTTACTGATGATTGAAAAAGAGTGGCCTTGAGTTTTTACTGCCAGATTCTTTTCTTTTTGGCTCCACCCGTTGCTTTGCGAATCTGGCTTTAAATGTAAATGCTTATATGCTGACGTTAATAAGTGTTATTTTATAATCTATATTAATAAAATATTTTTGAGTTCGAGTTGAGTTTGAGTGAACTTGTTGACAGATGGACGAGGATCTAACAAAAATACAGACAGTTGGACGTCTACTGGGGAAATGTAGGTGTAAAAAACGCTTCTATTCGGCCTACCCCCTCGGGGAAACACGAGTGATTATCTATCCTGATGATTGTCACACTCGTATTTATAATTAATAAATAGGTCTATAATATAGGCGCGGCTATTCTACTGCCAATTCACTAGAATAGGCTCGCTACACTACAGTCAAAACCGAACACTAAGAATACAATATAAGAAAGTAGGCCAATAAATTTCAGTATCATAATATGTTTATATTTATCTGTATACAGGTATTCAAATATAAATCAATGCGCCAGTCTACCATTAATCTAAAAGACATTTATATCCACACATTAAAAGTAAACAAATAGATATCGTGGCGAACTGAAAACATATTTATATCTTGTATGATATTCTTAGAAGAGTGTCTCTGAATTTTCCATGTGACCTATATTAAAGTATTAAAAACTTGCTTAAGATATTTACCAATTAACATATTATTAAAAAGCAATGGTAAGTATGATGTTCAAACTTTTTCAAATACATATTATTCAATCGAAATGATCACACAAATGCTAGTACAGAATTTAAGATTTGTGAGCATCCATCCGTGACATAACTATAGGCCAGTTTGACCATGACATGGTGTGACATAATCTAGCCAAAGCGTGTTCTAAGCGTTAAGTATTCAATTGACTTGCATTCATAATCATTAATTCCCTAATTAAATAGTAAAGAACTATTCGCTTATAATTCGTATTAATTACTTCATTTATGGGTATATCCTCGCAAGGCTGTCCCCAGGGCGGTATTATTTACTATGGAAATTTTACAAACAGACTGTCAGTTTCAATAAAATCACGTTTGTTGTATGGAAGCCCCCTTAAAAATATATTATGTTCTGTTTTTTTAGTACTTGTTGCTATAAAGGCAACAGAAATACATCATCTGTGAAAATTTCAACTTTCTAACTATCACGGTTCATGAGATACAGCACAAGACAGACGGACTGACAGCGAAGTCTAAGTAATAGGGTTCCCATTTTACACTTTGGGTACGGAACCCTAAAAAAACTACATCAATTTTAAGTATTTTATAAAAAGGTGTTTGTTTTGTTTGTTCTATTATCGAAACTGAGTCCAAAATATATTTTTTAAACGGTGGTACTTTCACGGTGTATAAATCAGAATGTAGCACATAATTAGGCAAGTTTTTGTCTCGTACAATTTATTGTACCCTTGAGAATAGGGATAAAGCAAACCATTTGCCACTAATGGAGTCACGGTCATTAACTTGTAACTAGTGCCACAGAATAGGGAAAAGTATGTTATATGTACTTACTTGTAGGTACGTAGGTACATAATTTATTTATGGGTCGTACAATAAGTTAATAACATCTGTAACTGTTCTCATGTAGCCTAAAAAAATAAAAAAATGAACTCAGAAAATTTCCATTTGGAATCTAGGTGTATGATTCTTATTATACCATTGACAAAACGTCTTAGTTATGTTAAGATGGTTGTTGTGAGCGATAAAATATTTTAGACACAATAGCACAGTAAATTACAGCCTTTACTGGCCTATATAAATATGAAATAAATGTACTATTAATGAGTTATATATTTTAAAGTACAAAACACTGTAACGGATTAGGGATTGAGTTGAGTACACCGTGAAATGGGTAGGTGCCAAAGCATTTTCCATTTTCTTCGGAGGTTTAAATTAGACATTACCTGTAAAAGAAAAAATACATATAATTTTTTATAAAAATATACATACCATGCAATGGAACAAGAATAAAAAATAGGTTCCTATAGATAACAATCTTTGTGTAAACTGTATTGATTAGGTATGGAATCGGAAAAAGAAAGAAATAGCTGAGCAAAGCTTACTAGATAACCGTTATAAATGCTTCTATTTTTTTATTTATTAACAAAACATATGCATAACATAAACAAAACATAAAATATGAGTAGGTACTCATATTTTATGTTTTGTTGAACCGGAATGAAACACTACGAAACGCAATTTTAGCTCCAAATTTGAAACTTAAGGGTAGTTACACACATGCGGGCCGGCATTAATCGGCAAGGCCGGGCGGTAAAATCGAATATATATATGTAGATGAATGTTCGGGAATCATAAGCCGCTCGGCTGCCGCATATTATCACTCGGCTTGGCAACTGCCGACTTATGCCAGTCGGCTTGCGACATTCGAGACGATACTGCGTGGAGGACGCGCGCGCGACTCCCGAATGAAAACCGAATTGTGCCGATCGGCACAAGCCGAACGTAATTTAGTAGTTGCTTTGGGTTGGCTTTTTCATTCTGCAGTACTGCCGAATGGAATGATGTGTGAACCGAATGAACAACGCGATCGGCACTAGCCGATTGAAGTCGAACAAGTGCAGTAATTGCTTCGGGTCGGCTTTGTTGTTCGATAAATACTGTCGAACTGACAATGCCGGCCCGCTTATGTGTGTAGCTACCCTCATGCACAAACTCAAAATTACTGAAGTCCAGTCATATTTAAAATTCTATTTCAATAAAAAAAATCATACATTTCTTTAATAGTATTCAGTTAAATGGCTCTATTACTATGTAAGTACTACTCCCTATACTGTGCTATTACTATGGAGTTTTATACATGTAGGCAATACTAAAATGTACATAATCAATGTTGTATTAATACACGAAATGTGCAAGATCAAACGAGGGAACGATGCAGCTTCATATCGGTATTTCGATACATAATTAATTCCCGAGGTAGTCAGTTCTGCTAGACCATCTGAATTATTTATTTACTGACCTTATTTCGTGGAACTTTCGAAGCATTTGGTATTTTCAACCTGAAATTCTATCTTGTGTAAAATATCAAAATATTTTTTTTACAAGTAAAGCGTGTGCGTTCTCAAGTAAGAGTTGAATAATTTGATTTGAAACTATTCAGTTTATTTCATGATTTCTGGTTTTTTCTTGCAAAGAGATACTTTTGCATCGGCAAACATTAGAATTTTATATATATTAGAATTATATACCGTTTACAAAAAAAATAGGGAAGTATTAGGAAGTATATTAGGAAAATGTTTTTTAATCTTTATACCTAACTAGCTGTCCCAGCGAATTTAGTACCGCATTAATTTTTCTAATGTTCCGCACATTTTTTTTTCAGAAGATCCTTCTCCTAATAATAATGAACACAACAAAAAAAGAATTAGAGAAATCGGTCCAGCAGTTCTCGAGCCATTAATTTCTTAACCAACACGACTTTGTTTTATATATAGATCTAACCAGCTAATCTTCGCGGTTCGGCCCTTGAATTCTCCGTTGGAATTACCGAGATATTAATAAAAAAAAAGCTGAAGTACCTACTGGAGATTACACCTAAGATATTTATTATTATTATTAATGAACCATCTTAAAAAGCTGTTGAGATTGTTAGGTAGTACCTACTTGTAGATGTGCTGCAACTGCATGAAAAGAATATTTTTGGATGCAATCGAGGTTGGGTTGCTGCAAAACAAGTTAAAAAGTCACTTTAAGCAGTCAACAGTGCTTGCGGGTGCTCAACAAATAGTAGAACTTTTAAACTTATAACGAGCTTCATGAGGAAGATAATTTGTTGAATTGAGGTATAACTAGGTATGTATAGTTTAGGTTTATCTAGTTGGGGATTTTTTATATTGATTGAGTAAACACCATTTTTGAGTGGACAACATTCACGGCATCGGTTATAATTTCTAACTACGAGTAGATTGACAAAAATTTGTTAGTTTTTCAAAAATATAGATTCAAAGCTGAAACAAAATGGTAATTATACATATATGTACCAAAGTATATAATATATTACCACAAACCTCCGAAAGAGTTGGAATCTTTAGCAATTTTATACAATTATCTTCCCGTGGATGTTGAGAACTAGAAAACCATTCTTTTTATGTCAAATAGTTAAATTTTTTAATAACCAGATTGTGTATGTAGTTAATCTTATTATGTCATGTGGCCTATCTCAGCAAAATTTTGTATACAAAAACAATCAATCCTAAAGTTTTACTTTATTAGTCTAAAATATATAGCCCAATTTCAAAGCAATGTGCCTTCTTTCATTACAATACGAAATAAATTGTAAGCGCAACATTTTGCAAAAGAATGTTAGGGACATTTGTTTTCCTGCTATCCTTAACAGTTTGTGTAGGATTGTCCAATCTCGACTTTAGTTGAACAAATAGGTCAATGAATAAAGTTCCAAGCCACGGTAAATTTAATCCTCGGGTTTTGTGATGGGATTTTTCTATCTTTGTACAAGACAAAGCAGTTGTTTATATTGTTGTTTTCGATTAAATGAAAGGGCACGTTGTTAAAAGCACTGTACCTATGTAGGTATTTGTGAAACTTGCCTTTTTAGGGTTCCGCTTCCTAATTACTGAGACTTCGCTGTCCGCCCGTCCGTCCATCCATCTGTCTAGTTAGAAAGTTAAAATTTTACAGAGTTTACAGTTACAGATGTATTTTTGTTGCCACTAGGTATAACAACAAACCCTAAAAAAACGTCTAAGTGCGTATCGGGCCACGCATAGAATAGGGTTCCGTAGTCACCCATATTAGCATATATAACTCCTAAACAAACAAAGTTGTCTATTCCGCTATAGTTTTCCTTCAAAGTTGAACATCCAGTAGTCCACCATCATAAATGTTTTCACTGTTTAACCAAAAAATTGTAGATAAATATTTCTTCCAACCATGAGTCGAACAGGATTTTCTCAGTCTACCTATAAATAGCGAAAAAATGTAAAACAGGTAAGTACTTAAATTTAAAAAACTCTTCTTATCACGAAAAAAAAAGCTTAATTTTTAGCGTTAAACGCTGCGGATTAAAGTTTCTTATTAATTGCAATAGTTTTTTTAGACTTACCGCTTTGTGAATATGTAGGGTGGAACTTTATCATTTATCATTATTAGAATAATTAATGTCTAAACGTCAGAACAATAAATTATTATTTTTTTTAATTCCGCGGCCCGTGACCGCAGCCGCTCTAACGTCCGTTGCCGGGCGTCTCTGGTTACAAGCAGAACGTATTTCCAGTGGCGCCGCGGAGAACAATTACATTTAAGTAAACTAAACTAGGGAAACATAACCTAGGAAAACAACGGTATGTAGTTTTGATGTTTCATATAGAACTGCTCGCCGCGCCTAGTCGTTCGGTGACGGAAAGGGGAAGGGGGTATCAGGTCATGTAAAACCTCCGCACACTCACCGAAATGTAACCGATAAAAAACCGAAAGGCAGGCCACTCGTCTACGGTGTTCTAGGCTCTGAAGATTAGCCCCCACAAGTGAGTCACTGCCTATGATCCTCTTCGCTCGGCGCTCCAACGAGTCCAAAGCATCCAGCTGATATCTAGTAGACCCATCCCAGAGATGGGAACAGTATTCCATGCAAGAGCGAACTTGAGCTCTGTAAAGATTTAAGAGCTGCTCCGAAGTGAAGTACCGTCTCACCCTAGAGAGGATACCAAGTTTTTTGGCAGCAGTGTTTGCTATGGACTCGATGTAGCGACCGAAATTTAGATTGGATGTGAGATCCAGCCCTAAGAGCCCAAGACGGTCGTTAGTCGGTACGGGGACATTCCGGAAAGTCGGAGTAAGTTGGAATGGACTCCGTTTCGCCGAAAAAAGACAAGCCTGTGTTTTTGAGGGGTTGAACTCGACCAAATTAGCATCACCCCATTGAGAGACAGCTTCCAAAGTCGAGATCACTCCCTCGATCATCGACTCCCTAAAACATTGGACCTTTGATCCAGACTTCGCATCGGACAAGTATCTCACCGAGACTGTGCTGTCATCTGCATACCCAAAGATACCGGGTGTTACCAGCAGGGCGTTGATGTGCAGCAAAAAGAGAGTCGCGGAGAGCACAGATCCCTGAGGGACACCGGCATTAATACCAAGGAGATCGAACGAGGAGCCGTTAACAACAACTCGAATCGATCTGTGCCTCAGGAAATCTTCGATCCAGGTGCAAAGCCCAGGAGCAATACCGTATGCCGGAAGCTTGCCAATGAGACTTGCGTGCCAGACCTTGTCGAAAGCCTAAGTGCAGGCCACACCGCCAGCGGGCGGGCGAGCGAGCTAGGCGGGCGAACATCGTTTCACCTCTTTACATACTTCGGTTCACACTGCGAACTACCGACTAAACCTACTAGCGATGCGAGCGAACCTAACGAAATTATCCGACTATTCCAGCGAAGCTTCTCGTTCACCTCGTTAAGCGCGCCCACTTCGCTAGCTTAGCTCTAGCTAGCTTAGCTATCGTCGCCTCAATGTGTTTACACCGGGTTGGTTGTCGCCTTCGACTGTCAACCTGGTGTAAATGAGCCATGAGATTCTAACGTCAGGTTATCTACCATAGTATGACCTTTTCTGATTTTTTCTGTGTGTTTTGACAGTAGATTATATATTTAACAAGCTGGCAACATCTAAGAAACGTCAAATCTGTCAGAAATTTTCATTTGAAGTCGTTAAAGTGGGGGCTCTCAAACAGTTCTCAAATTTCCCTCTTTTCCCTCATTTCCCTCCCATTTAACTATATAGAAGTGAATTTGTCAGGATAAAACTTGTTTTAAACTAAGTAACACTTATTATTCTACCTTAAATAAACAATGTTAAACATTTCATGCAAATATCAGCATTATTATAATATAAAAGCATGCAAATATCATCATTATTATAATATAAAAGCAAAAATTGTAGACTACTGTAAATTGTGGGTAACTATGAGGTTATAAGGCACGTCATAGATGTTTTTAGGAACGAGTAGGGGGGTTAATCGGAACGAGTTATTATTAAATAGGGACGTGCAACAGTTGTATAGGGACGATAACAAAATAATTGGACGTGGTGACAACCCTATGCGCTTGGTCCTATGGCTCATGAACGGTTCCTTTTGACCCCAATTTCTGTTTTAGTAGAACCTGGCTATATTTTATCGATTTATGGAAAATCGGCAGCATAATTTCAAATTTTTTTTTTAATTCAAAATCTATTCAACTCGACTAAAGTTTTAGTAATATTTAACCTATCATTTATACCGACGAAGTGGTTGTTTTCATCCTTTAAAGATAAAAATCTTTCCTTTTCACCCCGTTTGACGGTATCAGGATTCCATGGTGGGTATGCTGGACGAAGGGACACGGTCCGCCCGCTCCGCCCGCTACGCCCGTCCGTCCATAGTTTTCGGTGTGAACCACATAGTTTACTTCGCCAAAATTTTGCGTAGTTTGCTATTTCGCTTCGCCCTCTCGCCTAGCTCGCTCGCCCGCCGGCTGTCGGTGTGGCCTGCGCTTTAGAGATATCAAGAGACACGGCAAGAGCCTCACCATGTTTCTCAATGGCTTCGCTCCAGAGGTGAGTAGCATACACAAGAAGATCCCCAGTAGACCGGCCTCGACGAAACCCGAATTGACGGTCACTGAGGAGGTCGCTGTCTTCCAGGTATGCAAGGAGACGATTGTTTTAAACACGCTCCATAATCTTACAGAGTATGGAGGTGATTGCGATAGGTCGGTAGTTGGTAGGGTCGGCGCGACTTCTTTTCTTAGGGACAGGTTGGACATTGGCAATCTTCCAGGATTTCGGAACTTGACCAGTCCTCAAGGATAAGTGATATAGGCGAGTCAGAACAGGGGACAACTCAGGCGCACATGACCGCAAGACAATGGCAGGAATGCCGTCAGGCCCACTAGCCTTATTCACATCCAGTGCTGAGTATTTTGAGTACTTCTTTTTGGCGGATGTGCACTTCTGACATTGCAGAGTCACAACGACAATATGTACCAATGTTCCATTATTATTTACTAAGTAGCTGTTGCCCGCAGCTTCGCCTGCGTGTTACTTTAGATCTACATAACTTTTTTCTTTATGAAGCGATTGAAAACCAAACCGCAAATTCAAATCAAAAATTCAAATCGGTTAAGCCGTTTCTGAGATTAGCGTGTTCAAACATTCAGACAATCAGACAAAAGTTCTAAAAACCTTTGTTTTGGGTTTTATTGAGTTCATAAAGCCCCCCTACAACAGTTTCTCTATTATATCTTCTATTATATTCTCTATTATACCATAAAAATTCATCTTAAGATACGAAAATATGAAATATTATTTATTATCTTCGTCGTGTGTGATAGTCCTATGAATTGTATGGCGAGCGATATTGTATCTTAAGTTAAAATATTACAGTATCTTAGCCGTGTGTAGCGCCCCTTAGTGAACTCCACTGCGGGTAACGTAACCTGTTCTGAAGAGCTCTTCAATCTGATCCCACCCTCTTCCTTCCGATCCCGAACAACGCGTGCCGGGCATAGATGCCACTCCCACACAGTGGATAGCATGTTCGCGAGAACCGAGCGTTTTAAACGTTCGTTTCTCTGCCGAACGATAGTGGCCTGGAACGCCCTGCCTATACACGTGTTTCCTCCCACACATAACCCTGGGTTCTTTAAGCGGATCGTGAAGAGGCACATCAGTAGGTCGTCAAGTTGAGGGCCACTGTCTATAGTATTGTGCGCTGTGAGAGTGGCCCACAATCGCTAGACATTGTCACGACTTACCACCAGATGGGCGGCGTCAATTTGGCGAACCCAATATAAAAAAAAAACCTACGACAAACTTATTATTTGCGGTTGGTATAGTAATCGGGTCTAGGGATCGAACCGCAAAGTTAAGTTTGTTTTTTATTGTATATACTTTTCCGGGATAAAAAGTACCCAGTGTGGTGCCCAGGATATTAAAGAATAATTACACCAAGTTTTTTTTTGTATTTAAAGCAATGAGTTTGCTTAAATTATAAATAGATTACAAAACCTGATGTCATCGGCGGGACTCGAACCCACGGCCTTTCCCTAACAGGGGGAGTGCTCTGACCAACTGAGCTACGATGACCTGCTCCCCCTGTTAGGGAAAGGCCGTGGGTTCGAGTCCCGCCGATGACATCAGTTTTTGTGATCTATTTATAATTTTTTTCTTAATATTTTAATTATACCAAGTTTCATCGTAATCGAAACGGTAGCTTTTGCGTGATGCCTGAACAAACAGACAGACAGACAGAAATTTGTTTTTATCACTTTTTTGGGTTCGGTGTCGGTCTAGTAACACCCTCTGCCATTTACCGCCGTCAGCCAAAGTTACTGGAGGAGCCGCGTAGTCGCACTAATCTCCGGAGCGGGACCCCTCTGACGCGTGCACTTCGCACTCTTAACCTAATAGCCAGCACAGTAGACTTGTTTAATTGTTCATTGAGTGAATTTACGAAAGTTGCGTTATATATTATATGTTATGGAAGGTTAGATGTTAGATAGTTGTAAGATTAGTTATGTATGTAAGATTATTTGCTTCACTGTCGCATTAGGATACTACGCCCTGTAATGATAGTGTTAAGTTATGAGAAATAAATAAATAAATAAAATAAATAAATAATAAATTAATTTTTTTGATATTTTCAATGTACAGAATTTTCACTTCTACAAATTTATTATAAGTAGTTATAGATGTATATTTGTCATACTCGTATTTACCGTAAAGACCAAGAAAGCTAACGACCTAACGCAACACTAGATATTAAAATTGTTTATTAGACTATAAATAGCTAACAGAGGCTGCACAGGTGGCTAAGGTTCTCTCAAAAAAAAATTTTTTTATAAGTAAAATTTTTTTTTTATCATTATACAAAGCAATACCTTATTTTATTCCTATCTGTGACTTTACCTATACAAGCATGATAAAACTTATACAAAAAATTTAAAAAAAATCCATGGGTAGCCGGCATGTGAAGGTGCCTGCACATTCGCATACGACCTCATTGGGTTTATTGTAAATTTGTATTGGCTGGAAGGAATCAGACAATTTAAATTTAAAAAAAACATTTAAAAGGAATCAAACAAATGAAGACAATGGGCGAAAGAAAATGGATTCGAGCGAGGGCCGTGGCGGGCCCCTCAGCTCCGATAGAAGAATTTTTGAAAGTGTAATATATGTAATAATTGTTAACACGTTTAACGCCAGAATGGAAAGTAATACGCTTTCGTATATGAATTAGACAGTTTTTATATATTTATTTAAACAAAATTAATAATAAGTAACGCATTTTGAGATCTCACATATTTTTTTCAAATGTATGTTATGTAAGTATAGGATTTACGCGCCAAAATGCAGGGTAGACTCAAGCGCGAAAGCAACCGGTCGAACCGCGCGTCTTGACCCGCGTGGCTTGAACGGAGGAATTATGACTTATCGTTTGCGCAGGGCCGTGTCGGACAATACTGACCGACGGTGTTTATTCATCAAAATACGAGTACTGTGATTTCTCTGATGAAAATTTTGTTTTAGTAATCCAAAATACCATACATACAATTAAAAAACATAAATTAAAAATTTTAGACATTAAAATTTTTTTAGTATGATTTATATGGATAGTTAGGTGTCGCCCAGCCTTGTCTGACATGGCGTTATACGTGTTAAATATAAATAGTATCGGGGAAACCGAAGGCTTTTTATTCATAGTAGATACGATCCCGAGTACAGGCTATCAGTGCACCACGATCCTTGGATGTATCAGAGCTGAACGTTACAGTACCTACTTACCTACCAATTGCTATTATTAACTACTCTAGTCAAATTTGTACCCCATCGTCTCTACTCGCTAATTATTAACTAAATAGCAGTTTCTGATTTGCTAATCTTACCCGTCGTGCTGTAACACTTTGGATGTGTAAACAAGCAGTAAACACAAAATTATAACTATGTTAACACGTCTAGATAACATTGTTGAGTAAATAATACGAGTAGTTTGACAACACGGAACTATCGAATATGTTAAACTATGAATGAGATGATTGCGTAGGCACTTCTAGTCAAAATCACCTTAACTCAATAAGTACTAGCGGACGCCCGCGACTAAGCCCGCTTGACAAATTATATACCTATTCAAAAACCTTCCTCGAGAACCACTCTATCTATTGGTGAAAGCAGCATGAAAATCGGTGGAGTAGTTTTTGAGTTTATCGCGACCATACAGACGCGGCGGTGAACTTAGTTTTATAATATGTGAGTAGTGATTATGATAATTTCATGGCGCTATTACATAGTCTATACGATCAGTTGTTACTGTACAATTGTTACTGTACAATACGTTTCGTATAGTATCAAATTGCGCACATAATTATTATCTAGGTAGCAACTAATCATAAATATTATATTATTTCGTTTGATATTCTGCTCATTTGAGATGATAATTTGTGTGCATGTGTGTTCTACATGAGTGCTTATGTATTCGGAGTAAACATGTGAGCACGCCGAGTGTTGTTCCATATTGTGTTAAGTGTAATTTAAACATTGTTAACACTACCAATCTAGAGATTGCTCAAGCATGTTGTAGAGTTTGATTAAAGAGATTTCAAGTGTTATTTAATAATACTCGTATGTAATAGGCACAATTACAGGTACATTACTATAGAATGGAAATATACGCAATATAGGATTCTTTTACAATTTTAAATAGAAGTAGGTTTTGAAATATGTAGGATTTTTTTTAAGTTTACGGATTACTCGAAGAATGAGATGTTTGAAAGGGTATACGGGATTTATATAGGTACGCTTCGGGCATATAGGATGATGGTATGTTTGTGTAGTTTTTACAATATGTGCCTAAGTGTACCTAGTACCTACCTATCATAAGCATTATAAACGAAATGCATTCGATCATATTTTGACCCAGCTTTGTGAATAATTCTGTTATGATTTCCATTTATTGATAGTTGGTTCGACGAATTATTGGTCAATTTCATTGTATTTTACTAAAAAGTATTATAAAGGTATTTCGTAAGACTTATTTACCGAAACCAATACTAGGTAAGGTGCCTACGTAATATCAATATTTACATAGTTAAAATATACTAGCCATAGCAAATTATAGGTTCTGTTCAGTTATTATTATTATCCCTGGAATGGCTTCACATCAGCAGGTAGTGTAGTGGCTAGTTTCCAAATAAGACTAAAGTTTTAACCAATAAGTTAATAATGGAATCGCTTAAAACATGCAATACCCGTTCCTTCGTTCAAGAGCAAAGTCCGCCAGTCTTACCTCCACGCATAGGCAACACCGACTTACCTACATTGTGTAAATATAGAAATATTTATGTTCTTATAATATTTATATATTTACAGTATTTTTGCATTATGTAGGTATATATTCTTTATTGTATATAATTATATAATTATGAGCCCATATTGTTTTAATATTTTATTTGTTCCTTAATTAGTATTTGTATTACTACCATTGTCGATCACAATTTCACAACCAACATTGAGCACCTACCTGAATGTTATTTCGGCATCACCTCAAGGTCGACTGGAAGAAAAATGCCTAATGGCATTAAGTCCGCCATTGTACACCGTTGTGCATAAATTTTTAAAAAATAAATAATTCTTCAAATTGTAACAAAGCAGCATATTTTGTAAATTTTTAAGATTAGCTGCGTGGTATTGAAACTTTATCAACGATGAAACTGATTGTCCATCCAATTTGATCCAAGCCAGATAACTGAAAATAAAAGGTTTCTTGAAATCTATCTAAACAAGCAATTTATTACTTGCCTACAAAGAAAATCGTGACTTCGACCCCTGCTGATATTTTTATCGCTTTGAGACAACGACAGTCGACTGAATCCATAAAAAATGAAACCTATTCATCGAGATTATAATCGAGTGGCGAGATTTATTGTCAGTCTTTTATACATATTTCTGAAAATTAAAAAGGTCACTGTACCAGGTCATTGAACTCTTAAACAATATGGTAATTGAAATAAAAGACAATTGTGTGAGAAAACACAGAGGTAAAGTCTATATTACTCATCTAAAGATTGGCTTATCGGCTTCTTGAGAGATGAGAGTATTCTATTTTTGGAAGAGCTCTCGTGAAAATATTCTCAATGATACTTGGGTTCGAAATACCTGATTTATCACGTGTGTTGTCACTAACAAAATGTTTTCAATATTCATGTTCAAAAAGTTCGCTGAGTTTGATACAAGGTAACTTCACTACATAATACTAAACTTACTTTTAACACAGCTTTTTCTTCACAGCTCTTTCTGTACAAGTGACTTATTCCATTATGTATTTACTATATGTTCCACCAAGTGCCGACAATCGAAAGCATAAATTATATTTCTTACAACGAGGTATTCCTCGATGATCACCAATTTGATCATCACCAAAACGATGATCACCAAAACTATTCCTCGATGCTCACCAGAGGTGATGATCGTTTAAAATTTTAATTTTATTAAAATTTTCTATTCCTCGATGATTACCAACCAATATCATTGACATAGTGCAGGGACTATATGAAAAATATCGACAGAAGAAAACATTTATATTGAATAAGACTAACTTTATGTATGTACAGTCAGCGTCTAATAACAACAGTCAAGGTACTCTTATCTATAGGCGCAACCAAATAGTCAATAATATCGGTACAAACAAAGTTTCCTTCTTGTTGACAACGATGTAGTCGCTTCAAAGGGCGAGACGTTTAAAGTGTCACATAGATAAGTGTTTAAAAATATCGTAACATGCTAAATGAGACATCAAATGCGCACGCATACTTGTCTCTTTCATTCCGAACATGACGTCGTAGACTGGTTTTTGTTTATAACAGTTGTAAATAATGGTATAAAAGTAACTATGTTACGTCTGTCGTTCAATTCAGAGGCACTAATACAGACATTATACAAATATCTTGAGCGTCAACATTAAAACGCAAAACTCTTTTTATTGTAGTTCGACCTTTGTACGTATGGTGTCATAAAAAAATAAGTTAAATTTGCATAGATTTATTGAGTTAAAAGTAGATTTACATTCTTTGAAGTCGGTTAGTGCAGTTTTACTGCGAAATAAGTAATTAAAATCGTATCATCTGCAAGAATTACGTCGGAAAGACGTCTTCTCATCGATTGTACAGCATTATAACATAAATTGTCGCCTCTCATAGACTCCCATATTTTGTTAACGTGAGTCCTTAAATTTGAAGTGGTTCCTGCTCGTGTACCATCCCATACCTGAACCATTTTACCCCACAAATTTTCAATTGGGTTTAGGTCGAGACTATGAGTCGGCATCGGAATTAACTCCAGGTCCCTGCTACCTTCCAAGTAATTTTGAACAACTCTGGAGTTGTGTACGGAACTGTTATCTTTGACAAACTTAATAGCTTCATGGAGAAAAAAATCCTGGCAACTGCCAGGATTTTTCCTCCTAAACGTTTTGCTTCCAATTGGAAGCAAAACGTTTTCGAGGATGTCATTGTAAAAGGTGCCATTCATTCTTCCTCCAACCTCCACTAGCTCTCCTGGTCCGCTTTGAGTCATCCATCCCCAAAATCCTAAGGTGATTCGACCACTGCGATTATTAGGGAGGACATTTCTTTCATCATATCTTGTGTTCAATGTCCGGTAGAGAGATAAGCGTCCCTGGGCAGATGACCAAAAAACATTTTCATCTACAAAGATCACATTATCAAAATTAAAATTTCGTGCGAACTGTAAACGCTGTGCTTTATGCATCGGTGTTAATATAGGTTTTTTTAGCAGGAATACGATGGCGTAACCCATGTTCCCGCAGGCGACGTCTTATTGTGCTCTGTGATATGTCAAATTCCGCCAACATACTCCTGGAGTTTATAAATCGATTGCTAACAGCTCGCTGCACTATGTTTCTATCTTCATCTGTATTTGTTTGACGTGGACGACCAAACGAAACATGGTTCCGCAAAGCACCTTCACTTTGCCATCTCTCTATCCAACGGTATACTGTGTTTCTCTAAATAAAAAAACAGAATATATGTCAGTTATGTATGAATAAAAATTAGTAAGATTCAGCAAGATGGGTTACTGATCTAATTCTAATGTGAAACTTACGGATATTCCCAGTTCATTTGAAATATCTGTTATGGAGACACCTTCCTCTCTCAAATATATTATACGATGTTTTTTAGTGTCACTAATTCGATATGTAGCCATATTTATTTAATTATTGGTTCAATAATAGTATTATTATTTCTAGTTGGTTTTATTGCACTTGACATTAATATGACTTATAATATAATACTAGACTATATTGTCTAAAGAGGTTTTTATCTAGGGAAACCGTTTAAGTTTTAGTTGGTTGGTTTATGGTTTATTTCCAAAACAATATATGCTGTGATCCTTTATTTACAACTGTTATTTATAAACAAAAACCAGTCTACGACGTCATGTTCGAAATGAAAGAGAGAAGTATGCGAGCGCATTTGATGTCTCATTTAGCATGTTACGATATTTTTAAACACTTTGACTGAACCTATCTATGTGACACTTTAAACGTCTCGCCCTTTGGAGCGACTACATCGTTGTCAAGAATAAGGAAACTTTGTTTGTACCGATATCATTGACTATTTGGTTGCGCCTATAGATTAGAGTACCTTGACTGTAACTAACTATTAGACGCTGACTGTACATACTTATATTATTAACATGTATACAAATATTTTCATTTTGTTTAGTAGTGGTATACTCTTGTACTTGTACTTACGGGCTGATCTCCGCAAGTCCACGTCTAGTGCGCGGGTTTTGCGTGTGGGTGGGACTCTCTCACTCGTAGTGGTATAACGTAGGTATATGTGTAGTGTAGTGGCATAGGTATTGTGTTTTGTAAATGTATTGACTTATTATACCTATGTTAGCAGCAGAGTGAAAATTTTAACGGTTAGGCGGACGGGCGGGCAGCGGAACCTTAATAGCAGGGTTCCATTAAACCCTTTGGTACCCGTTATTTCCTTTTTAGGGTTCCGTGCCCAAAGGGTAAAACGGGATCCCTATTACCGAGACTTCGCTGTTTATAATATTGTGAAACGAATGTTTAATCTCATTTTGACGCAAGTTGCTGGTTATTTTTTTTTTTTTTAATTGGGTTCGCGAAATTGACGCCGCCCGCCTGGTGGTAAGTCGTGACGACGTCTAGCGATTGTGGGCCACTCTCACAGCGCACAATACTATAGAGAGTGGCCCTCAACTTGACGACCTACTGATGTGCCTCTTCACGCTCCGCTTAAAGAACCCAGGGTTATATGTGGGAGGAAACAAGTGCACAGGCGGGGCGTTCCAGGTCACTATCGTTCGGCAGAGAAACGAACGTTTAAAACGTTCGGTTCTCGCGAACATGCTTTATCTGGTGGTATTATGGTTAGATCATTTTGCACAAAAAATATTAAACTGTTTCCTTTTTTTTTTTTTTATAAGTTTAGGTCGACAAATTTACGCCACCCGCCTGATGGTAAGCTGTGGCGACGTCTGGCGATTGTGTGCGACTCTCACAGTACACAAGAATACTATAGTACTATACGGAAGTGCCCAGTGGGGCGCGTACCGACACACTATACTCGGCTGGGCGACTCGTCAACAAGTAGATCCAGCAAGGCGGGCGTGTGTTCTGACCGGTCAGGTATCCGGGTGATCCCCTGTACCATCTGGGTCAGCCCGTGGGAGAGAGCGAATGCATGGGCGGTTCGTCCCGCATGATCGGTCCTAAGGGACCCCAGCCACTCAACGTGATGACCGTTAAAGTCCCCCAATAAAACCAGATCAGCGTTCGGGAATCGCACCTGCGCATCGTTAGCCATTTCGCTGAGGTAATCGAAAAGCCTTGTTGTCCCAGTGTCCCCTGTGTGGGAGCGATAGACGCACACGTAGATCTGGCTCATAGAGCCATGATCCACGTGCAGCACGTGGGCCGGCGGCGGCAGCAAACATTCGCCCTAACGAACACGCACACTCCGGTTTTGTCGCTGAATTGTTCCTCAATGACATAACCCGGGTAACAGAGGTAAGACGTGTCGTCAGGGTGGCGTATCTGTGTCTCCGTTAGGAACATCACAGAAGGCCGTGCCGTCTCTAGGTGGTGGTGGACGGTATCGAGGTTCGCATGGAGTCCGCAGATATTCGCGAACGTGGAGTTCGCGAATATCTGCGAATATCTCAAAAGAAATCAACTTTGTGGGGTTTCTAGAGGCCGCTGTGTACCGTTTATTACTTTGTTGCACTGTCATGGTGAGAATATGGGGAAGCGTGAAGACAGGGCGTTATTTATTGCGGCAGTAAGTGACAAAGTGCAGAGGCTAGCTTCGTCTCGAACTGTGTGGCTAGGTCGGAGCCGACCCGCCGGACGGAAGGGCTCCCAAACCCCCTTGATGCAAGGCCGCTGCTACCCCACACCGGTTACCACCCGGAGCGGCGACCCCAAATCAGGATTATAATAAACCCTTATGTTTCTGGGAATAGGGAACCTACAGTGAGCTACTTATTTGAAGCTGCCTTATCGACATGTGGTTGTTCTAGATCTTGTGGGTGTCTGCCATGCAATATTTTCTTCTTCCACTGTTCTATTTCAGGTTGTTATTATTATTTCGTTTATTCAATAACATTCTTATTTTAAACATTTTTAAATACATTTATAAAATACAAATACATTTAAAAATATAAAAAATAGTGACCCACCAGTAGCGGAGTAGGACCCAAACTACCGGCGGTGGAGGCTACAGACTGAGAAACCTCCTAACAATACGGCTCGTGTCGAGGATAACAGCCTTCTGAATCTGACTCTTGATCCAATAATCTAACGAGAGTCTCTTGAGGTGTTGATCGAAACTCTTAGCTATTAGTCCGTTTGCCGCACAAAACAGAAGAATCTAAATGACATTTTTTAAGCACGATGAAAGGTTAAGGGTTTCTGAACAAAACTTCTTCGAACACAATTTGAATAAACCAAACTGAGCGAGATAAGAGTTGGCGATTGCTCTTTTGTAGTTCTGTATTCCTAGTACTTTTGTTGTTTGTGTATCTATGGAACTACTGGGTATATATTTAATAAAACAATTTAAAATTAAAATAATTTTTATTTAAATAATGTCAGCGGTAAAAGTAGTTTAAAATTACATGGAACAAATGGGATAAAAATCGTATTTTGTAAGGTTGCAAAAACTCCATGTGGAACTGGCTACATGGAACTACTGGGAATAATCCGATTACTATACCAAACGTAAATAATAAGTTTGTCGTAGGTTACGTAACCCGCAGTGGAGTTCACTAAGGGGCTCTGCACACGGCTAAGATACTATAATAATTTTATCTTAAGATACAATATCGCTCAACAGCTAAATCAGTAACTGGTGATCAAGAAAGCTATAACACGCAGGCGGAGCTGCTAGTTCAATATAAATATTTTCTTCTCTCGATATTTTTTAGTCCCTGCACTATGTTTATGATATTGGTTGGTGATCATCGAGGAATAGAAAATTTTAATAAAATTAAAATTTTAAACGATCATCACCTCTGGTGAGCATCGAGGAATAGTTTTGGTGATCATCGTTTTGGTGACGATCAAATTGGTGATCATCGAGGAATACCTACTTACAACATCCAACTTATAAAATGTAAAAATATTCCAATTAAAAAGTTCTTGAATGGTATCCCTGGAAGGAAGTTTCTTTAAATCAGACAGTACGGTGTCACTACAATAGAGTGACACTTTTACCGGCTAAAAACAACGCCGCCATAGAATATAACTATTGCCACAAACTCGAACAGTTCTTTTAAAATAAATCTATTATAGTACAAGGCGTGGAATATATAAAAGTACGTGTCATATCCTCTTTAACTCCTGAACTAACAGAGTTAACTGGTCCGTTAACTCATAGTTTTCTTTTAAAGTTCATTACATCGACCACCATCTTGATATTTTTAGATTTTTGAGCAAGCCGTTTAGCTATTAGGAGGCACTTTGTCGGCGTAGTAAATACACATATCCATGCAAAATTTCGTCGTTCTAGCACTAACCGTTTGGGAGTAATGCCGAGGACGGACGGACATGACAAAACTATAAGGGTTCCGAGACTTGAACTACAGGACCCTAAAAAGGACTAACCGTTTCTTAAGACTAAGTGTTGAGACTTTAATACTTTGAAACGATTCGCTATTAAGCTTTCTTTAGTTTGTAGTTTCTACAAAGTGTAACGTCGTCTTTAGGATTAAGTCTGTGAACGTTGGTTTCTTAGTCTATAACATAGTTAATCCAGTGACATATTAAAGAATACGTACTAGTAAACTCTATTTTATAACAAGTCATTTTTATAATATATTAATTAAAAATAAATCCAATAAATTTCAAAACAACACAATTGAAACTAACTAAATATAGACATGACCTACACTAATTATACCTACTAAGATTACATCTAAATTCTAACATGCGTCAAAGAACTCCTCCGCCTCGTCGCCGACTGGCAATGTTCCAAAAAGGCTGGCAGCATTGTCACGTTGTATGGCAATACTTATTCTTTGTGCCAAATAATAACCAGCCTTCTGGTCTTGAGAAGTGTCGATCATGAGTTTAGATACATTTTTGAATAGGCTGCGAGCACTCGGACCCCAAGGTGCCAGCGTCTCTACCCCAAACGGCTCTAATATGTAGTCTCCTGCTAAATTGGAGTATTTGCGCCGTTTAAGGCTTTCCGCTGATGCAGCAGTTATTGAATGACAAATATTATTCCCGCAAACATTCGACAAATAAGAGCGTAGTAGTAGTAGGTAGTAGTCACGGATAGGGACCCCTCCATGGGACCTGGAAGCGAGAGCCCTTGCTTCATTGTTCCAATGGCGCAAGGAGGCGCTGGAGCGGGACCACAGGCCTGCGTCTCGAGAATCGATGACCAGCGGTCCCAACTCCGCCAGGATCTCATGGAGTCATGGAGGGTGCGACTTGAGCAACCCAAGGGGGGTACCACCATCATCGCGGCGGTGAGACCGATCATGGACGATTGGCTGCAGAGGCAGCATGGTGACCTCACGTATCATGCGACGCAGATCGTTACCGGGAATGGATGCTTCGGTAGCTATCTGTTTCGCATCAGTCGTGAGGTCACACCCCAGTATCAACACTGCGAGGTTTCCGAAGACGACACCGCACTCCACACGTTGGTGGAGTGCTCAGCGTAGGCGAGTCAGCGCCGGGACCTCGTAGTGGGTCTGGGCGTAGATACCCTCTCGCTGGAGACCATGCTTCAAGCCATGGTCTCCAGCGGGAGTAGGTGGAACGCGGCCGTTTCCTTCTGCGAGCAAGTCGTGCTCGCGAAGGAGGCGGCCGAGAGGGAGAGGGAACGTACCCTCGCCGCCGAGTTCCGTAGTCAGCGGCGAGGGCGCCGCAGACACTACTACGCCCAAGACCATCGACCTCCATGATCGGGGCCTGAGGACGGCGGGATCGCCACCCGTCGTCCTTACAGAAGCATTCTAGAAGGGTTGCGTGCTGCGGGGCCTTTGCCCCATAGCACGCAACCAGATTCACTCACTGACGCGGGATAAAACCCAACCCCAATGACGCGGGATTCTCATCCCGACCCAACCCCCGCAGAGACCACAGAGATGGTCAAAGTCCGCCGGGCGCCACTGAAAATAGTTCTGCTTGTAACCAGAGACGCCCGGCAACGGACGTTAGAGCGGTCGCAGCCTTGGGCCGCGGAACTAAGAAAAAAAAAAGTAGTCACGGATTGCCAATTACTAAAGATATAATTATATAAATTATTCCGTCACACTAGGTACTACCCTACTTACCCTACTACCCTACTACTTATTTTAAGTGTATCCCATTTTTCAACCGACTTCAATAAAGATAAGATAAGATAAGATAAATACTCTTTATTGTACATCGTGCATAAGCAATAAATAGTAACATATACTTAACATACATGCCTTAAAACTAATGTACAAAGGGCTGCCTTATCGCTAATAAGCAATCTCTTCCAGGCAACCTTTGGATAGAGAGAGATTTATACGATATAATGTGGGTAGTGTACAATATATAAATAACTTTTAATAGATAAAAGACAAAATTTTGAACGATCCAAGTGTTTATGCACGCCTTACATGTAACGGAAGAGCGTTCCAGAAGCGGGAAAAAAGGAGGAGGTTCTACAACATCTTTTATGTTTGTTACCTTCATCTCTTTGGACTGGGGACCATTTCAATTTGGTCCCATTCCAACAATTATTTGATTCCATTTCGGTAATTTGAAGTCGGTTGTTGTGTCAATTTATGACGTATATTTGTAGTATTTTGTTTTTTTTTCTATTTGACTTTGTTCACGTATTGTGGCTTTATTTAATACACACCATCTTCTCATATCACCTTCACATATTTCACCGGCTTTCGACAATCGATAGTTGATTTTCTTGTTGCTCAGATTGATTCCAAATCCAGATTCATGTTTCCCCAGGGACAATAAAGTCCTTATACCGAAATTGAAAAAGGGACTTACGGGTGCGGTGTTGTTCTATGTGTGATGAGTGGAATAAACGCTATAGAGATTTTGCCAAACCACTTTGACTTGTTATTTTATTACTCTTTTATTTAACTAACTTACCTCACAAAATTTCGTATTTATTCCTCTAGGTAAAGACAAATATATCCATATTTCGCCAATCTCCATGTCATACACCACGTAATATACTTATTACAGTCTTTTGCCGTCAGCAGGTGCACTGCGTGCAGGTGAGAATGACGGAGATGTTGATAAAGTCCTGTAGCATCTACATTGTCCACATGCTTCAGAGTTCTTTTTTTACTAAATGGCCAATTTAGGCAATAAAAGTAAATAATTAAAAAATATGTTGTATAAACGCGGCACGTGCTTGCCACGTATTTCCTGCCACACATACGTCACTAATAAGTGTCAAACCAAATCACACTGTATTGTGACAGTTATTGTGACACGACCGTGTCACTTACGTCAATTTTACGTCTGTGTAACATTGATTGTAAAGTTGAGATGCAACATTAAAAAAAAATCTTTCTTTACAGCATATCTGATAATAAATGTAAAAAATGTAAAAATAATCCATAAAATAAAACCAATAGGACGTCTGACGCTCGTGGCTAAGTGATAACCGATTAGGTTACAACCGATTAGGGTACATTGCAAAAGTTAAGCAACATTTAGCCAGACCGGTCTTAGGATGGGTGGCCCAATATCTTAAGACATTGAGACCCCTTCGTGCCTCAAAAAAAAAGTAAGCCGTCTCGGTCCCGGTTGTAGGAGGCCTAAACAAAATCCGGCTGGTCTGACTACAGAACTTCGATATCGCCCATGGGTTGTGGTGGAGGTCAGATGGTATTCGCTACACGGAAAATATAGAAACTCAACCGTATTGCAGTTAGATAGGAAAGTGGACCCTAACTGGGTTGAGAAAAGGCTCGGTTGAGGATGATTTACAGGACGCCCGAGGTTTTTTAAAATCATGAAAAACACAACAGGTGTACGTTATTAGACTGTAGTCTTAAATTAAAGGTTGGTAATTAATTACCTAACGAACCGGCCTATTTATTCTGGAAAAGTCATCTCAGCTACGTAGTCGTTGGTGTACGAGTACAAGTATTATGGTAAAAAATGTACGCGTAAAAAAGTCCAGACTCAGTTTACTCAAATTCCATGATTCAGAATCAAAATCTACACAATCGTTTTCATCAGTTCAATTCCGTAACAATGTGATTCGTAAACAACGTGTAATATAAAAGTAGGTAACATTTCTATTCTTGTATCGCACACTGTACTATTTGTTTACTCGGATTTACTACGGTGTTACTAAGATTGTTCGTAGTATATAGTGTTCATTGTGGATCGTGATACTTTCAGTAGATAAATTAAAAACTTTAAATTTGAATAAGATTTTATCATGAATGTAGCAAGTCGCAATGTGGCAGTCGTTAGGGGAAGTTATTTTTTTTTTTTTCTTTATTGGGACATTTAACAGTTACACGTTATGACTTAATATATCTTAATACAATGTTAAACACTTGGGTAAACGTATAACCCACACCAATGTCCACGGATGTGGCAGAAAAAAAAACAATTGTGAGTGAGAATTATACATAGGTAAGTGCAAGAAACAAGAACAAAAGTATAAATGTGATGTATCTTATAAGTGTAATTTTGTGAATCTAATTATTTGCCAAAATATCGCGTGTTAATCTTTTAAAGCTAAACAGGGAAACGGATAAAATGTCGATTTCAATGAAATGTGTGTTATACGCTTCCAAAATTCGTCGCACAGGCCAGCGTTCGTTTTACACCTTGCGGTATGAAACAGTCGACCGGTACGCACCCCGCGATAAACCGTTCTAGGTACAATATAAGAAATTTGGTTGGTTAAATCCGGACAGTCAAACCTATTATTACAAAAGCCGTGCAACGTCGCAGCCATGAACACGCCTAGACTCCAAACTTAACAGGTTATACCTTTGCAGGAGTTCTTTGTATGATAACCTTGGTTAACGACATCTATACCTCATGGCTCGCAAAAACTTCTTTTGAACCATTTCCAGTCTGATAGTGTACTTGTCGTAAAAGGGACTCAAGTTGAGAGCGAATAAGGGTTGTATGGCAACATGAAAGTGGAGGGTCTCTTGAAGTCAAGCGTTGATCTCATCACAAAACCGTACATTCTGTAGGCCTTACCAATTATACAGTTGATATGCAAATCTAGGTGAAGCTTACAATCTAATAAGACGCCAAGATCACGAATTGAATCCACCTTCCCCAGTACAGTGACAAAAAGAGAGTAGTTAAAATTTATTATATTTCTGTTTTTGGTAAAAGAAATAGCACTGCATTTAGATAGGTTGAGCTGAATTCTATTTTCAGAACAGTAATTGGAAAGCCGGTCCAAGTACTCTTGCAACAGTATGCAATCTTGTGTCTTTCTACATAGCAAATATATTTTAATATCATCAGCATACATGAGGAATTTTGAGTGAACAAAGCAGTGTCTTATATCATTAATAAATATAATAAATAGCAACGGACCGAGTATAGAACCTCCTGAGGACACCGTGACATAGTTAGATTCAAATCCATTAATGACTACTTGCTGAGTTCTGTTAGAGATGCATGCCATGAACCAACGAAGAATACCGGATACCGTTAAAAGCGATTTTGTCCAAAAGTATTTTGTGGTCCACCTTATCGAAAGCCTTCCGAAAGTCAGTGTACACAGCATCAACCTGCACTCTATCGTCCATTTTCTCAAATAAGAAGTTGCAGAACAACATCAAGTTAGAGGTCTTGTTGTTGTTCAGGAGCAATAATATGATGAAAATAAGGATATAGACAACTGTGCACTAATCTCTCAAACAGCTTAGACAAGGTAGACAGTATGGAAATGGGACGGTAATTCTCAATGTTACTCTTATCGCCACTTTTGAATACAGGAATAATAAATGCTTGTTTCCAGACAACCGGAAATACTCCTTCCTTTAAGCATTTGTTGAAGATGATGTGGAGAGTCTGGACCATGACCTTTGTTTAGGTCCAATTTGCAGAGTGCTGCTTCTATGTTATCGTCGGTTATATGTAGGTCAGAAATGCATGAAGAGTCAGGAGCGTAAGAATTAGGAGGCTGCCATTGCTCCGGAATAAGCGAAGAGGGTTCATAGACTGAATTAAAAAAATTGAAAACATATTGCATATTTCTATGGGCTCGTTGGAAGTTGTTGTAGCGAGATACATGTTTGCAGGTATGTCCGCCTTTCCCTTACGCTTCGATATCTTTGGTTGGAGCCCTTAATCAAAAATCTGACCGGTCTAACTACAGAACTTCGATATCGCCCATGGGTTGTGGAGGTCAGATGGCACTCGCTTCACGGAAAATATCGAAGTTCAGCCGAATCGCAGTTAGTCTGGAAAGCCAACCCCAACTGCGTTGGGAAAAGGCTCGGTGAATGATGACTGATACTATAACTATATTGTCTTTGAAGGGAAGACTATAATTAATTGCTGTCTCTCCGTCCACAAACCCATATCTTAAAAACGGTACTAAGTATAGGACTTAAATAATTACGAGGGTGGATTGAAAATTAATCGGCGTAACCAAGAAAATAAATACATAATAAATGAAATATATTTTTATTTTTCAACGTAATCACCATCAAGTTCAATGCACTTTTGCCATCTGCCCTTCCAAGCATTTAGCCCGCTGAAAAAAAAAAATTATTCCTTAGAGTCAAAATATGCGTCTACTGCTGCTTTGACCTCGTCATTTGTCAAAAATCTTTTACCTCCCAAGTGCTTTTTTAGGTTAGGGAACAGAAAGAGTCTGACGGTGCCAGATCAGGTGAATAAGGTGGATGCGGTAACAGTTCAAAGCCACAGTTGTGAATTTCTGCCATTGATTAGACAGACGTGTGAACACGAGCGTTATCTTGATGAAACAGGACTTTTCTTCTGATCATTCCTGGACGTTTTTCTTTTATTTCCTCTCATAAACGACGTACTAAGGTGCAGTAATAATCAGAGTTTATAGTCTGACCCCTTTCAAGATAATCAACCATAATCACACCCTTGTCCCAGAATACTGAAGCCATCACCTTACTTGCCAACAAAATCGATTTTGCCTTTTTGGGGGTTGGTGAACCAGGTCTTTTCCACTGTTTTGATTGTTGTTTTGTTTCCGGTGTACAGTAATGAACCCACGTTTCGTCCATAGTAACAAAACGATTCAAAAAATAGCATTCATCAGCTTCAAATAACTCCAAACAGTCGCGTGCAATAGTCAATCGCATCCTCTTTTGCTCAACTGAAAGCAGTCGCGGAACCCACCTCGCTGACACCTTGTGGAAACCCAACACGTCGACTATTATGTTTTGAGTACGTTCATAAGAGATGCCTATAATCTCGGCTATCTCTCTAATTTTCAATCTGCGGTCTCCCATAATTAAGTCGAGTAATTTTTAACATTTTCGTCAGTAGTGGACGTTGAAGGCCTTCCAGAGCGGGGTTCGTCTTTCACACTCTCTCTACCACGCTTGAATTCTGCTATCCATTTTTTGACGGATGAATATGAAAGAGCGCAATCCCCTAATGTACTGACCATATCATCATGGATGGCTTTTGATGACAGCCCCTTCTTATGGAGGTACTTAATGACGGCACGCTGCTCGATTTGATCCATTTGCAGAAATGATGTCAGATTACTTTGTTAATAAATTTATAAAATTAAAACTAATTATCGCACACATTTCAAACTTCACACAATTAACAGGTCTGAACTGAACTAAATAATGTGGGTAGATTTGATTTTTAGAACTAAATGGATCTTCTTCTTCTTCTTTTAAAAACGTGGCTCCATCGATAATGATCGATGATTCGCCAATGTCAAGGTAATGCTTGATTAGTTGATAGTCCTGCACAGAAGAACTAGTTATTCCTAACTAGCTCCAGGTGCAGGACAAGAAACGTTGTTCGGTATGTGAGTATCTGGGAGCCCGATTTTTGCGGAGCGCCAGAGGTAACCTAAAAAGCCACCAGCCATGCGCTCAGCAAAAATCGACCTCCAAACTAAATAGATCAGTGTTAGGCCGACTAGTTTTCAATCCAGCCTCGTATTTTTCATATGGTCCAACTTGGTTACCCACCTTGCACCCGGCAAGGGCAACTTTTTGCGACCCGAAGTGTACCGGAGAACTATCCTTCGAACAGTAGTTTGAACGGCAGAAAGCTGTTCTTCGATCTTAGCTTATTTAATAATATTATAAACTTTGGAAATGTATTCGGGATATTTACCATGTATTATTATTTTGTTGTCGAGTTTCCGATATTTCGGCACTATTGCAAGCGCCATGGTCACGGAGGAACTGTCAGTACATCGCGAAATAGTTTTAAGGTAAACCGTATCGGTCTACCCTCCTTCTCACTCGTTTTTGTCGCGCACCACTACTATTGTCCGCATTGTTCTCACTACCAACTCGAACATGATCACGGCACACAATACTCACGGTATCCACTCGCGGTTTTTGTTTAGGTTGTTGTTTATTTTTACATAAACTGACCACTGGACGCCAGACACCCGGCAACTGAAAACCGTCTTCACGATTGAAATTTTTATATTTTGTTATTTCAATGGCTTCTCTCACCAACCTGGGTATGTAATGACGGTCTGCCGAAAGTATTTGTGGGTTATGTAACTCTATCCAATGATCAGTACCTGCCTCAAGTATATGCTCCGCAATCGCAGACTTCTGTGGTTCATTATTTCTGACCGCCCTAATATGTTCCTTCATTCGGCATGCAACCGATCGCTTAGTTTGCCCAATGTAGGAGCTACCGCAGCTACAGTCGACTTTATACACACCCGGCTTCTCCAAGGGGAAACTGTCCTTGGGCGAGCGCAAGGACTGTGATACCTTTCTCAGAGGCGTGAAGATAGTTCTTACGGATATTTTCTTGAGAATGTTAGCGATCTTATCAGTCACACCTCTGACATATGGTAGGAATGCTGGGTGTCTTTCTACCTTGTAATTTAACTGTTTCTGCGTGCATCTAGGTGGCTTGATCCGTCCACTGTACCCATTGCGCTGTAAGACGCCGCTTATATGTGTTAGTTCAGCTTCCAAATGTTCCTCGTCACATAAGTTATATGCACGGTCAGTAAGCGACGCCACGACTGAATGCAATTGGCGTGGGTGGTGATGCGAGTCTGCATGTAGGTAGCGGTCTGTGTGAGTCGGTTTTCTATACACAGAGTGGCTGAGAGTCCCATCCGAACGAACACCAACCTTCACGTCCAGGAAAGCAATGGACCTCTCTATTTCCATTTCATAGGTGAAGCTCATTTTATTATGGATGTTGTCTAAATGAGCCACATAACCCTGTACATCACGCTCATCGCCCTCCATGATACAGAAGATGTCGTCCACATACCTTTTCCAAAGTTTGATGTTGTTTTGCGGGGCAGTAGTGATAGCCAGTTCTTCGAAATGTTCCATCCATAAGTTGGCCACCACAGGAGCCACTGGACTACCCATTGCTACTCCATCTATTTATATGTATAGAAAACCATCCATGTATAGAAAACCGACTCACACAGACCGCTACCTACATTGCAGACTCGCATCACCACCCACGCCAATTGCATTCAGTCGTGGCGTCGCTTACTGACCGTGCATATAACTTATGTGACGAGGAACATTTGGAAGCTGAACTAACACATATAAGCGGCGTCTTACAGCGCAATGGGTACAGTGGACGGATCAAGCCACCTAGATGCACGCAGAAACAGTTAAATTACAAGGTAGAAAGACACCCAGCATTCCTACCATATGTCAGAGGTGTGACTGATAAGATCGCTAACATTCTCAAGAAAATATCCGTAAGAACTATCTTCACGCCTCTGAGAAAGGTATCACAGTCCTTGCGCTCGCCCAAGGA
The DNA here is from genome assembly GCA_963556515.1 of Nudaria mundana. Classification (NCBI taxonomy): domain Eukaryota; kingdom Metazoa; phylum Arthropoda; class Insecta; order Lepidoptera; family Erebidae; genus Nudaria; species Nudaria mundana. The sequence goes on along the minus strand of OY748290.1, from coordinate 7,195,206 downwards.
CAGTTTCCCCTTGGAGAAGCCGGGTGTGTATAAAGTCGACTGTAGCTGCGGTAGCTCCTACATTGGGCAAACTAAGCGATCGGTTGCATGCCGAATGAAGGAACATATTAGGGCGGTCAGAAATAATGAACCACAGAAGTCTGCGATTGCGGAGCATATACTTGAGGCAGGTACTGATCATTGGATAGAGTTACATAACCCACAAATACTTTCGGCAGACCGTCATTACATACCCAGGTTGGTGAGAGAAGCCATTGAAATAACAAAATACAAAAATTTCAATCGTGAAGACGGTTTTCAGTTGCCGGGTGTCTGGCGTCCAGTGGTCAGTTTATGTAAAAATAAACAACAACCTAAACAAAAACCGCGAGTGGATACCGTGAGTATTGTGTGCCGTGATCATGTTCGAGTTGGTAGTGAGAACAATGCGGACAATAGTAGTGGTGCGCGACAAAAACGAGTGAGAAGGAGGGTAGACCGATACGGTTTACCTTAAAACTATTTCGCGATGTACTGACAGTTCCTCCGTGACCATGGCGCTTGCAATAGTGCCGAAATATCGGAAACTCGACAACAAAATAATAATACATGGTAAATATCCCGAATACATTTCCAAAGTTTATAATAATAACGACCATGGCAGTTTAAATAACTATATTGTGCACCGGTACGGGCCGGAATGTGTAAAACTAATCAAACAACTTGAACGGACGCGGAAAAAGAGTGAATGTATCAGTGAGTCACTATCCTTTTTACTGAAGTGTCGGGATGCGGATGTAATTCCGATTTGTGCGCGAATAAAACCTCGCAAAGACATTTATGGTTTCGCGAACATTCTACGTAATTGTAGTATCAAGTTATTACGTAAGTCAATTAGTAACACTAGATACCGCTTAAACAGGATCCAGTGTGAGTTGTACGATATACATCTTAAGTGCAGTGCGGTGTTGTCTAGGGAAGATTTCGATAATTGTGACCGAATCACATACTTACAAGCGCAACGTTCGAGGGAAATTTGTGCTTTGAAACAAAAACGTAAGTTTGATGCCCTCCTTGCAAAGCAGAAACCATCTGTCCCCTACCACAAAAACTTACGAAGTCAACGAACGGTTATCAATCTCTCCCAAAAAGTGTTGACCAATGAAGCACTTGACGCCTTGGAGAGAGGGTTGAACTTTGCCCCCACACCTACTCGTATTCCGTATGAAAAAGTGATAGGTACGGTTGAGGAGGTGGTTAGACGCAACAAAATACCGGTAGAGGATGCAGAAGTCGTGAGACAGGAAGTGGCACTTACCTTGCGTCGGGCCAAGCCTCCACAGCCAAATATGACGGCCGCCGAGCGTTCCGCACTGCGAGAACTGAGGAACGACGACAGTATTTATGTCCTCAAGGCGGATAAAGGGAATGCTACGGTAGTTATAGACGTCACAGAATACGACGACAAAATTCGGAAACTTTTAAGTGACGATAAAACCTATAAGAAAGTCAACTATAACCCTACGGCGAGAACCAAACGAAGCACGGAAAAGTTGATAAAGGAGTGCAAACAAGAAATTGGTGACGACACAGTGATGTATCTGCTACGTCCCAGAAACATTGAACCCCCCAAATTATATGGGCTACCTAAGGTTCATAAGGCAAACGTACCATTGCGGCCTATTGTGAGCCAAATTGGCTCACCCACTTATGAACTAGCTAAACACGTAGCTAAGGTACTGCAGCCCTTGGTGGGGAGAACAACATCGTACGTCAAAGACTCCCGACATTTCATACAAATTTTGCGCCATACCACAGTGAAGGAAACGGAAGTGATGGTGAGTTTTGACGTGGAGTCATTATTTACAAATGTTCCTATAGTTGATTGTATGGAAGTAATCAAACGCAAAATCGCAGAGAAGGGCCTTTCTAAGATCTATGCTGACCTTGTGCATCATTGTTTATTCACAAATTACTTTGTGTACAGTAACGAATACTACCTACAAATAGATGGAGTAGCAATGGGTAGTCCAGTGGCTCCTGTGGTGGCCAACTTATGGATGGAACATTTCGAAGAACTGGCTATCACTACTGCCCCGCAAAACAACATCAAACTTTGGAAAAGGTATGTGGACGACATCTTCTGTATCATGGAGGGCGATGAGCGTGATGTACAGGGTTATGTGGCTCATTTAGACAACATCCATAATAAAATGAGCTTCACCTATGAAATGGAAATAGAGAGGTCCATTGCTTTCCTGGACGTGAAGGTTGGTGTTCGTTCGGATGGGACTCTCAGCCACTCTGTGTATAGAAAACCGACTCACACAGACCGCTACCTACATGCAGACTCGCATCACCACCCACGCCAATTGCATTCAGTCGTGGCGTCGCTTACTGACCGTGCATATAACTTATGTGACGAGGAACATTTGGAAGCTGAACTAACACATATAAGCGGCGTCTTACAGCGCAATGGGTACAGTGGACGGATCAAGCCACCTAGATGCACGCAGAAACAGTTAAATTACAAGGTAGAAAGACACCCAGCATTCCTACCATATGTCAGAGGTGTGACTGATAAGATCGCTAACATTCTCAAGAAAATATCCGTAAGAACTATCTTCACGCCTCTGAGAAAGGTATCACAGTCCTTGCGCTCGCCCAAGGACAGTTTCCCCTTGGAGAAGCCGGGTGTGTATAAAGTCGACTGTAGCTGCGGTAGCTCCTACATTGGGCAAACTAAGCGATCGGTTGCATGCCGAATGAAGGAACATATTAGGGCGGTCAGAAATAATGAACCACAGAAGTCTGCGATTGCGGAGCATATACTTGAGGCAGGTACTGATCATTGGATAGAGTTACATAACCCACAAATACTTTCGGCAGACCGTCATTACATACCCAGGTTGGTGAGAGAAGCCATTGAAATAACAAAATATAAAAATTTCAATCGTGAAGACGGTTTTCAGTTGCCGGGTGTCTGGCGTCCAGTGGTCAGTTTATGTAAAAATAAACAACAACCTAAACAAAAACCGCGAGTGGATACCGTGAGTATTGTGTGCCGTGATCATGTTCGAGTTGGTAGTGAGAACAATGCGGACAATAGTAGTGGTGCGCGACAAAAACGAGTGAGAAGGAGGGTAGACCGATACGGTTTACCTTAAAACTATTTCGCGATGTACTGACAGTTCCTCCGTGACCATGGCGCTTGCAATAGTGCCGAAATATCGGAAACTCGACAACAAAATAATAATACATGGTAAATATCCCGAATACATTTCCAAAGTTTATAATAATAACGACCATGGCAGTTTAAATAACTATATTATTTAATAATAGTTTATACTAATGATATCTCCCACGATGTAGATTGTTAATAGCAAATACAATTATAGTTATCTATTATATTAGTTATCTTGTAAAGTCACATTGTAGTACAAATATTAAAGTGGTAAGAGAAACAAAATTTCCTTCATCTCTTTCAATATGTACATAACGTTGGATCCACAATGTTATCTTAAGTGTTTGTAAGAATACAGTACTGCTGTCTTTACTATTTGCAAAGGATCTGTCTAAATATAAATCTGAAGGCCACTTTTAACAGACAATAGTTCTGTCTTTGAATACGCTAGTAATAGAAAGGTTAAAGTTTCTGTAGGTTGGTTACTCGATTACCGTTAAATGCCTGGACCGATTACGAGTATAATAAAATTTAGTATGAAGGTAGTGGACACATATAAAACTGTTTCACGTGAGCAGAATCGCAAATATCAGCTACAAACAAACTTAATAAGTCGTTACCATAAATACAGTGCAACAATTGATATGACGGCTCGAATATACATAAAAATACATTTTAATTAAGAATCTCTTTTTATGGAGTCAGTTAAAACATAATAAAACTGAGGGATTTCAGTTTTACTTTTAATTGGTAGGCGTATTGTGAGCGACTACAATCTATTCAATTATCATGCATTACCACATGCCAAACATAATTGGAGTATGTAGGTATTTGATAGTCATAATGATAATCATAGTCTTCATTAATTGGTTGGATAAAACGATATGACAACTTTTGTGGTCACTATAATATACGAGTATGAGAGTTATAGCAATAAACTTAAACTGCTGACCGATGGACGAAGTTCTAGCAAATATGTGCTCAAAAGTATTTACGGTACCTACTATTGAGCACGTATTTGCCAGAACCTCGTCCATCAATGGCAATAAGCAAAAAAAGCAGTTGAGTAAAAATTAATTTTTAAAATTAATAATTAAACAATAAAAAACCCGACTGCATATATCTATAATGGCCTAACTTTGTACGAGTATCTAGGATTGAACTAATATTATTGGATTAATATTATCTGGATATGTGGAGTCGGGTTTTTTATTGTTTAATTAGTTATTTTTATTTACAGCTTTTTAGTTTCATACTTTTGTAATACAAATTCTCATACCAACTTACATTGAAACATATAAGTTGTATTTATTTCTAAAATCCTCTTTAAAAACTCTTCATTTTGATACCCCACTCGAAAAGTTCGACCAAGATTTTTTTTTTGACAACGAACATTTTTGCTCCAAAAAACCAGGGTATACTTTTATTCAAATATTTTTGTACCCAGTGACACTCGGGAGATAATATCTTTTATTTAAGACCCCATTCGTCGAAATCAATTTAGCCGTTAGTCCTGTAGAGAACCAAGAAACATACATACGCGCGAAACACATACCCTCTCTGACGCAGTCGGATAAAAACACATCAAACATTGACACAAGAACCGACTTCAAATTACCAGAATGAGACCATATAGTTGGCGGAAGGGGACCACATTTAATTGTCACCAGACGGGAAGCAGTATAAGCTAAGTACCTATCAATTAAAAACAAATCGAAACCTGTTCACCCTGTCAAAAGATATGACGAAACAAACCAAAAAAAAAACAGTCGAATTGAGAACCTCCTCCTTTCTTGAAGTCAGTTAAAAAGCCCAACAAAGTGGTGTATTTGTTACTACCACGGTTCGTCAGCTTCTTTTATTAAGAACCTATTGACGTTTCAGGGCACTTTTAAGCGCCTATATTTGAGTCTCGGCCATCGGTTAACAGATGCCCTAGATATTTTAAGGCCTCTTTAGACGCTTTGAGTATGTGGATTGACTATAATCAACGCTACTATACTCCTACATTGCTTTGCGAATCTGGCAGTATATGTAAATATAGAAGCAATGACATTTTTTATTTTAAGTACTTACTGACGTTTGTAAGAGCCATTTAGTGACCTATACAAATAAATAAATCATTTCATTTCATTTCCTGGTACAGGTAAGCTTTACTGGCGTTGTTTGAGCGTTGGCTTATAATGTAATTGTCAACAAACAAAATTAGGTCATACACTATCGCATAATACACAGATCACATGGAAATTCATTAGATAAGGGAATTAATCAACGTTATCGTGATGCGCTGAATCTCACGGTTGACAGGTGAAACTTTAATAAGTAGGAATGTAGGTGTGTCCTTGTGATAAGGCTTTGAAATGAATTACACTACCTATATGTAACGGTATCCATGTGCATGCAAATTATATAAACGGTTAAATCTAAATCACATACTTCAGAAGCCGGGCGCCACTGGAAATACCTGCTGCGCGTGACCCAGAGACGCCCGGCAACGGACGTTAGAGCGGCCGCGACCTTCGGCTGCGAAATTAAAAAAAAAATACTTCAGAAGACCTTGGACGCCCTTCCTCGAGAATCACTAACTATTGGTAAAAACCGCATATAAATCTGTTGCGTAGTTCTAAAAATCTAAGCATACATACAGACCGACAGAGGGATGCACCTTTATTTTAGACTAAGTTAAGAAGTATACTTAAACTAATTTTATATTCTTAAAAATATTTCATCAAATCTACAATACACACACGCACATATCACGCCTATATCCCCAAAGGGGTAGGCAGAGGTGCATAACACACCCACAATTTGCCAGTATTTTTAGTCTCACGTAATAGGAGGCAAGCCTATTGCCATCACCGGGCACATTTATAAAGGGTTATGTAAGCTTTATTATAATTTTGAAAGAAATTTTAAACCCGTTGCCTTGCTATGAAATGATGAAAGGCAACAAAATCTTACGTGCCAGCCGCTATGGCACAGCTAATTAAAGTCCTGGGCGTCTCGGACTACCTATATATAAATCTACAATAGAGCATTTTATTATACCTATACCTATCTAAATAAATGTATAATACACAGGGAAAGGCAGAGTGTAATTAATTAGTCTATTATTCATTGGAGTGATATGAATTAACGTTTGAAATACCGACAATCAAAACTATTATAACTGCTGTCGTAATAGTACAAATGATGGTACAATAAACATGGGTACAGAATATCAGTAGACATTGATATACATCGTACTTTCTGGATCATGACTGGACACCATGGTACTATTAATATTATATTGGAATTAATTGTTGATGGAAATGTAATTTGGTATTTCATTTGTATTTGTTAACATGTCATGTTATTATCAAGAAAAGACAAGACATTTTGTATTTCGAATGTTTTATGAATTTAAACACATAGTTACATGATAATAAGGGGTAGTTGGAGCCCTAAATCAAACATTCGTCCGGTCTAACTACAGAACTTTGATATCGCCCATGGGTTGTAGAGGTCAGCTGGCAGTCGCTTCGCGGAAAATATCGAAGTTCAGCCGAATCGCACTTAGACTGGAAACCCGACCCCAACTGAGTTGGGAAAAGGCTCGGTGAATGATGATGAGGTACTTACATGATAATTACACATTACCAGAAGCCGCATCTGTGCATGACATACCACCATTTGCCATTACCTAGTTTTGTTGGTCCTACCTTAATAGGTGGTAAGCCAATTGCCGTTAATAAGTAGTACTTACATACCAATAGTTACAAATTTAAAAGTCAGGAGTCTTATGTAAATGGCCGCACCGTGGACACGGAATACGGTATCAATTATCTAATGTAATAGGACAAGCTTAGTTGCGCTGTACTTAGGTACGTGTGTACTACATGATAAACAAATACTTTGTACAAACACCACCACGTCGTTAAATACTTGTTTAATATGTGTGAAGTGTAAAAACCTTTAATAATGCTATAAAACGAAACCGGTCAGGCTAAACTCTGGATATTAAAAAAGTGGAACAGTGTATAAGTGTATATTGATAAGTTCCACCAAGTGCCGACAATGGAAACCATTGTTTTAGTTCATCATCCACCGAGCCTTTTTCCCAACGCGGGGTCGGCTTTCCAGTCTAACTGCGATTCGGCTGAACTTTGATATTTCACGTAAAACGACTACCATCTGACCTCCACAACCCATGGGCGATACCGAAGTTCTGTAGTTAGACCGGTCGGAGTTCACTCCATTGGAGTCGGAGGGCTCCAACTACCCCTAACGACTGCCATAGATGTTTGTAGGACAACCGGGACAGATTAACTTTTATTTGACTTAAATTAACGTGCTCTCCGAGGCACTTTAAGCCTTTGTTTTTAGTTATCAGCTATTAAACTACTACTATATTTGATTAAACAATTTATTTTGCATGTTCGAATAATAAAGTATATAAGGTTGGTACAGTTAATATTAGCCCTATAATTTACGATTGCCTGCAGAGGCAGCATGGTGACCTCACGTATCGTGCAACGCAGATCGTTACCGGGCATGGATGCTTCGGTAGCTATCTGTTTCGCATCCATCGTGAGGTCACACCAAGGTGTCAACACTGCGAGGTTTCCGACGACGACACCGCACTCCACTCGTTGGTGGAGTGCTCAGCGTGGGCAAGTCAACGCCGGGACCTCGTAGTGGGTCTGGGCGTGGATACCCTCTCACTGGAGACCATGCTTCAAGCCATGGTGGAACGCAGCCGTGTCCTTCTGCGAGCAAGTAATGCTCGCGAAGGAGGCGGCCGAGAGGGAGAGGGAGCGTACCCTCCCCGCCGAGTTCCGTAGTCAGCGGCGAGGGCGCCGCAGACTCATCTACGCCCAAGACCATCGACCTCCATGATCGGGGCCTGAGGACGGCGGGATCACCACCCGCTGTCCTTACAGAAGCAGGCTAGAAGGGTTGCGTGCTGCGAGGCCTTTGCCCCATAGCACGCAACCAGATTCACTCACTGACGCGGGATAAAACCCAACCCCAACGACGCGGAATTCTCATCCCGACCTAACTCCCGCAGAGACCACAGAGGTGGTCAAAGTCCGCCGGGCGCCACTGGAAATACGTTCTGCTTGTAACCAGAGATGCCCGGCTACGGACATTAGAGCGGCCGCGGCGTAGGGTAAAAAAAAGCCCTGTAATTTTCTTTAAAGGCTCTCATTTTTATATAACGTCAGCTGTCTTTGCCCTGAACACATAAAATGTCAAGGTTGATTACGCAACTTTGTTTAGAAAGTATTTATGAAACGCTTATTGAAGAATATTTTAAGTGATTTTATAGGTTTATGAGAAACCAAGAATTTATTAAAGTAGTAAAAAAGTAAGTACTAACATTTCAGAGTTTCTTGGTCGTTTAATGTATTAGATTTGCAATACTCTGTAGACGCAAACGTGAACGTAGCTCAATCTTTACATAAGTGGTACATTTAGCTTACTTTGAGCGAATAATATCAATGTTAGTAGGTAACTAAACCTAAACACACATGAAGTGGCTGGTAAGGGTTAAGTAAGGGAATTTATTACGACAGAATAGCAGATGTCTTGAAATAAATTAAAAGCAAAACAATATTTTTAAAAACAAGCTTTTATTTAAATGAGCTAAAAATACCAAACGTTATAAGTTGATAGTAAAAGTTTTAAAGTTAAAGTTTATTTTGGTACTTGTTTATGATAGACAGATAGAATCTACGTTCTGCTTGTAACCAGAGACGCCCGGCTACGGGGCTAGAGGAATTAAAAAAAAAATAAAGACAGAAAACTCTTTATTGTACACCAACATAATAGTAAACAAACAAAGTTAACAATTGATTATAGCAATATTAATGTACAATGCCGGCCTTATCGATTAAAGCGATCTCTTCCAGGCAACCTTTGGACGGACTGGAATGAGGTTACGCACATGTGGATGATGGTGCAATTACAAGAGTAAATTGAGTACAAGTATAGGTAAAAAGGAAATTATACATAATACGGAATACAAAACATTCTATTGAGCCTACCATTGCCGTGACGCTGTGACCACTTTTGCAACTGTTTATACTCATTTTGCTTTGTCACAATGGCAGCACTTCTATGAAGATTGCAGTGGAGAGAAATCATGAAATCCGTACGGAACTGCACGTAGTGGAAGTTAAGGGTAATAATACCAGTAACCCGCGAGCACACATGAAAACACTTATGAAAGTGAAGGAAGCGAAAGAAGTCTGTCAAGATGGTAGCAAGTGGAAACCCGTGGTCGATGCCTACCCAAGCGGGAGAGGTGTTGTTATATAATGTGCATACTTACAAAGTAACTAACACACACACACAGCTTCGCCCACGTGACATAGATTTAGACACATATCACACCTATATCCCCGAAGGGGATTACACACCCACAATTTGCCAGTATTTTTGGTTCCACGTAGTCCACGCAAGCCTATTGCCGTCACCGGGTATTCTAGAAAGTGGGTTATGTCCAAAATGGCCGAATTAATAAAATAAAATAAAATAAGCAGCTATATTATAATTTTGTTACCTTGCGATGAAATTTTAATGAAAGGCAACGAAATTATACGTGTCAGCCGCTGTGGCACAGCCAATTAAAGTCCTGGACGTCTCGGACTCCATAAAGTAACTAAACAAACATAAATATCAAAAGATCATAGAAATGCCAACCATTATCCTCGCTCCATGAAAATGCTCTTGACTATATCCTAAAAACAGAATGATCATTTCACTTATGTGGATTATTCAGATTATTCATGACTAACAAAATGTCTGTGTCAATATATGCCATAATGGGGAATTCAGTACACATAATGAATGAGCCAACATAATTTATTGAGTCTCCAAGAAGAAAAGAGTGAATGATAATAGAGGGGGAATGTGTGAATACTGATGAATGTGGTTTGAAATGAAAAGGAAAATGTTATATCTGAGATGGATAACATTCTATGGCACGTTTTGTTTAGTTGGGGAAAAGAAAACATTGCGGTGTGTGCCCAAGATAGTAAAAGGTATAATTACGTAGATGCCCCGACCATTTAGAAAGGATGGATTTTTTGGATTTTTTTGGATGGATAACTTGGCCCTCAACTTTCGACCTAGTGATGTGCCTCTTCACGCTCCGCTTGAAGAACCCGAAGAAGAAGAAGGATGAAAGAAGATTGATGAAATAGGCGGATGTGGATGGAATGGAATGAAAATACATAAAATTAAAGCGAAAGAAACGAAAGAAGTAAGCCAAGATCTTAGGTAGGTACTTCTTATTGTCTTGAAACACCATGAATCAAAGAAAATAGATCCAATTGTGATAATATGAAAAGATGAAAAAAATACGAAAAAAGAAAACAATTCTCTTTCAATATAATAAAAACTCATACACACTTACCTAATTTTTAGGTCTATAAAACTCTTATTAAATAACGTTAACCTGTGAATATTACAAAGTTACCAAGAAACGTTATTTAACACGATGAACATGGTAATTTATTACCCATTAGCACGGTATAAAGGCTGTAGAACCTTTCCTACGAAATTGTCGCTAAGCTGAATAAGCGAACAAAGTAAATAACCCTGGAGGCATTATTGTTTGTTTTTGGTTTCACGAAGAAGACATTAATCATACTACTGACTAAGAAATGAGTTTTTAATTCCATAACCATAATACAAATTATGTATTTCTAGTATTTATAGCCTGAGTATTGTATCATCTTAACTGAGATCCCTCCCAAGGACCTAGAAGCGATACGTTGCGTCAATATTTCAATAGCACAAGTTTGTCTGAGGCGCTAGAGTGGGGCCACTGACCTGCATCTCGAAAAATTGAGGCTCAGCAGTCCCAGCTCCACCAGACTCTCATGGAGACCTAGGAGGTGTGGTTTGATCAACCAATATTCCAATGCTGGCTGCTTAAATCGCCACCATCGCGGCGCGGTGAGACCAGTCATTGAGAAGTGGCTGCGGAGGCGACACGGAGGCCTCACCTATCATGCGTCGCTGATGAGTAGATACCGGGCAAGGGAACTTTGGTAATCTGTGGCGGATTCATTGTGAGGTCATCCCCAGTTTTAACACTGCGATGCTTCCGGCGAGGCCAATGCACTCTCACATTATTGGAGTGCACAGCGTGGGCGAGTCAACGCCGGGACCTCGCGGTGAGTTTGAGCGAAGATTCTGTATCGCTGGAGACCATGATATTAACTATAGTCTCCAGCGACTCAGGGCTGCCTCCTTCTGTGAGCAGGTCATGCTGCAAGGAGGCGGCCAGGAAGTAGACAGAGGGCCGAGGCGCCACCTAATGACGCCCATTTCCTCGAAGTGATAAGTACCAAACGCCCCTTTTTCGAGAGTAACTTTGTCGATACGTACTTAATAAGAGGAGCCTACCGTCGTTTACGTGAAACTTTTATGTTTGTCGGAGCCCCGTTCGTTTATTGGCAGGTGGACCACTTCAAGATCTTGGTGAAAACTATCTACCCATCAAAAAAATACTAATACTACACTAAAAACAATACGAAAAGTTTGAAGATGTCGGCATTACATAGACGTCTTTGCAAATTGTACCTAATTTGGGTGATTTGGGTAAAACTGCTAATAAATCTCGTAATTCATATCGTAGATAGTTTTGACAGCCATTTATAACTCAAACTTGGATCAACCATACTCGGTTTCAAAAGTTGTACTAACTTTGACAATCAGAACAGGAACTACTAAGTATTTATTATAAATATTGTATAAATAAATAATATTGAAGTGTAAGTTTGTAATTGAAATTTTACAGCATTTCCCTAAATAAAACAAGGTTTTTTTTTCAAAAATTGTACTTACTTTAAAAAAAAATATTACAGGCAGTAACTGGCAGATAGTAACTAAGTCTACTTTATATCTCGGGAATGTGTTCCCGTGGGAATTAGAAACTAGAAAACTATTCCACGTGTGCGATTCCATGGACATCAGCTAGTTCATAATAAAATACTTAGTTTACTGAATTTTGTTATAGTGACACCTTATTTAAGTAACGATTAACCGAAAATCTAATATATAATCTATCTATAGTATATATAGTATAGTAGATAAAAATACTATTTACAAATACTAAAAACTATACTATACACATTAAAATCTACACTATATACAGGCGTCAAAGAACTCCTCCGCCACGTCGCCGACTGGCAATGTTCCCAGAAGGCTGGCAGCATGAGGAGAAAAAAAATAGGCTGAATGGCCGGCTGTCATTTAATATCATTGATTTTTTTTTTTTTATTATGGATTCTAAAGTAGATCAAATTACAGATTCTACTTTATATGTGCAAACTTATCCAACAGGAGAATACATCTTCTAACACAAATACAGAAAATATATCCTTTCCTGCATTGAGATAGATATTGTTATGTGGTTTACTGTCCAAAAATGTGTGCAAACAAACAATCATAATAAATTCAGAATTTAATAAAATACAGAACTGTTCATCCTGCGCTACATTTGACAATAGAGTAACGTAGAGAAACTGCGGTAAAGAGTTTTTTTTTCAACTACCTATAGAGGCTCCAGGAGCAACGAGGGGGCTATGCCCCCTGCGTTTCCAAGTGGCAAGGCGCAGGCGTGAACAATATTATAGACAGTGACATTTGTTTTTTATTTGTATTTTTAGGTATTTTTATAGGTTTTTGTTTGTATTCTCTTTGGTTTTTGTGTACAATATGTGTATTTAGTTACCTGTTCAGTTTTTTTTCAAATAAAATTATGCAGCAAGACAGCAGTGGTAATGCGGAAGTGCTTTCAGGTCAGTCTAACGCATTATTAAGTAACTTAGTACGCTGTCCCATTTGTCCTCAGGCTCATTATTTCAAAGGCGAGCGTGGCTTGAAGATACATTTTGGCAGATCACACAAAGCCCAAAATGTATTTTCAAGCCTTACAACGACTACCCTAAATAGTGTGTCAGGTAGTCAAACCACAATAAATAACGTATCTGAAATTCCCTTTTGGCAAGAGTTAAGTGAAATGAAAAATTCCATTTCGGTCCTAAAAAGGATTCCCCGAGGCGCAAGACCATCGGTGGCTCAAAATCTAACTAGCTGTATAGGTCTTGTCGTGCGGGAGAACTCCACAACGGCCTGGGAACAACTACTCACCTTCCCTTTCAGAGTCCTACATATACAGAAAAATAATTGTAACAAAAAATCTTTGACGGCTCAGATTAAAGACAACTGTTTAAATAATTCTTCCATTTACCATCCTTTACAATATACACAAAATTTTAAATTAAGTAATAACTACAAATTCATAGAAAATAAAGTAAGGGAAGGTGATATAAGAGGGGCGTCCAGGTTACTTTTTAGTTGTGATGTGGTGGCTCCTTACTCTCCAGATACGCTCGCGAGTCTGCAGAGTAAGCATCCACCATCTTCAGATGATCTCTCTTTTCCTGAGACACCCAATACTGACATGGAGTGTCTTAATGTAACTGCTAAGGATGTGCGTGCAGCTGTTGGCTCTTTCCAGAGTAGATCTACTGGCGGTCTTGACGCTTTGACACCAGAACATCTTAAAGATCATGTGGGTCCAAGCACTGGGGAAGCTGGCGATTCACTCTTGAGAGAGCTGACGGTGCTAGTGAACATAATACTAGCTGGCAATGTGAACGAACCCATCATTGATATTTTGTATGGAGCAAATCTGTGTGCCCTAAACAAGAGGGATGGTGGCGTTCGTCCCATTGCCGTTGGGAGCACCTTAAGGCGATTGGTAGCCAAATTATGCTGTCGCTTCTACAGGGCCGAACTATTTGAAAAATTCAAACCTATTCAGCTTGGGTTCGGCTCTAAGGGCGGCTGTGAGGCTGCCATACACGCACTGTCCACCTACCTTAGCAGTGGTGACGGAGATGTCATCTTAAAGGTTGACCTGAAGAATGCCTTTAATACCGTGAACAGGGACACCCTGCTGACCCAAGCAAAAATAGAAATTCCAAAAATATTTAAATTCCTTTGGCAGTGTTATAGATATCCAACAAAATTAATATATAAAGACCACGTTTTAGAGTCAGCAGTTGGTAGTCAGCAAGGTGATCCCCTGGGACCAGTAATCTTCAACCTAGCTATACACCCAATCATACAGCACATAAATTCGAAATTTAACATCTGGTACCTAGACGACGGAACCCTGGGAGGAGACGTAAATACAGTTTTACAAGACCTCACTTTTATTAAACACGAATTTCAAAAAATTGGATTGGAACTAAACACAAACAAATGTGAAATTTTTATTACGGGCAAAGCTGACAAACTAACTACAATGCAAAAATTTGATTCTTTGGCCACAAACATAAAACATTTTGACAACTCATCTCTACGCCTCCTAGGGTCCCCGATTTTAGAAGACGGTTACTCATCATTCATCGAGGATAAAATTCAAAAGTTTCAGGAAAATTCAAATAAATTAGTTAATCTAAATATTCACACGGCTTTTACAATACTTCGATTTTTCCTTTTTGTCCCACAGTTTACTCATGCACTTCGCTCATCACCATTTTGGAAACATCCACAGCTTTTGGAAAAGGTGGACACAATCATCCATAACACCCTCAGTCAAATTTTAAATGTGGCCTTGGATGACCGGGCCTGGCTTCAGGCGTCTCTACCAGTTCGCATGGGTGGGCTCGACATCCGTAAAATTAATGATATTAGCCTACCGGCGTTTCTGTCATCGGTTCACAGCACTGAAGACTTAACCAGGAAGATTTTAACTAACACACTGGTTGATTCTGAGGTGCTGTATAAGACCGATGCCATAAATGCCTGAAAGGTTACTGGTCCCTTCACTGATCTGCCGTCTCAACCATTCTCTCAGAGGCAGTGGGACGCGCCGCTCTGTAATTTAAGACGAAATGCACTAATTAATACTTCTTCAAATGTTTCAGAGCGAGCGCGTTTGCTGGCTGTGGGAGAGTGGGAGTCTGGATTGTGGATCAAGGCACTTCCTTCGCCCAATATAGGTACTATGTTGGACGATACCACTTTCCGCCTTGCCACCTGTCTTCGTTTAGGTGCGCCATGTGTTTCTCCGCATCGTTGCCACTGTGGAGAAGTAGTCAATAACCTTGGACATCACGGTCTTTCATGCAGTAGAAGCGCAGGTCGTATTTCTCGACACGCTAACCTTAATGACATAATCCGTCGGCGCTTTCCACCGCCGGTATCCCAGCAGTTCGTGAACCAAATGGGCTGGCACGTGGCGATGAAAAGAGACCTGATGGAATGTCATTATTGCCATGGAAGATGGGAAGGCCTTTAGTGTGGGACGCAACGTGCGTTGACACTGGCGCCTTCTCACCTCCCTAGTACAGCGGGTTGTGCCGGCGCTGCTGCTGCATCAGCGGAAAGCCTCAAACGGCGCAAATACTCAAATTTAGCAGGAGACTACATATTTGAGCCGTTTGGGGTAGAGACGCTGGGACCTTGGGGTCCGAGCGCTCGCGGATTCTTTAAAACCATCTCAAAACTTATGATCGACTCTTCTCAAGACCAGAAGGCTGGTTACTTTTTAGCTCAAAGAATAAGCATTGCCATACAACGTGGCAATGCTGCCAGTCTTCTGGGAACATTGCCAGTCGACGACGATACGGAGGAGTTTTTGACGCCTGTATATAGTGTAGATTTTAATGTGTATAGTATAGTTTTTAGTATTTGTAAATAGTATTTTTATCTACTATTATGTATATTGTAATTCTCTATTGTAAATAAAAAGCAGTATCATCTATATATTTAATACGACAATTTGTCTGTCTGTCTGTTCATCCGTCGCGTTTTTCAATTATAATCAATAATACATACATTTGCATAAAATATTTTATTTTTGAGGCAATACAAAGTTCGCTGGGATAACTAGTATTATATAATATAATAAGTAGATCTATTAATTAGAAGATTTGACTCCCAGGTTAGTCGTTTATGAATTGTGATAAGAAGAAGAATCATAAGACACGTTGTTTATTCTTCCCTTTTCACAAAACAAATAATATTAATTTATACCCTGTGTAGAGGGGCTCGGAGCATTATGCTTGTAGAAACATAGCGTTAAAGCTGCCACAGATCGATATCATTATGCCGCAACAGGTGCGTCATACTGTGTGTTTTCATTTACATAAGTAGATATTCTATTTATACTTTTATACATAACTATACCTAGCAGACGTACACGGCGTTGCCCGAGATACATTTTATACCAAAACCTACTTCAAGAACTACGCTCTCTATTAGTGAAAGCAGCATAACAATCGGTGCTGTAGTTTTTGATTTTATCGCGAACAGACAGACTCAGCGGAGGACTTTGTTTTATAATTTGTATTGATACCTAATCAAGCCTAAAGTCCTGAAGGGGAAGGCATAGGTGAATTAATACACACCAACATTTTGTCAGTATTTTTTTGGTCCTATGTACTAGGGGGCAAGTTTTTTGTTGTTAATGAAATGAATGAATTGAAATCGTTTATTTGCTAGAAATATGATTGACATAGTTTTCTAATCAGTCTAAGGTTCTTCATGTTTCACATGTTCACCAATTAATTTAATATAATGTAATGTCTTCTTAAAACTAAATCAATATAAAAATGTGAAACTAAATCAATAAAATAATGTCAAATAATATTTATAAAACAATGTAAACAATATAATATTTTTCCCCTATACCCTTTATTATCTTAAATTTAATAAAGTACCAATGTCCTAATGTTTCGTTAATTTTTACATTCCCAAAAATCTTTCATTGAATAAAAGCATTTTTGTATAAGCCACTCGTTAGTGCGTCTTCTGAACAAATTCCCGGGCAATGCCCTCAATACTTTGGGTAACTTATTATATACTCTGATTGCCATGCTACTGCAATTATTCTGGTGAAGGGTGCTGTTAGACTTTGGTGCAACGAGTTTAGTTACATCTCTAGAGCTGTAGGACTTCTGGTCACACACTTTAGAGAACAGGTGTTGATGCTTTCTGACAAATAGTGCTAACTCCAGGATATACAGACACACCACAGTAAGGATCTTATTCTTTCTAAACAAAGTTCTACAAGATATCCAGGGTGCGGCACCACATATAGCCCTAATACATTTTTTTTGGGATATTAGCCGGGCACCGGTATAACCATTCTGCAACCTGAATCTACATTTCACCAACTGGGACCGCTGTTACCTAGAACTACCATCCCCACTGTCCGGAGGAAACTTTTAAGCAAACAATACTTATGACATCAGACATTTACTAGAGGTCGTCGTATGGTCGACCTCGCGAACATTAAAATGACTTCTTGGGATTTCCTCCCACCCCCTTCAACCCAATAAAAAAACCCCACTAAAAATATTGTTTCTAGTAAAGGAATACTTGTGCCAAATTTCGTGAAGATCGGATAATAAAGGGGACCCTAGCCCTGAAAAACATTAAAAAGTTATTTGACCATATTTACCACATTTTCCCCTCAATCCAAAAAAGGTAACGTTGAAAAAATGGTATTAAATCAAAGAACACTTGTGCCAAATTTCGTGAAGATCGGATAATAAAGGGGACCTCTGGCCCTGAAAAACATTAAAAAGTTATTTGACCATATTTACCACATTTTCCCCTCAATCCAAAAAAGGTAACGTTGAAAAAATGGTATTAAATCAAAGAACACTTGTGCCAAGTTTCGTGAGGATCGGATTAAAACTGTGGCTGCTAGCCCGGAACACACATGCATACAGACGGACGGTCGAAAGCAAAATTGTCCAATCTCGAAATATAGACGCTTCGCTCGCTCGGTCAATTAAACAAATAAATAGTAAGTGGACCTATTGCAAAGATTCTTTCACCACTATAAGAGTGCTACGCCGTCGTTGTCATGCGAACATCTATGGTAGTCATTACGGGTATTTGGAGTCCTAAAACAAAATCCTACTAGTCTTACTACAGAACTTCAATATCGCCTATGGGTTGTGGAGGTCAGATGGCAGTCAACTGAGTTTGGAAAAGGCTAGGTGGATGATGACGATTTAATACTAAATTACGATTAAGTTACAGACTACGTTTATTATTAGGAAAGTGGCAAGTATAACAATATATAAAAGTCTCAACGACGTTATTTTGTTTAGCTATTTTTACTGTCTTAAAGTAATTTTGTAAATGCAATTTTCGACAGAGTAAAGTCAACAAATCATTTTAATGGTCTTGTCTGGCTGCTCTCTAGCGGAGATGTTTATATATATTTTGTATGGTTCGTCTTGCGTATTTAAGATGTATACACACACATATCACACCTATATCCCCGAAGAGGTAGGCAGAAGTGCATTACACACCCACAATTTGCCAGTATATTTTGTCGCACGTAATAGGGGGCAAGCCTATTGCCGTCACCGGGCACATTTATAATGGGTTATGTCCAAAATGGCCGAATGAATTTAATAAAAATTAGCAGCTTTATTGTAATTTTGAAAAACAAAATTGAAACCGTTGCCTTGCGATGAAATGTTGATGAATGGCAATAAAATCTCAACATTAATTAACTTTATTTTAAAATACTTTCTCTTTCCCTACATTCGCAATGTAGTGAAAGAGTATTTGTACGAGTATTTGTACTTAATAAGAGATAAAACAATGGAAATTTGATGTTAAAATTTAGATAAGTGCAATGATTTCGCTAACTAGAAGACATGTTAAACGTCGACATATGTTTCGCCTACTCACGAGGCATTATTAAGACTGTCTCAAATAGACAGTCTTGATAATGTCTCAAAGGGACAGTCTAGATTTGAGGCATTATCAAGACTGTCTCTTTGAGACAGTCTTGATTTGAGGTCTTGATAATGCCTCAAAGAGACAGTCTTGATAATGCCTCGTGAGTAGGCGAAACATGTGTCGACGTTTAACATGTCTTCTAGTTAGCGAAATCATTGCAATTATCTAAATTTCAACATCAAATTTCCATTGTTTTATCATGGACTTTCGCCAGGTAACGCCTGACTCCATTCAGTGTTAATAAGAATGTTCAACTACTTTGTTGGTTCCAAGTTATTCTGTTTTATCGCTGTTTCCGGGGTCTTTGGGTATGGGTAGGTACTTGTTACAGCCTCGTTCGACTGTCTGTGAAAATAACAGACCCCGGTTATCTTGATGCCCTTCAACATAAAATAAGTTGGTATATTTTTATCTTTAAAATGTTTCGTCAATTTTTTTGTAACTTTTCCTTTTCACTTTAGTGGGTTTTTTTTCCCCAAAGATGTGCGTTGCTACGTTGCTATGGAGGCGTTTTGTATTCGCATGATATGTGAATATGGTGGACCAATTAATATGATTGGTGCCTATCAAACGCATCCATAGCAATGTAGCTTAGCACATCTCTGGTGGAAAAGCAACAAACTTTTATAACCGATAAAAGATTTTTAGTTAACCAGGATTCTAGTTATCTATAGTGTTAATATTACTACATAATTCAACTAAAAACCCTTTGTAAAATGTTACTCTGGATTTATTTTGAATTCCGCTTGCAACACAAATAACTCTGCAGATAACAATAGGGGCATTTGTTTGTATTGTAAATTGCACAAGAGTTAATAGCTACGTATAAACCATTGTTTGCATTTGTAAGTTTTATATTCTGATTTTCTGAAACCTAGCTGTTTATTAAACTTTCTATTTTATGCTGCAACAATGTTTAAATGAACTTTAATAAAGTTGGGACATCAATAATTATGGTGAACTCATTTACGCAGAGTTTGGTGGAATAACAGGGTTTATTAACTCTGTTACTGACTATTTTTACGACATTATGTTTTGGATGTCTACCATAACTATTGTTTTTAGATATGCAATTTTTATTTATTTATATATGCTTTATTGTACGCCAAGACAGTATTAATTTATACAGTGCATACTATGTTTAAGAGCAGTACAATGGCCGGCCTTACCGCATAAAGCGATTTCTGTCTGGCAACCTTTGGATGGATAGATCTTGTAGAACGAAAAGGTAGTGGTTTTAATGTTTGTAATGGTGTGTAAAGTCCTTGTCATCAGCTCTCCTATGTCTCTTTTAAAGTTATACCTATAACGCACTTAATACTGAATTTTAAGTGATCAAATAAATAAAACCAGATTATGTGGGAAGCAACTTTAACTATTCAATCTTCAGCTTAAGATCCTTAATATTTTATATCGACATTAAAGTAGCTACGTGTTCAAGACGAATTCACATTATATTAGTAGAATATTGTTATACGAGTAGGTTGGCATACAAACATCTATGGCGGTTGTAAGGGGTAGTTGGAGCCCTAAGACAAAAATCTGACCTGTCTAACTACAGAAATTCGATATCGCCCATGGGTTGTGGAGGTCAGATGGCAGTCGCTCCACGTAATATATCGAAGTTCAGCCGAATCGCAGTTAGACTCGTAAGCCGACCCCAACTGTGTTAGGAAAAGGTTCAGTGAATAATGATATATATTTTATGGGTGTGAGGGTTGGTCTACTATTAAATGACCTAAGTAACGATTAGGGTGGATCGTCACGGTTCTCATTATGCCTTGACCACGCCACTTTTATAGCTAACCGTGACGCAGTGCATTCAAACACACAATAAAGCACTATAAAAATAATTTATTGGCGATAGACACATAATTTATTATAGTTTTAAGATTTTTTTAAGAATTTATTATAGTTTTTGTGCAATTAGGTACGTGTGGCTAACATAGGCATGATTTTAATAAAATTATGTATGTAAGTACAGACAAAAATAATATATGAATAATTAGGTACCTATTTATAAATTCGTCCAGCAGACCAGCATAGGTTTGACTACAAAGACTTTTCCAGTCCAATATTTCCTTTTCTGATATTTCTTTTGTGTTACTGATATTTGTTTTTGTGTATTACTGCGTACTTTGTGCCCATTAAAATGAATTTTTATTTTTACACAAAACATATCGTGAACTGTCACTAAACCGGGTGGTCCTGAGGGAACAGTCAACGCGAACACGAGATGTATGCTGTTGTACGAGGTGTTGGGCATCCCCAACCCAACCAAATCTTGTAGCAAGTTGTAATATGTGAAAGGTAGAGAACCACCTCAAGGACCACGTGGCGTGAATGCCCTTTGAAATATTCACAAAGGAGTTCGTATTGTCACAATTGCTTGAAAATATTATGTTATACGGTGTAATACAACACCTTTGATAGTGACAAGTGTATTTGTTCGTCACGTAGGTGTTACTACTTCTTCTTTTCGTATCGACATACAACACATAATTGTTATTAAATCGCCTTGGCCCAGTGCTCTGCGACGCGTATCGCATTTGGCCTGGCCTCGTATAGGTCTTCTAAATTACAAGACTGGGTACCCGGACACGAGAGCATTTGGTTTATAGTTTGAAGTGCCAGACCACAATCACATTGACTCCCACTAGAGTCAATGTATCCCCATCTGGATAGGTTGTCTTTGGATCGGCCAACCTGAGTTCACATTCTATTAAGCAGTGTTACTGCTTGTAGGTTGCAAGAGTAAAGTAGTTTTGTGGCACACATAATTCTAAGTTGAGCTAATACATATATACATTTTTTTTCTGTAACATACCTATTATACATAGGAAACACCCAGACTTCGGTATAAACGTATGTGTCATCACACATAGTTTGTCCCGACCGGGAATCGAACCTGAGACTCCGGCGTCGAAAGCGGATACACTACCGACCACGCCACACACAATAGAATAAAATAAAATACAATGTCAATTATATAATTCGAGACCCTCGAAATAAATAGATTATTAAATACCAATAGTAAAGCGATACTGAATCAACAACTTGATTTAAGCCGGTCACCGTTGTTACAGTATTATAAGTAGTGACATCTACATATCTATATTTGAGTAGCTGACATTCGAATTATATAATTGACATTGTATTTTATTTTATTCTATTTATCTATTATACAATTTAATTCACTGGGGTGGGACTAGAAATGTAAGTTTTGACATTTAATAATTTAGACAATTTGGCAGTTGACATTTAATAATTTTGACAATTTAGCAGTTGACATTTAATAATATGACAATTTGGCAGTTGACATTTAACGTAATTTTAGACATGTAACAAATATTTTTTAAAACATCTAAGTAGACATTTTCTTAGGACTTATTCTCCCACTTTTCGGGGTAAATTTAGAAGTGGTGGTGTTATCATTTAAATTTATTTTCATATACCCCCATATAATTATTTATGATACTAGTGTTTTGATGTCAGTATGAATATGTAATACGATATTTTTTAAGTGAATTTAAAATATATTTTCTATAAATCTCTGATGATGCCGTGAGGTGAAACCGGTCATTGCAAGTAAAATTATAACAGTGGAAAGTATATGTGTTTTTGTGCAATATGTGTAGCAGATTCCACCAAGTGCCGTCAATCGACAGTATAAATAGACACGTACCTAACCTCAACAGTTTGGATTAGAAAATGTGTGAATTAAGTCATTTTATGTTGTCGGATTTTTTTCATAAAGCTATTAGTACTATTATGATTGCCAGACCTTTGTCCACTTGCACATAGTGTATACACATTCTTACTCAAAGAAAACCGTAAAAGAGAGATGTCTTGGCATTTAATACTATTAGCGTATTATTCTGTTTTATATACGCCTACGAGATTACATGAGGATAGCAAAAAAGGCTCCACTGTTAATACCTTCCAAACATAAAACGTGTACAAATTTAATTAAACCCACCTACGCACGCAATTTGAGGTGTTAACTTAATCGTTACATTCTCTCTCAATACAGTCGCAGTGAGGCTTGGGCTGTTGTTTTTTATAATAGTAGTAAGGTGAGAAATATATAATATATATATGTATATATATAATGGTATAGCACATTTTTTTTTAAATCCGATAATAATAGGTACATTTACTTAAAGGGGTCCTAAAAGATATTAGCGGCTCAAGCCAATCTCTCAATCAAAGGCTGAGTAGCTGCCAAACAGAAAAGTACTCGACTCGAGTAGGGACAGCATTTAATATGAACTGAATGTCTGTAATTGAACGTCTTGGGGCGGGGCCCCAAGTGATTAGTGACTACGTCCTCGCCGTCCTCCCTGGACCCCAACTTGACCACGGTAACGCAGTGGCAAGTTGGGTGACCGAACGTCCTAGTCTGTACTTGCGATTGGCCAAATTCTTTGAGATTTTGTGTTCCTGATATGGATAACCCCGAAGAGACCTCCCCTTTCCCGGGCAGTGTCAACCGACGACATGATGCACGAACTATTGATTCCGATGCCTATCGATTTGGGTCTCGCGCCGTGCTGCCTAGTTGCAGCGCGATGTCGACGCCCCAAGGAACTGATGCTGCTGGGACTGACGATGGGTCAGCTCCCAGCAGTGTGAAGAAGAAGGGCCGCTCTTCTGCGACGAAGAAGAGGATCCTCGAGGAGAAGGGGGGGCCGCCGCGCGACCGTAGCACCAGCTGCTCCGGGTGGGGGTCCCTCCTCTCCAGCGATTCGGAGGAGGAGGTGCCGGTCAAGACGGTGCGTACGCGTCTCGACGCGTACAGAAGGCGGCCGCCAACTCCTCCTCCGTCCTCGGTCCAACTGTCCCAGCGAAGTCGCCGGGAAATCGGTGGGCCGGCCGCGCGGGAGTTGATGAGCGTTTTTGCCCGCATGAACGCGGCCATGCGGGGCAACAGGAACGTGGCGGGGAGGAAGAAGATTGTGGCTTCACTGGTGGATGAAGCCCAATCTTCCCTCAACAAGCTCCTCGCGCGGAGCGTCACCAAGGAGGAGGCGAGGCTCCGGAAGCAGGTGACGAGCCTGGAGGCGGAGCTCGCTGCTTCCAGAAAGCAGATGGATGACCTGTGGCGGGAGGTCGCTGACTTGACCAAGCGCCCACCACGGTGCCCACCACGGCGGCCACCAAGGCGCCCACCACTGCGCCCACCACGGCGCCCACCACGGCGCCCACCACGGCGCCCACCACGGCGCCCAACACGGCACCCGGATCGCCGCCACAGCCTGTGCCGACAATGGTACAGGTCCTGACGGCGATCGAGAGGCGCCTCGCGGTCCTGGAGGACCGGGCGTACCGCCCTCCGCTAGCGCGGCCCGCGTTTTCGTACACGGCGGCTGTTGGCGGTTCTCCCGCTCCGGGACCAAGCGGCACACCCGCTGTCCGCCGCCCCGATCCGCCCCAGTCCGTTTCAGCGTACCGTTTGCCGGCCGAGACCGCGGCCCAGGCGCGGAAGGCCAAGTGGCGCGGCAAGAAGAGCGGCGCCCCTGCCGCCTCCTCTTCCTCGAACATCGCTCCTGCTGCTTCTTCACATCCCTCCAGACGGGAGGGATAGGGTAAGTAGTGGGGGCCAACAAGAGGAAGACGAAGGCCGCCAAGAAAGCGGCCAAGAATGCGGCCAAAGCCGCCGCGGCGAAGGCGCCGAAGAGGCCCCGCCCTCCTCGCTCCACCGCCGTCGTCCTGACGGTGACGACGGTAGGTGTGGAGAAGGGGGTGGGGTACGCCGACGTACTGAGGACCGTGAAGTCCTCAGTCAACCTCTCGGCCCTCGATATACAGGGGGGTCTCCGGTGCAAGACGACACGCACCGGGGCTCGCCTCCTTGAGGTCTCCGGCGCCTCCAGCGGCCCTAAAGCTGACGCCCTAGCAGCGCAGCTTAGGGACGCGCTGGACACAGAAGCCGTCCGCGTCACCAGACCCACCAAATGCGCTGCATTGCGCGTCTCCGGTCTGGATGACGCGGCCACGACGGAGGAGCTCATTTCCGCCGTCGTGGAGGCGGGCGGCTGTCCCCGTGACCAAGTGAAGGCTGGAGAGATCTCCTTCAGCCTCACTGGCCATGGCACGACAGTCGTCCAGTGCCCCGTCGCGGCGGCACTTAAAGTGGCGGACGGACGAAGCCTCCTCGTAGGGGGCTTCCTAAAGGCGCAGGTGCACCTCCTTCGTGCCCGGGAAACTAGATGTTTCCGGTGCATGGTGGTGGGGCACGTCGGAGTGCAGTGCACAGCGGAAGTCACCGTGGGCGATCGGTGCTTCCGCTGCAGCCGGCCCGGTCACAAGGCAAGTGCCTGTGATGCTCCGCCTCGCTGCTTTAGATGCGAGGCGGAGGGCAAGACTGCGGACCACCGGGTCGGCAGCACAGCCTGCGCCGCCTCGAGGCCAAAGCCTCGTCCGTCCGTTGAGAGCGGCGGGGGTGCCGCTACTGCACGGCCAGATGTTTCTCGGCGGGATGCTGATATGGACGTCCATTAATGTCTGACGCCCATATCCGTATCCTGCAAGTGAATTTGAACCGCTGCCGCGCTGCTCAGGATCTTCTGTACCAGAGCATCCGGCAGTGGTCCATAAACTTGGCCGTGGTCGCCGAGCCGTACTACGTCCACCCGGGAAGCCCGGTGGACGAGGACGGCTCGGCCTGTTTTATCTTCGGGGGGTCCGCCGCGGACAACTCGCGCCTTGCTATCATTGCAAGGGGCCGCGGGTGTGTTGCGGCGGAATATGATGGGTTGGCAGTCGTGGCCACCTACATCTCGCCGACACTGGACGAGACTCAGTTTGAGCTATGGCTCACTGAGCTCGACGTCGTCTTCGCTGCGTGCCGTCCTCGCCCTGTCCTGCTCCTGGGAGACTTCAACGCCTGGAGTGTGGCGTGGGGCTCCCGGGAAACCAGGGACAAGGGGAGGCTTCTTGAGGACTGGACCAGAACACGTGGTCTGGAGGTCCTCAACCGGGGGAATGTCGCCACCTTCTGGCGGCGAGGGACCAGCTCGGTCGTGGACGTATCGTTCGCGACTTCTGCCCTCGCCGCCCGTATTACTGGCTGGCACGTGGAGGAGGGTGAGGAGACGCACTCGGACCATCGGTACATCCGGTTCGATGTCGTCCCCCCACCTGAACTCCCACAGCCGGTAGAAAATCCCCCGGATCCGCGTTGGGCACTTCACCATCTGGATCGGGAGGCTCTCCTGGAGGCGTCCATCGTGCAGGCCTGGATTCCGGCACCGGACCGGCCTGCCGATGTGGATGCCGAGGCGGAGTGGTTCAGGGGAGCCATGTCGCAAATCTGTGATGCGGCGATGCCTAGGGTTACACCCAGACCGGCAAGGAAGTGGTCGCCGGAGATTGCACAGCTGCGCGCAGCATGCATCTCCGCCCGCCGCCAGTACACCAGGTTTCGCCGGAGGCATCGCCGCCCAGACGACGCGGCAACCCGAGAGGCGGAGCTTTATCAGGCTTACAGGGAGGCTAAAGGTAATCTCCAGGAGACAATAAAGCGGGCCAAGACGGCGGCCCGCGAGGAGCTCCTGGAGACCCTGCAGCAGAACCCATGGGGGCGCCCGTACCTACAGGTCAGGGAGAAACTCCGACCTAGGGCGCCCCCACTGACCCAGAGTCTCCAGCCGCAGCAGCTGGAGCGGGTCATGGGCTCCCTGTTTCCGACGAGCGCGGAGGAGCACGTCCCTCCGCGCATGGCTCCGTCTCTGCCCGACGCGGATAGCACCGGCGAAGACGACGTACCCGAAGTCAGGGTGGGGGAGCTAGGGGCGGCAGTACTCCGGCTTAAACGCCGGAAAATCACTGCCCCCGGACCCGACGGCATTCCTGGCCGTGCATGGGTCCTGGCCCTCGAAGAACTCGGGCCTCGACTGATGGGGCTCTTTAGCGCATGCCTCGAAAGGGGCCAGTTTCCCAAGGTGTGGAGGACGGGGAAGCTGGTCCTGATCCGTAAGGCGGGGCGGCCGGTGGACTCACCGTCCGGATACCGGCCGATCGTGTTGCTCGACGAGGTGTGTAAGCTCTTTGAGCGAATTATCGCGGAACGCCTCGTCGAGCATCTCTCGACGGTGGGGCCAGACCTGGCGGACAACCAGTACGGTTTCCGTCGGGGACGCTCCACCGTGAGCGCGATCATGCGCGTCAAGAGCCTGACGGAGGAAGCAGTCTCGCAGGGCAAGGTGGTGGTGGCGGTGTCTCTTTACATCGCCAACGCGTTCAACACCTTGCCATGGAGCTGCGTTAGGGAGGCGCTCGTGTATCACGAAACGCCTCTCTACCTCCGTCGTATTGTCGGGGCCTATCTCTCGGAGAGGGCCATAGCTTTCCCCAGCTGGCTTGGGCCAGCTCGGCGGGATGTGTCGTGCGGTGTTCCACAGGGGTCGGTCCTGGGGCCGCTTCTGTGGAACATCGGCTACGACTGGGTGCTGCGGGGTGCGTTGCCTGAGGGCGTCGGCGTAACGTGCTACGCCGACGATACCCTCGTCACGGCGCGGGGTGCAACGTACCAGGAGGCAGCACTCAAGGTCACGACGGGTGTTGCTCAAGTCGTGGGTCGGATACGGCGGCTGGGACTGGAGGTGGCCTTGCACAAGTCCGAGGTTCTGTGTTTTCACAGACCTCGGAACGGTCCACCTGAAGGTTCCAGCATAAATGTGGGAGGCGTTAGCATCGGCATCAAGCCCTCGATGAAGTATCTAGGGATCGTACTTGATAGCCGATGGAACTTCGGACCACATTTCCGAAGTTTGGTCCCCAAGGTGACACACGCATCGGTCGCGCTTTCGCGACTGATGCCCAACCTAAAGGGACCCAACGCTTCCTGCAGGAGACTGTACCTGGGGATCGTGCGGAGTATGGCCCTATACGGGGCTCCCGTATGGGCAGCGCGGTTGACGGCCAACAACTCAACGCTCCTTAACAGACCGTTGAGGACCTTGGCCGTCAAAACAATAAGGGGCTACCGCACGATCTCCGGAGAGGCTGCATGTCTCCTAGCCGGGACCCCTCCATGGGACCTGGAAGCGAGAGCACTTGCGTCATTGTTCCAATGGCGCAAGGAGGTGCTGGAGCGGGACCACAGGCCTGCGTCTCGAGAAATCGATGACCGGCGGTCCCAACTCCGACAGGATCTCATGGAGTCATGGAGGGTGCGACTTGAGCAACCCAAGTGGGGTGCCACCATCATCGCGGCGGTGAGACCGATCGTGGACGATTGGCTGCAGAGGCAGCATGGTGACCTCACGTATCGTGCGACGCAGATCGTTACCGGGCATGGATGCTTCGGTAGCTATCTGTTTCGCATCCATCGTGAGGTCACACCCCGGTGTCAACACTGCGAGGTTTCCGACGACGACACCGCACTCCACACGTTGGTGGAGTGCTCAGCGTGGGCGAGTCAGCGCCGGGACCTCGTAGTGGGTCTGGGCGTGGATACCCTCTCGCTGGAGACCATGCTTCAAGCCATGGTCTCCAGCGGGAGTAGGTGGAACGCGGCCGTGTCCTTCTGCGAGCAAGTCGTGCTCGCGAAGGAGGCGGCCGAGAGGGAGAGGGAGCGTGCCCTCCCCGCCGAGTTCCGTAGTCAGCGGCGAGGCCGCCGCAGACTCATCTACGCCCAAGACCATCGACCTCCATGATCGGGGCCTGAGGACGGCGGGATCGCCACCTGTCGTCCTTACAGAAGCAGGCTAGAAGGGTTGCGTGCTGCGGGGCCTTTGCCCCATAGCACGCAACCAGATTCACTCACTGACGCGGGATAAAACCCTACCCCCAACGACGCGGGATTCTCATCCCGACCCAACCCCCGCAGAGACCACAGAGGTGGTCAAAGTCCGCCGGGCGCCACTGGAAATACGTTCTGCTTGTAACCAGAGACGCCCGGCAACGGACGTTAGAGCGGCCGCGGCCTTGGTCGCGGAACTAAAAAAAAAAAAAAAAAAAAAAAAAAAAAAAAATTGAATTACTTTACTTACTTACATAGTTACTTTCGCGGTACGGTACGGTACGGTACCTACCGAACAGTTTAAAACTAAAAATAAGCTCTAGGTGTCATTGGGAGCATAAAATGTGGAATAGGAAATTAACGGGTCCGCAAAGTATGTCCACAGACGCTGTCAAAAGATCGTTAATCTACATAACGACTGGGTACTTATTGGGAATTTTAATTCACGTAAATTCCCAATCAAAATCAAAAATAACAGTCGCTGGGGAAATAGCCGTACCTAGTGTACACAAACACTCACTCTCTTATATTGTAATTTTGGTTTGTATACTTTCCTACATTTTTATCACATTCTTTGTAATATTTTTTTGTACCCACGGCGTGTAATTTCTGTCCAGTTAGTGGCCGGTGAAAATCTGTAACACAGGTTTTCCTAAATCAGACTCCAGTGTCTCACAGATTTGTTGTATGTAACATGTAAGTACCTGCCTATGATGTAATTAATAATAAATCATTTAGCATTTTTTTTTGTAACGTGTGTCGCCGTAAAAGGGCTTCATTTCTTTGTATGAGATGGCGGATCTGCTATATTAAAAAATGTACGCAAAATATTTTAAAAAAATCAATAATTTTTAAACACAAACAAAGAATAAGAAAACAAAAGTTCAAAAGAATTAACTCGACCGTATCTATTTATCAATTCTATGCCCGTATTAAGCACATGTGACTGTCGACAATACTGCCACTATTTTTAATTTAAGTGCAACAAGCGCGTGTCTACCCGTTCGGGGATGATTAAAGGGACGGGAAAGGGAAGGGCTCATCCTTCACATGCTACGTACACCACGCATTATGACAAGGATTGGGCCTATACAATTTGAATGGTAACGAACACACATTCACCACGCTGTCTTACGCGTCACCGCGCCGGATTCGCGTGTTCCCATGCTATCCCACGCGTACGACGCTGTCACACACGTTTAAAATGTCATAGCACGTAGATAACGTAAATGTCCGTCGTAAGACGTAGGACCTGTGTAGCTGTTTCCCACGTCGTGTGGCATACGTCATATGTGAGGACCAGTGTGTTTCAAGCTTAAACAACGAACCATAGTAGGTACTGCTAAATTTCGCTGTTGAATTAATCGGTATTGAAACATGAAAGTGGATGGTTAAAATTGTTGAATAGATGCAAATTCATTCGTGTTGTGGAATATGTGTTCGTCTCACCATGCATGCATATGCAATGCGGTGTACCTAGGATTATCCAAATACAACCTGTGATGCCGTAACACCAGTGCACTAGTGAGAAACTGAATATATATGTAATGTTAATTGCCAATGCATATAGAACTTAGAGATTAAATAGAACATGCATACATACAAGTCACACCTCTTTCCCACTGAAACCTACCCAGGTTTCAGTCGGTAAAGATACGGATTTCCACTAGCTTTAACTATCTTCTTAGCATACTTCTTCGGCTTTTTCAACGTTTATTAGTGTTAATACATGCGAGTACTTACCGCCTTTTTTCAAGACATCTGCGATATGGCCGCAGTAATTATATTCATTCGTATTCACGTATTTGCGTTGAATACGAATAAGTTTAAATTTGGAAATACAGTTTCATTGAACGGCAAATATTTATCTTCTTTCTATATCTATATAAATAATAATTAAAACATTCGTGAAGGTTCAGGGAAGGTTTAAAAGGGCGGTACGTAGTTTGCCCGAACAGCTAGTCTACGTTTATAAAGTTCACCAGCGGTCTTTAATGAAAAGTAAATGACCAAAGATATCAAGTAACGTAATCTATCCTTTGTTGGCAGAATGCGGTGGCGGGGTGGAAGCTGTGTGGGGTGAGTTCGAGAGCGGGGCGCCATGAGCGCTCCAGAGCCGGCAGTGCTCAACGCACTGAAGGGGTTCACAGAGCACAGCGACAAGTGGCCTGGCCCTCGAGCTGTTAAGATCTACGTCGCCTCTGTTTACAATGGTACGTACTATACTACATTTTAACCAATACTTGAGAAATGAAACTGAGTGACTTGTTATGGTCTGTGAATTTGTGAATCAAAACATTAAGATAAATCTATAGGTGTCAAATGAACCATTTTAAAGGATCTTTAAAATGGTTCTTTAAGCGGGACGTGAAGAGGCACATCACTAGGTCGTCAAGTTGAGGACCACTCTCTATAGTATTGTGTACTGTGAGAGTCGCCCACAATCGCTAAACGTCGTTGCGACTTACCATCAGACGGGCGGCGCTAATTTGGCGTACTTAATATAAAAAATAAAAAATAATAGTTTAAAAAAAAAACACGCTTTTATAGAGAATCCAACTAAAAAGCAGAAAATAAATTTTAATAAGCTTGAATTAAGAATAGTGTAAATAAGAAATAAATGTATAGTATTGTAAAAAAAGCGTTTTTTTTAACTATTAATTATTGAATTGTCATCGGTCTTTGACAGGTGTGCAAAGTTTGAATTAAATCTGATCGTTCAAAGTAGGGCAAAATCGAACCCAAAAGAGTCGGTTACAAACATACATACATACAGGTGAAGCTAATAAAAGCGTATTAAAAAAACCCTAGATCTATTTTATTCTCCCTATTTGATACCTAAAGCAGAGTAGGTAACTACCGCATTTTTCTATTTTTGAGGCTGTAACGAAGCTACTTTAAGCTATAAAAATATTCCTTTTCTTTTGCTTGGGTACCTTTTACCGCTGTAAAACAAAAAAATAATGTATCTAGAAACGTTTATAGCACTGGTATTGAACACCTTTCTTCAATGATTCAATAACACTTAGAGAATAATATGGTCTTTTCATGGGTCACCGCGTTTCAATAGTAATTTGATTTAATGTGAAATCAAGTTTCGGTGAATAACCCAAACAGGAACAAGGTAATCATTGGTTTATTATTTAAACTGGCTGACTAGGTGGCTCTTATTGATTTTACCTGTAGCCCTCTTTGGGTCGAGGTAAAGTCAGATTCAAATTGACGGTTTTATTTTCTTAATACGCTTACATAAACTGACAGATCGTACAAGTATTTCTGACGATTAGAAAAGAGTAAACGGGAGTTTTTATTGCCTAGTTCTTTTCTCACTTTACCTAATGCCTTATGAATAAATAAAAGTAAATGTAGAATCAATAATCTTGACGTTCAAAGTGTTACTTACTCTGTGTTACTCTACAGTGTGTACTAGGTGTTACTTATAGATAATTTTGATTTTGGTTGGTTTGATTTTGATAATACACACTTCTCTACTAATAGTTTTAAGTCTCTGAGATATCACACAAACAAGAAATATAAAGAAACATCGAGGACTTTACACATATAATCAACATAAAATTTTTTTTTTAGAATTTCGAGAGGAAAGACGTCAAATCTTGGAGTTGGTGGGGCCGGAGTTACAGTCCACTTATGATGATCGACATATTGAGGTAAAGTTTATTAACCTTAAGTATAACATCCTATGAAACTCTCTTGAAAATTTCCTAACAATTGAAACTCTTATCCATATTTTACCATTGTAAAGACATTCTTTTAACAAAAATTTTGCCAAACTAAACTCTTGACTTTATCAGAGCTTAGGTCAGTAGTAACTTAGATAAAACCATCACGCCTATTTCTGGGTTCTTCACAGCTTACAATTAGATATCACATAATTACAATTATTAAAGGTGGCCGACCGAATAGTCCAGCATGCAAGCTTGGACTATTTAGTGTTTCTAGGTTATATTTAGTGGTTTTTTTTTTTTTTTTTTTTATATTTGGTTCGCCAAATTGACGCCGCCCGCCTGGTGGTAAGTCGTGACGACGTCTAGCGATTGTGGGCCACTCTCACAGCACACATTACTATTGAGAGTGGCCCTCAACTTGACGACCTACTGATGTGCCTCTTCACGCTCCGCTTAAAGAACCCAGGATTATATGTGGGAGGAAACACGTGCACAGGCAGGGCGTTCCAGGCCACTATCGTTCGGCAGAGAAACGAACGTTTAAAACGTTCGGTTCTCGCGAACATGCTATCCACTGTGTGGGGGTGGCATCTCTGCCCGGCACGAGTCGTTCGGGATCGGAAGGAAGAGGGTGGGATCAGATTGAAGAGCTCTTCAGAACACTCGCCGTGGTAAATACGGTAGAATGCGGCCAAGGAAGCTATTGTTCGGCGCTGAACTAGCGGCTCAAGGCTTCCCGTTACCTCCGGACAATCTATAATACGGATAGCCCGTCGCTGCATAGCGTCGAGAGCGTCCAGCAGATACTTCGCGGAGCCGTCCCAGAGGTGAGAGCAGTATTCGACGCAGGGTCTAATCTGCGTCTTGTACAGCAGACACCTCTGGTCCGGTGTAAAGAATCTCTTTACCTTATTCAGTATTCCTAGTTTCCGCGAAGCTAGCCCTATACATCTTTCAATGTAGTTTTTATTATTGAGCTCTCGACGAACGTCTATGCCAAGGATATCAAGGTTGTCCTTCATTGGTAATAATGCATTCTGAAGAGAGGGTAGGGGAAGGAAAGGGGATTTCTTCGCAGTAAATGCACACGCCTGTGTTTTGCGGGCATTGAACTCGACCAGGTTCTCGGTACCCCATTGAGAGATACTGTCGAGGTTACGGTCGAGATCAGCCACGAGTCGTCGTCTCTCCTCCTCAATCTCAGATCGCCCCGCCGTCGGACGAACCGAGTAACTCCCGTGCAGTGTGCTGTCATCTGCATAGCAATGAATGTTCCCGAGGGATATCATATCATTGATATGCAGAAGAAAGAGAGTTGGTGATAGTACGGACCCCTGCGGTACCCCGGCATTCACTTGCAAGAAGCGAGAAGCCTGGCCATCGCAGAGGACCCGCACTCGGCGCTCGTTTAAAAAACTGGCAATCCAGCTGCACAGTTGAGGAGGTAGACCATATGCCGGAAGCTTGGAAAGGAGCGAAGCATGCCAGACCCTATCGAAGGCTTTGGCGATGTCCAGCCTAATAGCCAAGGACTCGCCGTGCCTTTCCATAGCCCCACCCCAGACATGCGTTACGAATGCCAGAAGATCACCCGTTGATCGCTTTGGCCTGAAGCCGTATTGTCGATCATTGATTAGCGAGTGATCCTCTAGGAATTGCATGAGCTGCTTATTTATAAGGAGCTCAAGCACCTTGCAAATGACTGAGGTGACAGCTATGGGTCGATAGTTGCCTGGATCGGACCGATCCCCTTTCTTGGGGATCGGTTGTACGTTCGCCTCCTTCCAGACCTCCGGCACGAGCCCTGAAGAGTATGACAGGCGGTACAGACGCGTTAATACTGGAGACAACTCAGCTGCACATTTTCGTAGCACCACCGCCGGAATGCCGTCAGGGCCACTGGCTTTCCGCGTGTCGAGTGACCGCAGCACTGCCCGTACATCACATTGCCTGATAACAATATCAGGCATTGTGTGGCCACAGTTGGCGATGGCGGGGGGCTGCAGGCCACGGTCGTCGACCCGGGAATTAGCCGCAAAGAGGTCTGCGAGCATATCCGCTTTCTCTTGGGCTTTGTGAGCCAGTGTTCCATCTGGGTAACGCAGTGGTGGCAGCGAGGGCTGACAAAAGTTAGATTGCACGGCTTTGGCCAGTTGCCAGAATCCACGGCTGCCCGTGGGATGGGAAGTGAGCTCCTGACCAAGCCGCGCGACGCGCTGGGCATCCGCTCTCTTAAAGGCCCTCTTACTCGACTTTGTGGCCCGGTTGTACGCTGCTTTGAGGTGGCCCACGTTTGGGTCGCGCACAGCCCGGGCCCTGATCCAGGCGCGATATGCCAACTGTTTTTGTCGAACAGCTTTGGCACAATCTCGCCCGAACCAGGGACGGGCTGTGCGGATACTGGCGACATCAGTGAAAGGGATGTAATAATCCATCCCTAAACTGATCTCGCCAGCAATAGCAGAAGCACTATCCGAAGGAGCCTTTCCTACAAAGCAGCGCTGGCTCCAGGGGACGGACGCATAATAATCGCGTAGACCGTCCCAATCCGCTGACGAGTAGTGCCATAGTCGTCGTGACGTTTGTACAGGACGTGCAGGAGGTGACACCTTCATGCCAGCGTGAACAACACAGTGGTCGGAACTACCCAGTGGGGCTCCTACTGAAACACTGTACTGGGCTGGGCGACTCGTCAGCAGTAGATCCAGCAGAGCGGGCGCGTGATCTGACCTGTCTGGTATCCGGGTGATCCCGCATACCATCTGGGTCAGACCGTGGGAGAGAGCGAACGCATGGGCGGCTCTACCCGCATGATCAGTCTTGAGGGACCCCAGCCATTCAATGTGATGGCCATTGAAGTCCCCCAGAAATACTAGGTCAGCGTTCGGGAACCGCACCTGCGCTTCATCAGCCGTCTCGCTGAGGTACTGGAAGAGCTTTGTTGTCTCAGAATCCCCTGTGTGGGATCGGTAGACGCACACGTAGATCTGGCTCATAGAGCCATGGTCTACGTGCAGCCAAAGGACGGAATTGGAGGGGTTCTCTAGGCAGCGCAACCGGCGGCAGCAAACATCCGCCCTAACGAACACGCACACCCCGGCTTTGTCTCGAAATTGTTCCTCGATGACATAGCCGGGGTAACACAGGTAAGACGTGTCGTCAGGG
The DNA here is from genome assembly GCA_963556515.1 of Nudaria mundana. Classification (NCBI taxonomy): domain Eukaryota; kingdom Metazoa; phylum Arthropoda; class Insecta; order Lepidoptera; family Erebidae; genus Nudaria; species Nudaria mundana. The sequence goes on along the minus strand of OY748290.1, from coordinate 7,159,664 downwards.
CGGCGTATTTGTGTCTCCGTGAGGAACATCACAGCGGGCCGTGCCGTCTCAAGGTGGTGGTGGACGGTATCGAGGTTCGCATGGAGTCCACGGACGTTAGTGAACTCCACCTCGAAATGTGAAGTTGTGGGGTTTCCTAGGGCCGCTGTGTAATGTTTATTTCTTTTTTGTTGCACTGCCATTGTAGATTTTGAAGAAGAAGCGTGAAGACAGGGCGACATTTGGTGCAGCAGTAAGTGACAAAGCGCAGGGGCTAGCTTTGTCTAGAACCGTGTGGTTAGGTCGGAGCCGACTCGCCGGACGGAAGGGCTCCCAAACCCCCCTGATGCAAGGCCGCCGCTACCCCACACCGGTTACCACCCGGAGCGGCGATCCCACATCAGGATTATGCGCAACATGTGGGGCAGCCTCCTGGGGTGGTTGGCCCCAGGCGGGCCCCATGACTGTGTTGCGGGCGGCCGCGGCAACGCCGTTGCTAAGGGTCTCCCTGGCCGGCGAATCGACCCACACCACCCACACTAGACTCCGTTTCGCCCCCACTGGTCCCATGCCTGCTGCACCATACATCGCCCCGGGCCCGGCGGTGCAGCTGCTGAACCCCTAACGCAACCCAGCCTGGGCTGGGTTACTTGGGGGGCTTTAGCGCAGTTGCACGGTGGTACCCCCCCGGACCAACACTGTTGTACCACCTGGTACCCACGTAGGGGCCGAAGCCACTCCATAGGTACCGTAAATTAACGAGCCTCGTCCGTTTATCAGCAGGTGCGCCACTAGCAGGTGAGGTCGCTGGGGCCCTATAGATGTTGGTAGAGCCCCTTTGCACCCAAAATGGTATGTAACATCTGTCCTGGGTTTTATTATGTTAGTTTAAATTAGACAGAGTGGATATGGATTTTCTATATTGCCTGATTACGGCAATAGGCTTGCCCCCTATTACTTGGGACCAACAAAATTACTGGTAAACTGTGGGTCAGTGATGCACCTTTGTCTAACCCTTTGGTGATATATGCATGATGTATCTGACAATACTAAACATAAATCTAAAAGCATTTGGTGCTAATATTCCAACTTACTATTCCAAACTTCCATCCCTAAACTACGCAATTACTGTTATAAATTCGAATTTGTGGACTATGGAATGTTAACCACAACACAATGTAAGAAAGTTTCTTATCATTTATCACGAGCAGGTTACATGTACAGTACTTATTAGTTCGAAACTACGTAATAAATCGCGTTTCGAGTGACAAAGTTGTGTACACAGAGTTTCCATTTAGCTACATTCTCGTAAATACAAATGTTCCGAACTCGGGTCTAACTTTGACCCCAGCTTTTATACTTATAGAGCATAATTAGGGTTAAATAGATTTTATAAGCAGTGAAGTATGCTAACTTTTTCTTATATAATTTTACAACATGAATCAATTTTGGTTTATATATTTCGGGCATTTTCACACAACGTGGTTCGGACTAGATGACGTTGTGCGAACGTTCCTCCTGGAAATGGATCAGTCTATTATTAGAGTTGACAAACGGAAATTTCCTATCAATCGTACCATTATTCTTAACATCTACATAATAATATATCTATACTTATAATAAATCTGTAGAAGTGAAAATTCTGTACATTGAAAATATCAAAAAAATAAATGGCAGGGGGTGTTACTAGACCGACACCGAAACCAAAGCCTGTCTGTCTGTTTGTTCAGGCATCACGCAAAAACTACCGGTTCGATTACGATGAAACTTGGTACTCGTATAATTATTCTTTAATATTCTGAGCACCACGCTGGGTACTTTTTATCCCGGAAAAGTATATACAATAAAAACAAACTTCATTTTGCGGTTCGATCCCTAGACCCGATTACTGTACCAACCGCAAATTATAAGTTTGTCGTAGGTTACGTCACCCGCAGTGGAGTTCACTTAGGGGCGCTGTACACGGCTAAGATACTATAATATTTTATCTGAAGATACAATATCGCTCAACAGCTATCTATACTTATAATAAATCTGTAGAAGTGAATATTCTGTACATTGAAAATATCAAAAAAATAAATGGCAGGGGGTGTTACTGAGGATAGGGAAACTGGTCCTGATCCGGAAAGCGGGGCGGCCGGTGGACTCACCGTCCGGTAACGGCCGATCGTGCTGCTCGACGAGGTGTGTAAGCTCTTTGAGCGAATTATCGCGGAACGCCTCGTCGAGCATCTCACGCGTGTGGGCCCAGACCTGGCGCACAACCAGTACGGTTTCCGTCGGGGACGGTCCACCATGAGCGCGATCATGCGCGTGAAGACCCTGGTGGAGGAAGCAGTCTCGCGGGGCGAGGTGGTGCTGGCGGTGTCTCTTGACATCACCAACGCCTTTAACACCTTACCCTGGAGCTGCGTTAGAGAGGCACTGATCTACCACGGAGTGCCTCTCTACCACCGTCGCATTGTCGGGGCATATTTATCCGAGAGGGCCATAACTTACCCTAGCTGGCTCGGGCCAGCTCGGCGAGATGTGTCGTGCGGTGTAACTCAGGGGTCGGTCCTAGGACCTTTCCTGTGGAACATCGGATACGACTGGGTGTTGCGGGGTGCGTTGCCTGAGGGCGTCAGCGTACCTTGTTACGCGGACGATACCCTCATCACGGCGCGGGGAGCAACGCACCAGGAGGCAACACTCAAGGTCACGACTGGGGTTGCTGAAGTCGTGGGTCGGATACGGCGGCTGGGACTGGACGTGGCACTGAATAAGTCCGAGGCTCTGTGTTTTCACGGACCTCTTCGCCGGAAACCTCCAGGACCACATTTCCGAAGTTTGGTCCCCAAAGTGACGGCAGCCGCGCTTTCGTGACTGATGCCCAACTTAAAGGGACCCAACGCTTCCTGCAGGAGACTGTATCTGGGGATCGTGCGGAGTATGGCTGTGTACGGGGCTCCCGTATGTGCGCCGAGACTGACGGCCAACAACACTGCTGTTTTACACAGATCGTTGAGGACCTTGGCCGTCAGAACAATAAGAGGGTACCGCACGATCTCCCTAGAGGCTGCATGTCTCCTAGCCGCGACCCCTCCATGAGACCTGGAAGCGAGAGCCCTTGCCTCATTGTTCCAATGGCACAAGGAGGCGCTGGAGCAGGACCACAGGCCTGCGTCTCGAGAAATCGAGGCTCAGCGGTCCCAACTCCGCCAGGACCTCATGGAGACATGGAAGGTGCGATTTCAGCAACCAAAGTGGGGAACCACCACCATCGCGGCGGTGAGACCGATCATGGAGGAGTGGCTGCAGAGGCAGCACGGTGGCCTCACGTATCGTGCGACACAGATCATCACCGGGCACGGAAACTTCGGTGAGTATCTGTTTCGCATGCATCGTGAGGTCACACCCGCGGTCACACTGCGAGGCTTCCGGCATAGATACGGCATTCCACACGTTGGTGGAATGCTCAGCCTGGGCGAGTCAGCGCCGGGACCTCGTTGTGGGCCTGGGCGTAGATACTCTCTCGCTGGAGACCATGCTACGAGCCATGGTCTCTAGCGAGAGCCAGTGGAACGCGGCCGTTTCCTTCTGCGAGCAGGTTATGCTCGTGAAGGAGGCGGCCGGTAGGGTGAGGGAGCGTATCCTCCCCGCTGAGTTCCGAAGTCTGCGGCGAGGGCGCCGCAGGCGTGACTACGCCCAGGACCATCGACCTCTATGATCGGGGCCTGAGGACGATGGATTAGAAACCCACCGTCCTTACAGAAGCAGGCTAGACGGGCTGCGTGATGTGGGGCTGCACCCCACGCAAGCCTTCACTCACCGATGCAGGATACAACCCGACCCCAAAGATGCGGGGTAACACTTGACCACCACGCAGTGGCCACGCAGGTGGCCAAGGTCCGCCGGGCGCCACTGGGAATTCTCTCAGTCTCTACCAGAGGCGCTCGGCAATGGACTTAGGCGGCGGTTAAATCCGCGGCCGCGACATCGGGCCGCGGATATAAAAAAAAAAAAAAAAGGCGGTGTTACTAGACCGACACCGAACCCAAAAATCTGATTAAAAAAATTTTGGACACAGCCGCTTTCCACCTACTCGCGCTGGAGACCATGGCTTGGAGCATGGTTTCCAGTGAGAGGATATCCACGCCTAGACCCACTACGAGGTCCCGGCGCTGACTCGCCCACGAGACTATGTAGTCTAGACTAATTTTGATGTTTTGTTCTTATCCTATGAATGTTCTTAGGATAAGACCAAAAGTGTAATTACTTAAACGAACCAAATATTGGTTCTACAAACCTTTAAAGGTTTTGATTAAATACAATTCAATGCTCCAGTACTGAGAAGCTAAGAATGAAATTGTATTCATTTAGCTACTTTATTCAAATAACGATCTTATACTCGTAATCATCTCACCTCAAATAAATAAAATCAAAATTCCTTTCTCAATAAGTACATAAGTTGTATTGAATTTCATTCGGTTGTGTCACTCAATAAACCGTTTAAATTATCAGGATCTTATACAATTTACTTTACTTTAATACCAATTGATAAATTCTGTGAATCTGAATTATTTGTAGTTAGGGATTGTCGCATGATGTGTTTTTCTTAAATAACATTAATTATTTATAGTCTGATTAGTTTATAATGTAACCAGTATTAACAAAATGTAGGTAGGTATTCATATTTCTAACACTACATTTTGTCAATTTTCTTTCGAAAACATAAATGTTATTGTAAGTCCTTAAAGTGTTAAGTCCTACCGCCGCCGCACTTCGATTATTCCTCCGAATGCGTAGAAGGGCGTACTTACGGTGGAAATTTAAAAACAAGTTCTTAAAGTTCAATAGACAAACTCTTATTGTGTAAAGTAAAATACTTATACTTGTGAAAGTTTCATAATTTTATTAATCAGGGATTTTTTTCAAATATGTTCTGTACTTTTCAACAAAACGTCCGTAACGTTATTGTTTTTTTTTTGCCATTTAGATCGACTTCGTGGACATGCATTACGGCACGGACGGGGGAGATGAAACCAATCCGGCTCTCTTACGTTACTATCTCCAAGAGATACAGAGCTGTAACCAAATATCAAAAGCAGGATACTTTCTCGTAAGTTTACAGCTTCCATTCTGATGGTCCTCTGAACCAGAAGGCTGGTTATCGCAAGCTTCAGAGAACTAGTACCTACCGCCATTTAATTAGTTACCACGCTAATTAGGATTTTCTTACAAGAAACTATAAAAATATTGTAACATTTTTTGAATGTGGAAATAAGCCTCGTATATTTTGAACCATGTTAGATTAGATAAGATAAGATAAGATAAACTTTATTTGCTTAAACACAAGTGTACTTACAAACATATTATCAACCAATGTGAGGTACCTACTCAGCACTGCGGGTTCCGTACTCTATACGTTATATTCTGTCCGTTACGTCTGTGTAGTTGAGGGTCACTGGTGTCCAGTAATCCTGCACAACACGATATTACTATAATGTACAGTCGAGTCTCAATCGGCGTACTCCAGTGCCGTGTATTCCCTGGGGATGGGGGTTTACTTTTTCTCACATCTCGGCCGCCATGTAGACATACAAACCTTTTGTAACTTTTGTATATAGCTGTACACGTTTTTCTATAGTAACTATCTAAGTTATATCTTAATTGTTATTATATTAGGTAGGTACTTATACTTTTTTTCGGGAATCTACACGAACGTGGCGTAGATAAATTTGTATAAGTTCATACATTTTATTGGCTGACGCTATGAAAATTAAAAAGAAATTCTCAAAACTCACATTTTATTTAATGTCATATCATTTTGTGGCTTTTGTGTTCAACCTTTAGAAATAAAGGAATCTATTAAAACCCTCTTGAAAATAAAGATTGTAAAGGTGAAGAGACCATCTTCTAATTATTTATAATTGGGGCAGACTATTTACGCGTAATAGGCACTCGTTAGACTTTTTACATCAATTTTAATTATTAGTGGTCCCAACTTTTAATTTTTTTACCCAAAGTTTTAATTTTTAATGAAAATGTACATTTCGACAAAAAGGTCCTTCATATACTCTTTAAATTTTTAAACAAAATAAAAATTTCAAATGGAATTACAGCAGCAGCGAACTTTGAACATTCACAGACGAACGATTCATTTTTCAAACCACACCGAAAATAGCTTTGATATATCAATTCCTTACATAAATATCTACCTTGCAGTTTTATTACATTTATATGGATAGATATTGTGCTTTAACCATATCTATAACAATTAAGCACATCAATTAGGATGTGCTTTATAAAGCTTCAACTTTAAAACTGAACGGACTCTCAATCTCACTTTATTTTATTCTACCATTGTAAAATTTAATTATATCTAACATCATCTTTATAACTAGTGCCTTCTTGGCGGCGACCTGTCATCGTACCAGCCAGTATTACCGTTCAAGATTCCTGAGAAGAAATTCGAAGACCTCGTGAAGTCGAACTCGCCACAAGCGGCACTCATTCGAGCATGTTACAGGCTGAACGGTGACGGAAGCTATCATTTAGAAGGCGATGACAAGTGGTAAGTACTTTCGACAATTTTGATTATAGAAAATATTTTAAGTTAAATTGCTAACTTGGCAGTGTACAGGGTGTTACATAAGGATTATATCAACCTGAAGACACCCCCATCAGCTGGTTGCCCAGAACGCCTTTCGATATGTGTCGACCGCCAAACAACAACAAAAAAAGTTCTAACCTTGATGTGGAACAGAGACAAAATGTTCCTACCAGGAGAGAGTTTTTCACAGGCGCGCATTATTATACTACTTACTTGAAGTCGATGACCGAATCAGCTGAATTTAGCTAGTGTTGTTCAAACAAGAGTATTTTATTGGGTAATAATGTTTTTATTTGGAAGATTTTTTTTTTTCTTGTTTGGCGGTCGACACATATCGAAACGGGTTCTGGTCGACCAGCTGATAGCGGTGTCTTCGGGTTGATATAACCCTTATGTAACACCCTGTATAAAAATATTACGCCTCTATCCTCAAGGGGTTAGATAGAGGTACGTTACACACCCACAGAACTGAACCCTTTTATTTTTTGCTAGTCTTTTCTCTTGTTCGGTAGGTGGACTGCTTACAAGACAGGTTTACGTAGGCCTCTGCTATTCTATAAAACTGTATTTAGTGGTTTTTTGAAATGCCATTATTATCTGACACAAACTGTTTATTACAGTCCCACAAACGATTAAAAACCATGTCACCATGCAATATTTATATTAAAACAATATTTCCTCTCTCAAACAACAACAATTTCCTCATCATCACTTTTCATGATTCATCTCTTTGCCAGTTATAATTTACGATCGTTGTCAGAAAACGTAGTACGATTACTCAGTGGAGTCGTTAAATAAATAATTTATCGTACGACCGAAGAGGTTCCATTTATATACGTGTAGGTAAGTACCCACAAGTGCCTACATCCCTTAGGTTATCTTTTATTGTGTCGACAACGGATACGAAAATATGAGATTTTATACAAGCCATACATGGCGAAATACGAGTACATGACGTGCCATACATACTCGTAATAATTTATTTCTTGACGCTGAAACGACTGAATATATTTTAATCAAAAGATATCAATATCAGTGTGATTAATTATACATGCTTTATACCTATGCGATTCTTATCACGAGAAACACGGCATATTTTTTATGGTACACAACGCCAGAAATACATATTTATTGCATACTTATAAAACGTACTTACGAACATACAAAAATATAATCAACTTCAGAGAAACAGGAGCACCACCGAGACAGACAAGCTTTAGAAAAAAACGTTGAAGTATAAATAAATATAAATGCTTAAATACTACTTTCAACTTTAGAAATATATCTACTGTAGTATTTGTATAATTTACCAGGTTCAGTGACTTACTTGATCGTGAACAACAGAGAAGTCGGCTCTTCGAAGTTCAAAAAGCATTCAATACTACAGTACTTGAAGCTTTATCTAATGGAACTGAAGTATCTGAGTTACTACGTAGTCCTGTGGAACATCAGTGTGAATTAGCTTTAGGTAATGCTCTTTTTACTACTTACATATAAAGGCATTTCTTATTATTAAGAACTCAGTTTATAGCGTATCCGAAAACAATAAAAAATAAAGAGCATTATTTCTCTAGTGCGTATATCTATACTTTATTATGACCAAGATCCCTCTTATCATCCTAATGTTAATTGAAACTACTAAGTGAATTGGATTTAGTTTCCAGAAATCCTTTAGGTTAAAAAAAATCTGTTTTAGGAAAAATTTGCCAAAAATTGTCCTAAAATATGTCTCTCTCTTTCAGAACTATTATCACAAGGTAACCATTCTAAAGGAGTAATAGCAGTATTTCGTGATTTACCAGATTCTGAACCAGAAGACACAAAACTCACAGTTTTAGCTCGTACTAGGTTAAAAGAATTAAGAAAGAAATTCGAAAGTATGTTACCGGAAACCCATATCATAAGTTTAGAGTAAGTATTTGTGCAATCAATTAAGTCAGTCTTTCCGTTTCGTTGTCATAAACAGCCATATTCTAATGTCTAACAAAAATCTGAAATATGAAAATAAACAATAACAATTTCAACATATATACATATTATTATAATACCAATGTAATAATTTTACAATATGCTTAAATAGCAAAAACTTTAGTTTTTGGAAAAAATAGCCTTTGATTTAACGGTTACGTTCATTAAGTGTAATGCATAATTATTACAAAAATAACATCTTTATAAATATAAAGAGATTACTAAATCTAAGCCTTGAAATCCAAAACAGTCTTACCAGCTTAATCTGTTATAATATATAAATCCATTTTGGTTATTAGACCTTCGTCGGCAGAATCGTCAAGAACGGACGCGGTTTCTGACAGTGATGAAAAATTGGCTCCTTTTAGGGATAATGTGCAAGTTATCGTCAGTGAGTTAATTGAGGATAGCCTTAGCACAGAACCCGATCAGGGAAAGGGAAGAAAAAAGACTGTACAGGTAAATTCACATTCTCAGATTATAATAAAAAATGTACCTACTTAGATTGATTTAGTCTTTAAAAAGACTTAATTTGAAATGAAAGATATTATTATATATATAATATATTTGTATATTATACATTATTCATTACATTTTCACAGGAAGTATTTTTGGAACACATCACTCATCTTAGAATATGTATAGAACATAATCGTTTGTATAAAATTAACATTAAGGAAATCGAAGAAGCAGCCAAAAGTATATTAAATAACGCTAAAGAAAATTATGAAAATCGAACACGACATCCTCCAACATTAATATATGGACCAGATGCTTCAGGGAAAACCACACTATTGACACATTTATACTACAATTACGAAAAAATATTTCCAAAACCAGTACTCAGGATAGTAAGGTTTTCTGCAGCTACACCAAGATCAGCTTATAACTTAGAGCTATTAAGAGTTATGTGTCAACAAATATCAATAATTCTAAACATTCCAGAGGGTTATTTACCAAAAGACGCAAGTTTTGATCCTCTTTACATTAATAATTGGTTTCAAAGTTTACTAAAGAAGTGTGAAGAAATGGAAAATGAAATTCTCTTGATATTTATTGATAATGTGCACAGGGTCAATCCCTTGGAGTGTGATATTGTAACAGGGCTATCATGGCTACCAATGTCATTGCCAAGAAATGTGTTCTTAATTTGTACTAGTGCCGTATCTTTGGAGCAGTTGCAGCTGACGCCCGCACAAAAGGAAAAGTTCAAAGTTCAGAACTGCTATTATTTATTGGAAGCAATAGAGGAGACGCCTGAAAATAACAGCTACGGAGACTTTATAGATAGTGCCTTTGATAACTTAGAAGTTGTGTTTGGTTCTAAAGCATTTAGTAAACTAGCAAGTAAGTTTATAGTGGATTAGTAAATTAGCCGATTCAGTATTCTGAAAAACAGTTCAGATTACATTTTTGAAATATCAAGGAAATAATTTGCAACATTTCCACCTTCCTTAGGTCCTAAACAAAAATAAATGTAAATTCTAGTCCAACTATTTAATACATTTTATTTCGTAGGTTACATAACTTGTTCGGAATTTGGATTGACGGAGTTGGAGTTGTTGGAACTTCTAATGCCTATAAGCAACAGTGACGCCGTCATTTCACTTAAAGATGCTACTTTCAATTTCTCCACAATTTGCGTTGCTAAATGTATGATGAGTAAGTAGTTTATTATTTCTACAGAGAGTTTCTAAGCTATTAATAAAATAAGGAATCTATAGCATACTAAAGTAGGCTATAATTGTTGGTGATTGTTTTACTGGCATTTTAGAACTATTTCGGGTACAAGAATTTTCAAAATAATCTAGCTAACATTTTAGACGCCTTTCAGAGAATTTAATATCAGAAAATGTAGTGTCTGGCCGTTACACTTGGAGATGGCGGGCCGCAGCAGCTAGTTCACGAGCCCGACGACGCTACGTGCGATCTCAAGCTGCGTTAAGAGATGCCCATTCTGATCTCGCAGCCTTACATTTTGCCAGTTTTCTCCAAGATGCTGATGATACCGACACATCTGAAGCTCTAGAACCTGGTAAGTAGGTATTTGTATGAGAGAGTGAAGATAATCCTATATTAAATACAAGTGCTCGTACAAAGTGGCGTTATGAATTTGTGCATTTGAGACACATCTGCATTTACAACCATACTCTCATATTTGTTACTCAAATTATGCTGCATATACTATTCGGTACAATATACCAGTTAATAGTATTTATATCACGTATATGTGTCACGTGCTATCCAATATTTATGTTCCTATTCTGGCATATAGATTTACTAAAACTTTTAGCTTTTTTTTTAATATAAGTAGTAAAGCTATTTATAAATATCTCGTAGGTTGTGTAGACGATGACGATGCTCTATTGGACTCGACTCCATTCCATTCAGCAAGTAGGACAGCTGCAGCGTTCACACAACGACATGTCGAAGAATCATGGTTACATTTACTGCTTGCTGGAGACTTTTCGAAACTGAAGGACTTGACTGTCTGTAACTTTGATTTTTTACTCGCTGCGGTAAGTGTTAATTTTAACTTAATATAAATAGAAGTGCAATATTATTGGGCGAAGCGAGCGTAGCGAGGGGCGCTCCTTATCGGGTGACTCAAATGCAACTCGATGTGAAATTGTTTCTCGACAACTACCCAACCGATTATCATGATTTTTTCACTCAAAAATCAAGCATTCTCAGGAGCAGGTTTTGTTCGAGACCGAATTTTGATTTAGGACCCTCAAAAAAAGTTATTGACATATTTTTTATCAATAACTTTTTTGAAAATCTAACCAAATGGTGGCGTTATTGAGCCTCTATCTAACCCTTCGGCGATAGATTTGTGTCTGTCTGTGCCTAACATATAGTTAAATGCCATAGCATTTACCTATATTTCAGGCACAGACAGACACAAATCTACATAACATACTCGTAACACGCTTAAAATGGTTTTTTAATAAAATCAATTTCCTCATTAACAACTATTACCTATATTATCTATAAAATGGTTTGTTTGTGCTTTCCACAATGAATGATCAATCACCCTGTCTACTATGATGATAATTACACAATATTAATCCGACAATAAGCTCGAACCGCCCCTATATTCTGTAAGGATTATCTGTTGTAGATATTCATCAACAGCTGGACTATAAGGGATGAACCCTTCTATTGTTTATTGTATTACTACGAGTACATAGGTACTTATATTTTTTTGTAGCAAGGCAAGCAAGCTACCTACTTGAAGAAAAATGTACATAAAAGACGTTATTTTTTTTATCTATATTTAATAAGTTATCTACTTCAACATCAGTCCCGTTACCTTTGATTGAGATTTGATTGTTATGATCTTCATTTAATGTAATTAGACATTAAATTTAAATTTTTACATATTTTAGTAAAAACAGTAATGATATATTCATGAATTCGTGTTAACAAAGTCACACAAATATAAAACTAAAGATTTTTTTTAATAAATAAATTGGACATTCTTACACGTCATCTTTTTTTTTTTTTAGTTCCGCGGCCGCTCTAACGTCCGTTGCCGGGCAGTCTGGTTACAGGCAGAACGTATTTCCAGTGGCGCCCGGCGACACAACGTCATCTAGACTAAATTAAGCCAAAATAAGCTTGCGCTATGGGATCTAGACGAATGATAAACAGACTTATATATTTCTAAATACATTATGTATTACATAGAAAACACTCAAATTCCGAAACAAACATATTGTGGTTTACACAAATATTTGATTTAGCCCGGAATCGAACATGGGACCTTAGCGACGGCAGTCGCGTACACATAACACTGCACCACCAAGGCCGTCTAAAGCTCTTTAAAACTCTAGACAAAATGAACTAGGGAAAAGTAATAGTTGGGAAAGAAAGTGATACAAATATAAAACTAAAAGAATTTAAAGCTCTCCGAGACACTTTTTAACTAGACAAAATGAAAGGAATGGAAGAGAAGAGCTTCCATTAGATTTACCTACAATGTTATAAACTGTAACTGTCTTAAAATTAATAAAAAAATATATTCTAACCAGGTTCAAACAGTAACAATATCGTATCTACGATGCATCTTGGAACACGTACGCTGTTACATTCTAGACCGTGATGTGGAATTGGTATATGGAGCTGTGAAGAAATCTAGTGATATTCTTACTCGGGATCCTATGCAGTTGGGTGCTCAGGTGAGAACAGTTATTACAATTTAATTGCCTAAAAACATCACCTATAAGGTTACCACTAGTTGAGTTGGTAAGGCGTTCTTCTTGTTCTTACAAGCTGGAATCGGCGAAGTCTTTCTCTTGAAAGACGCCGCCGATTCCAGCCCGTGCATGGATGCTGATGAATTTTTGTATTCATAAATATTTGGGTAATAAATAGGTTTTTATCATTCAGTTTTTGTTTTGAGAACTGCTATGAAAGTAGATAATGTATTGACCGAGCGAGCGAAGCGTCTCAGTTTCAACTCGAGGACTGGCCGATTTGGCGTTGTTTGTCTGTATGTGTGTCAGTTCCGGTCTACAGGCCGCATTTTTTAGCCGATTTTCATGAAATTTGACACAAGTGTTCCTTGTTCCAAGGCGCAACTTTTGCCGAAGGGATTTTTCGATTGGGGGGAAAATGGGGGAGAAATGGGGGAAAATGGGGAAGAAATGTGGAGAAAATGATCATTTCTCAACTCATAAGACGTTTTTTTTTTTGTTCAAATAAGGGGATGTTTTTGTGTTCGCTAGGGTGAGTGGGATATGTTTCAACTGGCGAATTGGATGTGTTGTCAGTGTTCCCCATTTTAAAATGGGGAACAAATGCGGAGAAAATGATCATTTCTCATTTTCTTTTTTGCTGGTACCTCTGTTGGTGCGCATGGAAAGTCAGCCACCAGACCACGTCCCAAAAGGATGTTAGGGACCCGAAAATAACGCGAGGTCTACTGTTCGCAGAACTACTAGTTTGTTATTATACAGAAAACGGTACAATTGTAAAGGCTTATAACTTTGCCAATTTTCATAATTTATATATTTTTTACACTTTTTATACTACTATTCTGCGATGGTCACGTCATGAGACGATCCGAAGATCATGTGGCCCTCAACCCTCAACGTCCCAGAAAGATTAAGGGGCAGGGGACTTCCCCCTTCAACATGGTGAACCAGTATGGCCCGGCTGATGAAAAGGGAAAATCTGCAGGATCCTGTAACCCAGGATCGCACCACTTGGCGCCGGCTAATTAGGAGAGCCGACCCCACTTAAAGTGGGAAAAGGCTAGGACAAAGAAGATTTTTTTATACTTTATTTTCAAGTGAATTTCTTGTCGGGGTGTCTGAGCTTTACCATAACCAAAAAAACACGTTATATAAGTAATGTTTATTAACTTCTTCCTTTCACATCTTAGAACTACTTTCCTTGGTAGATTCATAATGAAATTGTATCGTTTAGCAACGTATAATTGAAAGTCAAAGAAGAAATGTACTTACTGCTATTTTAAATCACTATCCATGGCATAACTACAACTATAACACCACTAAACCGGTGTTTGTCATAATGATTCTGAAGGAATCAGTGATAGTTTTTCATCAACTGCATTTAAATTGTTAGTTGAAGCTCAGTATAATAAAGCGGAATATTTACTTAATTGTCTGCAGATAATAGCGTGGCTCCGACCTGCGGTGGCGCGGCGTGGTGTACTCGCAACGCTTGTAACAGCTGCCATGGCCTGGTGCGACGGTTATGACAAACCTATACTTGTACCACTTAATGGATGGTAAGAATTTATCTAGCATTTGCGTCTTTTGTCCAATAAGCTTCGCAGTCTGCCGACAATTTCGATGGATTTAAAAGCCATTCTGTGAATGCAGACTTTATGTTTTTATTTCAAGCATTATTTTAAGTATTATCTATTATCATAATATTTATGATTGGTGTCATAGAGAGGGTATAATCACTTTAATTTTTTCTCATCGATGTTCGATAACTGAGTTATTGGACATAAACTTTTTTTTTATATTTTACCGCATTGCATTTTATTTTGTTCATTACACGTGTGCGTTTGTTTGGTTCTGTGGTCTGAAAAACCTTTGCCGACTATCCATCCCACTAACGTGTAGTTCCTTAAGTAATATCAGTGACAAAACTTTAGATGGTTTTGGCACGTAGAAAGTATGGATGAAAGAAGATTGACGAAACAGATACATAAGGCGGGCGTGAATGGACAGGCAGGTATGGGTCGACCTAGGCGAACGTACTTCGACCAAATCGGAGATGTTTTGACCAAAGGCCGGGTCAAGAATACCCAGAACCGGAGAGCGTGCATGAAGATAGTTATGAAAGTGGAAGAAGCGAAAGAAGTATGCCAGAATCGAAGCAAGGGGAATTCCATAGTCTCTGCCTACATCACCATGGGAAAGAAGCGTGACCATATGTATATATGTATGTATGCAAAACTTACCCGTAATGTCACGGATATAAAGACTATGGTTTACTTTCAGTACATAAATAAATTGTCATTACTTTACCTAATTGGTCACGCGACTCCATCCCCTCGTATAAACATTGCGTGTTTTATTCCGGAACTATAATAAATGAACGGTTTAGTTATCTTTATTATATTATTATATAAATCAAAGCAGAAAGGAATAGGTTAAGCTCCATTAACTATTGCTAGGTTTGTGGAAAGAATCGAATATTTTAGAACGTGTTAAAAGAACCTCTTTAGACGATTTGTTGTTTTTTTTTTATTTTAATAATGAGTTAAAACAGATTAGTCTCTAATAACACTATCGTTTTTGTGGTTCATATTATACTAATAAATAATTCAATCAATCCATATAAGTATAGCTTATTGGCGTCCTAAATCACGCAAGCTTTAAAACTGACCAACAAGTCTTACCTGTGAAAAGTTGTAGAGATCTAAACTGCACCATTACGAACTTTAACTTTAAACCCACTCTCAGTCTCTATTCCATCAGTTCAATATGAAGTATTGATGGATTCGTATAAAGTTATTTTACTGTTAGATCATTTTATCGCACATGAACACGATATGTTCATGTGCGATAAAATGATCTCACTAATAGCACTGTAAACCAGCTTAATAAGTTCGAGTTTAATACGATTCCCCTCATATTACACAATTTTACGTCAATCCTTAGATTTTGCAGTATGTGTTCATACACTTAATCGGGATTAATGTGATTTCTTATCTCGTTAAAGCGTTGCATTTAATGTAATATCGTGGGTGGTCAGAGATTTGATAAAGAAGAGATTATACGCTCTTCCTGTAGGTATTTGGAAGTTTTTATTGTTTGTCAACAAATAGATATTATAAAGTATTTTAATGAATAAAAAATATTTGGAGGAAGGGTTCCATCTAGTAGGTCAGTAAAAAAGCGTAAGCTGAGCTTTGCATTTGTGTGAGTGCACATACGTGAACGTAATAAATGTGGCTTGTTTTGTAAACACATGTGTTGTACACACAGCTATACACGGCCTTTTTGCTCTACTTTTCGTGATCACTCACACAAATGCAAAGCTCAGCTTACGCCTTTTTACCTATACCTACCTGATATATTAATTTAAAAGGTATATAATTGGGCAACTTCGTATCCAGTACCAAGAATGTATATACTACCATCATACCGAAATCAATTCTATCTACCAAATATACTAGAGTTTCAAGAGTCATTTATGGCATTGGTCTTACATATTGATGAGGTTTTGATGCGGTTCAAATCGAAACGGTTTGTTCATACTTCTACTATGTAAGTACTATTCCCTATTCTGTGCTTCTACCAATAAACACTTTTAGTTTATCTTGAGGCGCTATCAAAAATACGTTATTTTAAGAACTACTTCCTCGTATAATTAATTGTCTTGCACATCTGTTCTATTAAGTATTCCGTTAGAAATATTTTCGGGGCCACTGGGATGAGCTGCCATAGCCATAGACTATTATCTTTAATGAGGAACTCGGGAACAATAATTGGATTGGGGGAAAAAAGAAATGGACCTATCTTATCCTTTGTGACATTAAGTTTCATATTATGGCTCTTTATTCTAAGTTGATCATTAAAGGGACATCTCCTTTCATTAAAGGTGATATTATCAGCACATTAATGTAGTTTATTATTATGCATTTGTAACGTGTTTAATAAGAACTAAGCAGTAAAACAGCATACTAGCCAACTACATGTATGTCAAGTCGGAAATTTATCTTTTATTGTATTTTTTTCTTGATGAATGATTTACTGATGATGTTAAAGTTACATTATATTAGGACGCACTTAAGCCACAATACTATGAAATGTTGTTATCAAATTTTATTTTTCAGTTTCTAAATTTTATAGAATAAAGTAGATCTAAAAATCTACAAAACTGATGTTACTATAATTTTAATCTTATTACTGTAGGGATTCGTAAGAAAGATTAATTTAGAGTTACTTAAATTCTCTTGTTCTAATAGCACTGGTGTAAAACCGAGGCTAATAGGTGCCTAACTAATAGTTTGGTGACATCATCCCCTCTTTTATAATTGTCATAGGCTACAGCCGCCGATAGCTTCCACGGTACGGGTCGTATCAGTCGGTGGATCAACTCCCGGTGCTGGCGCAAGATTGCTGCAGTTAGCTCCTTCAGGACAACATCTAGTTCTAGCACCATCAGCTGGAGATCCCCAACTATGGCATGTTATGTCCAACTCGAGAGTGCACACATTTAAAGGTTAGAATACTTTACTTACTTACGAGTATTATAATAGACTAGCTGCTTCTTCTGCTCGTCGTAGCGTGATGTAATAGAGCTTATAGCCATCCTCGATAAATGTAGTATTTAATACAAAAATACATTTAGACTATTAGAATAGAGACCTCTATTTGTAAGTAGAATCGGATAACCTTATAACATAGAAAGCTGGCCAATTCCATCCATATTGCAAAGAAACTATTTCCTGCGTTGATTACTACGGCTTTGCGGATATTACTGTCGGCCACAGTGAATAACATATTGTCTTGCAACACTGAACTTATATAAGTAGTAGGCATTTTACTATGAAGTAGGTGCTTAGTTGATAGTTTTCTTTCCTCGTAATATTGTAAAAACTTCAAGCGAAGTGTAGTATGTGTAATTTTTTTTTTTTTTTATATTTGGTTCGCCAAATTGACGCCGCCCGCCTGGTGGTAAGTCGTGACGACGTCTAGCGATTGTAGGCCACTCTCACAGCACACATTACTATTGACGCTCCGCTTAAAGAACCCAGGATTATATGTGGGAGGAAGCACGTGCACAGGCAGGGCGTTCCAGGCCACTATCGTTCGGCAGAGAAACGAACGTTTAAAACGTTCGGTTCTCGCGAACATGCTATCCACTGTGTGGGGGTGGCATCTCTGCCCGGCACGAGTCGTTCGGGATCGGAAGGAAGAGGGTGGGATCAGATTGAAGAGCTCTTCAGAACACTATGGTACGCCGTGGTAAATACGGTAGAATGCGGCCAAGGAAGCTATTGTTCGGCGCTGAACTAGCGGCTCAAGGCTTCCCGTTACCTCCGGACAATCTATAATACGGATAGCCCGTCGCTGCATAGCATCGAGAGCGTCCAGCAGATACTTCGCGGAGCCGTCCCAGAGGTGAGAGCAGTATTCGACGCAGGGTCTAATCAGCGTCTTGTACAGCAGACACCTCTGGTCCGGTGTAAAGAATCTCTTACCTTATTCAGTATTCCTAGTTTCCGCGAAGCTAGCCCTATACATCTTTCGATGTAGTTTTTATTATTGAGCTCTCGACGAACGTCTATGCCAAGGATGTCAAGGTTGTCCTTCATTGGTAATAATGCATTCTGAAGAGAGGGTAGGGGAAGGAAAGGGGATTTCTTCGCAGTATATGCACACGCCTGTGTTTTGCGGGCATTGAACTCGACCAGGTTCTCGGTACCCCATTGAGAGATACTGTCGAGGTTACGGTCGAGATCAGCCACGAGTCGTCGTCTCTCCTCCTCAATCTCAGATCGCCCCGCCGTCGGACGAACCGAGTAACTCCCGTGCAGTGTGCTGTCATCTGCATAGCAATGAATGTTCCCGAGGGATTGCATATCATTGATATGCAGAAGAAAGAGAGTTGGTGATAGTACGGACCCCTGCGGTACCCCGGCATTCACTTGCAAGAAGCGAGAAGCCTGGCCATCGCAGAGGACCCGCACTCGGCGCTCGTTTAAAAAGCTGGCAATCCAGCTGCACAGTTGAGGAGGTAGACCATATGCCGGAAGCTTGGAAAGGAGCGAAGCATGCCAGACCCTATCGAAGGCTTTGGCGATGTCCAGGCTAATAGCCAAGGACTCGCCGTGCCTTTCCATAGCCCCACCCCAGACATGCGTTACGAATGCCAGAAGATCACCCGTTGATCGCTTTGGCCTGAAGCCGTATTGTCGATCATTGATTAGCGAGTGATCCTCTAGGAATTGCATGAGCTGCTTATTTATAAGGAGCTTAAGCACCTTGCAGATGACTGAGGTGACAGCTATGGGTCGATAGTTGCCTGGATCGGACCGATCCCCTTTCTTGGGGATCGGTTGTACGTTCGCCTCCTTCCAGACCTCCGGCACGAGCCCTGAAGAGTATGACAGGCGGTACAGACGCGTTAATACTGGAGACAACTCAGCTGCACATTTTCGTAGCACCACTGCCGGAATGCCGTCAGGGCCACTGGCTTTCCGCGTGTCGAGTGACCGCAGCACTGCCCGTACATCACATTGCCTGATAACAATATCAGGCATTGTGTGGCCACAGTTGGCGATGGCGGGGGGCTGCAGGCCACGGTCGTCGACCCGGGAATTAGCCGCAAAGAGGTCTGCGAGCATATCCGCTTTCTCTTGGGCTTTGTGAGCCAGTGTTCCATCTGGGTAACGCAGCGGTGGCAGCGAGGGCTGACAAAAGTTAGATTGCACGGCTTTGGCCAGTTGCCAGAATCCACGGCTGCTCGTGGGATGGGAAGTGAGCTCCTGACCAAGCCGCGCGACGCGCTGGGCATCCGCTCTCTTAAAGGCCCTCTTACTCGACTTTGTGGCCCGGTTGTACGCTGCTTTGAGGTGGCCCACGTTTGGGTCGCGCACAGCCCGGGCCCTGATCCAGGCGCGATATGCCGACTGTTTTTGTCGAACAGCTTTGGCACAATCTCGCCCGAACCAGGGACGGGCTCTGCGGATACTGGCGACATCAGTGAAAGGGATGTAATAATCTATCCCTAAACTGATCTCGCCAGCAATAGCAGAAGCACTATCCGAAGGAGCCTTTCCTACAAAGCAGCGCTGGCTCCAGGGGACGGACGCATAATAATCGCGTAGACCATCCCAATCCGCTGACGAGTAGTGCCATAGTCATCGTGACGTTTGTACAGGACGTGCAGGAGGTGACACCTTCATGCCAGCGTGAACAACACAGTGGTCGGAACTACCCAATGAGGCTCCTACCGAAACACTGTACTGGGCTGGGCGACTCGTCAGCAGTAGATCCAGCAGAGCGGGCGCGTGATCTGACCTGTCTGGTATCCGAGTGATCCCGCATACCATCTGGGTCAGACCGTGGGAGAGAGCGAACGCATGGGCGGCTCTACCCGCATGATCAATGTGATGGCCATTGAAGTCCCCCAGAAATACTAGGTCAGCGTTCGGGAACCGCACCTGCGCTTCATCAGCCGTCTCGCTGAGGTACTGGAAGAGCTTTGTTGTCTCAGAATCCCCTGTGTGGGATCGGTAGACGCACACGTAGATCTGGCTCATAGAGCCATGGTCCACGTGCAGCCAAAGGACGGAATTGGAGGGGTTCTCTAGGCAGCGCAACCGGCGGCAGCAAACATCCGCCCTAACGAACACGCACACCCCGGCTTTGTCTCGAAATTGTTCCTCGATGACATAGCCGGGGTAACACAGGTAAGACGTGTCGTCAGGGCGGCGTATTTGTGTCTCCGTGAGGAACATCACAGCGGGCCGTGCCGTCTCAAGGTGGTGGTGGACGGTATCGAGGTTCGCATGGAGTCCACGGACGTTAGTGAACTCCACCTCGAAATGTGAAGTTGTGGGGTTTCCTAGGGCCGCTGTGTAACGTTTATTGCTTTTTTGTTGCACTGCCATTGTAGATTTTGAAGAAGAAGCGTGAAGACAGGGCGACTTTTGGTGCAGCAGTAAGTGACAAAGCGCAGGGGCTAGCTTTGTCTAGAACCGTGTGGTTAGGTTGGAGCCGACTCGCCGGACGGAAGGGCTCCCAAACCCCCCTGATGCAAGGCCGCCGCTACCCCACACCGGTTACCACCCGGAGCGGCGATCCCACATCAGGATTATGCGCAACATGTGGGGCAGCCTCCTGGGGTGGTTGGCCCCAGGCGGGCCCCATGACTGTGTTGCGGGCGGCCGCTGCAACGCCGTTGCTAAGGGTCTCCCTGGCCGGCGAATCGACCCACACCACCCACACTAGACTCCGTTTCGCCCCCACTGGTCCCATGCCTGCTGCACCATACATCGCCCCGGGCCCGGCGGTGCAGCTGCTGAACCCCTAACGCAACCCAGTCTGGGCTGGGTTACTTGGGGGGCTTTAGCACAGCTGCACGGTGGTACCCCCCCGGACCAACACTGTTGTACCACCTGGTACCCACGTAGGGGCCGAAGCCACTCCATAGGTACCGTAAATTAACGAGCCTCGTCCGTTTATCAGCAGGTGCGCCACTAGCAGGTGAGGTCGCTGTGGCCCTAAAGATGTTGGTAGAGCCCCTTTGCACCCAAAAATTATTATTAAATTAGTAATTAGCTGCAACCATCCTTATTTATTATGTTTTATGTAAGTCGGTTATGCATTCAGTGGAAAGCTGTTAACTTGGAACTTTATTTTTGGGTATAGATAGGTAACAAATACCTACCTAGCTTGGTTTTCGAATAACTAATTACAATCTAGGTACATTATTTAGGTCATTCCGGCAGAATCCTATGTATGTGCGTTACACGGGAGTCGCAGTATCTCCTCACTGGCTCCGAAGACACAAGTGTCATCGTTTGGGATCTTCACACGTTGGCTGTTAAAACTAAAATATTGTAAGTCAACATTATTAATCTTTGTTGTTTAAGACTCTCCAGGGTGTAATCATCTGTAAACTAGAGATCTATCTATCGAATTCTATCTAGTGAATTAGAATCTACTGTTGATCTTGCGTTTTGACGACGTGGTCCTGGCACAGATTAATAAATAGTTACTACGTAACAGATACATCACTCCCATACAAAAGCGAAAATACCTACTCTATATTAACCTACAAAATTTTAATAATAATAGCTGCTGCACAGAACGAGGAGAATTGTACCTTAATCACGCGATCATAGAGTCGAGACTGTGTTGCCCGCCGTGCGAGTGACGCCATCGTAAGAATGCGCTAGGGTTGTACCTATGGTGATTATTGTAATAAAACGAATGTTACGAATCAACCATTTTTTTTATTAGTCAATCCAATATGTTTCAGTTTTATATATGTAATGATTTATATTTTTTATTGATCAAAAAATATAAACGGCAAAAAAATCACGTTTGTTGTATGGGTTGTACCCTAAAATATTAATTTTATTCTGGTTTTTAGTATTTGTTGTTATAGCGGCAACATAAATACATTATTTACTATGTCACGGTTCAAGGTATACTAATTATCACGGTTCATGAAATACAGCCTGGTGGCAGACGGACGGACGGACAGACAGACAGACAGACAGACGGTCAGGGAAGTCTTAGTAATAGGGTTCTGTATTTCCCCTTTGGGTACGGAGCCCTAAAAAGAAAATAAATAATATCTCATATCATCGAAATGATAGGTCATCAAAAATGATATTGAGGTTTCTAATATAATTTTTTTTTCTAAACTGAATAGTTTGCGCGAGAGACCCTTCCAAAGTGGTAAAATGTCTCCCCCCTCCCACCTCTAACTTCTAAAATAAGAGAATGATAAAACAAAAAATATATATGTTGTACATTACCATGCAAACTTCTACCGAAAATTGGTTTGAACGAGATCTAGTAAGTAGTTTTTTTTTTAATACGCCATAAATCGTAAAAATTAAAATATTATGTTACTTGCTGCTACGGAACCCTTCATGGGCAAGTCCGAATCGCACTTTGCCGCTTTTTTTCGTACGTAACGTAATCCCGGTGCACGAAAAACAAAAGGAAATGGAAGTAAATGAAACCCAAGTTAAAAATCCATTTTGTTATTATTAAAATAGTGCATACCATTTGCACACCTACTATAATCCGCACGATAATTACGTGGTTTCTGCATTTCAAAGCGTAAGCGCGGGAAACGTGCAGTGCGGTGCGATGCGAGCGGACAGGCGAGCGTTCGGCAGCCCTCTGCCAGTTTGTACTCTCGAAAGTACGCCGAGCGGTAGGTATATAGCGCTCGGCCTTGAGCGAGTGACGGAGGCCTGGTCCTGGCCACCACACTAGTGATGTGAACGCACTACTAATACGAATAAAGGCACGGGCAAGCTCGTCCTTCACGACCTACGACGTATACCACGCATTATGACATCTGAACCGGATCTGGGCTATACAATTTGTATGGTAACAAACACACTGATCATTCCACGCTGTCTTACGCGTCGCCGCTTCAGATTCGCGTGTTCCCATGCTATCCCACGCGTACGACACTGTCACACACGTTTAAAATGTCATATGGAGTAGATAACTTAAACGTCAGACGTCGTAAGACGTAGGACCAGTGTGTCGCTGTCTCCCACGTCGCATGGCATACGTCGTATATGAAGGACCATTTTTAGCTTTATTCTTCCTTCATAATGTGTGGTCCAAGTACCTATAATAATACCCTAACATTTTTTAAATTATGTATCAATCACACCAGCTTTACGAGGTTTTATTCTATAGGTAATTGATTTTTTTATACGTAGAGAACACATAGCACCGGTGTTGTGTGTGGCAGCTATCGTGAACCGGTCATTGGTAATCAGCGGAGGCGAAGACTCGGCGGTCATCGTGACGTCACTCGTTGATGGAGCACTGGTGAGTACCTATTACCTATGATGAATGATCTAAAACAGTTTTTAAACTTCCCCATTTTCGCTCATAGCTGACTTTTTGCGATCGTGACAATATTAAAAGTACATTACCTTATTGCTCCCCGAACGTCTCAGTTGGGTAAAACAAATTGCTGAAAAATATAGTCTTGTGAGTTGTCTACTATTTCTGTTGTCCTGTCATTGTTGTGAAACATCGTAATTTTGAAAATTATTTTTGTTTCCCATAATTAAATTTGTATTATATTCTTGTGACTATACAATTGCAGGCAATATCGACATTAAAAAAAAGTTATAACAAGTATGGCACTTAAGGGTTAGGTATACGATACTTCAATGGAATTTCGCCAACTGTAGCCCTGGGTTGACTAGTCAACCAGTGACCACGGATTATCGTAAGCATGGTTGAAAAAAGTACACCTAATTCATTGCCAACAGGTAACAAAACTAGACCATCATCGTGGTCCTGTGACAGGCATAAAAGTATTACAAGATGGTGAAATCCTAGTCACTTGCTCACAAGACGGCACTGTTTGTACTTGGAACGTAGATAACTTCACATTGTTAAGTACCGTGACAGCTGGCGTGCCAATAACAGCGATGGAAGTGACGGATGACAATGTGTTCCTGATTACTTTGCAAGGAGAAAATGAGTTACACATCCGCACGTTTATCACTGGAACTCATTTGCACGTGTTGAAGAGACATAAAAATAAGGTAAGTTAGAATTAACCGAACTTAATCACTTTGTTTTTAAAAAAATCTCGAATAAGTCACAATATAAGTCGCAAAAAAACATAAGTCTTGGGATGGCTCGACTCGACCCGCGCAGGCCTCTAAAGAAGTAATAATTTTCTGTCCTATGTATAAGCTAGTAATACTCCAGCCAAAGACAACATTCCTTCTGTCATCTTTGTGATTTTAATTAGGTATTTTTGATCGCGTCTAAGTAACGTTTTCCAATTATAATAGTTACAAAACAAAACGTCCCTAATAATAGGTAAGTACGAATATCTATAACAGTAATCCAGTTCTCATATGCTCTGCTTTGAGACAAAAGAACGTTGTGTAGAAATTGTCCAATTATTATCTCGTTCTTGTTTATCTTTGTATAATGACCCTTTAACGCTATTGCGATGTGTTTTATTTAATGGTTGAATATTTGCACTTACGTAATAATTACTTTGAAACCACCCTTGACGTTCTACCCCTCATCAAACCGCCGTAATAGGGGATCAGTAAATTGGTTAAGCTCTTTATTCGTTTGAGAAAATAGATTACCACCGATTTCTGCTAAGTGCTCTTGGACCCCGTATCTTATTAGATTTTGTGGAAATGTGCCTGTAACACTCGATATTAAGTTACAATATATATTGCGGTTTCGTATCTTGTTTTACGTATCAGACGTTGTTTACGGTTTACAGGGTGCTCTGCCGTGTATCCCAGAGCCCAATTTATCTTCAGGTAGGCATGTGGTGCACCTTCTGATAGCCTGGTCTCAAATATAAAATTTATTTTTTATTTATTTATTTATTGACCATTATCTATTATTAACTATCATTATAGGTTACCCCAATGCGATAGCTAGTAACTTTTGTAACTAATTACATAAAATGCTAACTTTGTGAACTCACTCAGATGACACGAAAACACATCTACTATTTCCGATATAGCATTGAGGGCTCGAAGAGCGCGAACGTACGGCGTCTTGGCCAGGAGAAATGTGCGCGCGCGCGGGACAGCCAGCAGAGGCGGCCGGCGCCGGCGCCACACGTACCGGTCCGGCACGTTCAGACACAATGCGCTCAGTATCGTTGGGTTATGCCCCTTACCTCTCATCAGTTTAAAAATATAGGAGACCAGTGCAACTTCTCGCCTAACTCTCAACTCTGTATACCCAACCATTCCTAATACAAATAAGGTCGGATAATTTAACGGATAAAATTGGTAAACACCGTAAAGTCTGAAATATAGATACCGTATAAACTTGTTCTGTATCCGCTCCAACATTAGTCTATACTTCGCCTCATATGGTGACCAAACAGCTGCGTTTCCTTCCAGTTTACTTCGAACTAGGACGTTATATAAAACTATAATCGCACCTATGTTAGTGAAATGTTTGGCTCTCCGTAATATGTACCTAAGTTTCTATAAGCCCTCTTACACACTGTGTTTATGTTGTCACCAAATGTGAGCCCTACATTAAGACCGACGCCCAAGTCTCTGACCTCGTTTACCCTAGCCATGGACTCTCCACCTACTTTATACTCGTACTGCATGGGGGCGCGCGATTTGCTAAAGGTAATAGTAACACTCTTGGCAGTGTTGAACTGTTAACCGTTCCTGATAATTGTATAATTCTTTTATAATCTATAGTCAGCTGACATTCACCCGGCGTCCGCAACACCTGTGTGGCGCCACTTGTCATTCAACGTTCGCCATCTTTGAGACGTTCAAACTATTTTTCTTCAAAATAATCAATATTAAATTACTTAACAATCCAAAAACTGTTCAAAGTGAAGTGTGTTTGTGTAATAACAGCATCTGACCACCGGCGCCGGTTTTCAACAGGATCTCAAGGAGCCAGGGTGAGTTAATCTTACTGACCTCAATTTAAAAAGTCAAATTAATAATTAAATGGGCTATCGTCATTCATTTGGCCAGGATCGATCAGTTACGATATCAATACAACTGAATATCTATGTATTTACATGTATTTATCGATATAAATTCATTATTTCATCAACTTTCATTGTAAAACTATTACGTAGGTACCTACCACCGGGTGCGACATATTTGCATATTTCTATGTCAATTCCTATTGTAGGAGTCTAAAACCTGTGTAAAACATAGAAATATACACATCGTATCTGAAATCAGTGTATATTTTAATGCAAAACACAGTAATTTAAGTTACAAAAATATCTGCGATCACGATCGTGACCGCCATTGTAGTTCATACTTTGCAGTTTCGTAATTTTATTTAAAATGACTAAAAATGACGCGACTGCAAGTACTAGCGAGTTAGCTGCCGCTATTGATGTTAAATTTCACAGTTTAGCGGGTTCGCATATTACAACAAAAGAGATGTGTTTCATGAGATTGCAAAAACTATTTGATATTTCAAAGAAGGTAGGTACAGACGCCGAATCAGCTGGTGAATTTTGTTCTCGCTATCCCGACGTGCCGCAGTGGCGCGAAAAGTTTGAAAATAGTGTCAGTGCTATAACAGCTATAAAAAAGTCTGTATGCGAGTTATGTACCGTCCTACAATGATCTAAGTAGCTTTGATACTATGTACTATCACATTCGTGGCGTCTATGACGGTATGTTTGGTTCCAGTGAATCAAATAGTGATCAGTTGAATAAAACTTGTAAAAGTGAAAGTCAGTGCGCGAAACCTAGACTACCTAAGTTGGAACTATTTCCTTTTGATAGTAAACTTGAAAACTGGCCTACTTTTCGAGATACATTTCTCAGCTTAATTCATAGTAATAGTGGAATAGCAAATATCTAGAAGTTGTACTATTTGCTTTCAGCGGTGAGCGGTCCCACATTAACTATCGTGAAGTCTATGCCAGTTACGTCTGACAATTATCCTATTGTTTGGTCTACTTTAGTGAAGCGATATGATAACAAACGCGCAATAGCTACTAATTATTTAGATAAAATATTTAATTTTAAACCGTTAGTTACCGAATCTGTCACGGGACTTAACGAATTCTTACAGACATATCAAGAAAACGTTAAGGCCTTACAGCTGCTCAAGGTCAACAACCTATCGGGATTTATATTATTTTATGTCGCTTTGCGTAACTTGGACTCCGTCACTAGGCGCGAGTTAGATAAAGAGATAGGACAGTCTGAGATACCTAGGTACTTATGAGGAATTAATACTATTCGTGGAGAAATACGTACGTGTTCTCGAGATGGCTGGACACATTCCTGGTTCTTCGAGTGGTAGCCAACCGTCTACCACAAAACCTAGGAAAACACAGCGAACGACCTTGTCGTCAGCTGTTACAAGTACAAGTACAGACAAAAGTGTTATGTCAATGAAATCCATTAAGTGTCTGTACTGTATAAAGATGCATTCTATTTATCGATGCACTGACTACATCGACCTGAAACCGGCGCAGCGACTCGATAAAATCAAACAATTACGTCTATGTGAGAATTGTTTACGAGAACATTCGATCGACAACTGTCCGTCTACGGTCTACGATGTACAGTGTGCAAAAATAAGCATCATCACACATTGCACATAGATTTTCTTGCAAATTCGAATACTAGTGCAGATCGCAGATTGTTGGGGCCAGTTCCACACCGTACGTGCTTTAATTGATAGCGGCGCCATGACGAGCTACATAACTCAAAACTGTGCAAAACGTTTAAACCTGACGCGACGTCAATGTCACTTTGAACCCATTGGGCTAGGTGGTAGTTTGGTCAAGGATTTCGGTTTAACTACATGCAATGTTAAACCACGACATTCTCCTGGTCCTGTACTGAATACGGACGCGGTGATAGTCGCCAGTATAGCTGGTAAATTACCCACGCTGCCACTACTCGATAAGATTGTTACAGAATTTCAACATATAAGGTTAGCTGACCCAGGGTACTATCGACCTGCGGCTATAGATATGTTACTCAGCGGTGATCTGTTTCCATATATTTATGACGGTCAAAAGATACTTCCGCGTGAATCTGGTTTACCTGTTGCTATGAGCTCCATTTTCGGTTATGTTCAGGTGGGCCAGACAGACATCTGTCACTCCAGGGATCCTACAACTACCAACGCGAATCGCTCTGACTCGTTCTGCGCGTTTTGCACAATTGAACAAGTTATGCGATCGTTTTAGGAAACAGAAGAAGCACCATCTAACGTACCGCTAAGTCCGGAGGAAGAGCAGGCAGAACACTTGTTCGTGAAAGGCCACAGGCGTGACACTTGGGGTAGGTATATAGTGAGGTATTCGTTTCGTGAGTCGGTGGAATTGGGAGACTCGAGTCAAATGGCAGCTCGGCGACTTCGTAACTTAGAGTCAAAATTGGAAAGAGAACCTGAGCTTAAAATATAGTACCATAAATTTAGGCGTGAATACGAGGACTTCGGACATATGACATGTCTTGATGATGCCCGGGAGGTGGTATCGAAATACATCATTCCGCATTTTTGCATCATTAAGCCTAGCAGTTCCACTACGTCTCATCGTGTGGTATTTGATGCGTCAGGTAAGTCATCTAACAGTTTATCGCTGAATTCAGTCGTACTTCCAGGCCCTAAACTGCAGGCAGATATCAACCAGCTTCTAATTAACTTTCGTCTTCACGAGGTTTATTTGTCTGCAGACATCTGTAAAATGTATCGCCAGATTATCGTGGACCCTGACCAGTGATCTTATCAACACATTCTGTGGTGCTATTATTTAGATCAACCAATCAAAAAATACTCGTTGAATACAGCTAGTCACACACTTAAAACATTTGTTTCTACTAGGGTGTCTAAAACTAATGACAGTGTACCCTGTGAGTGTTGGTATCATATCAGTGGGGTAAACAATCCTGCCGATATCTGCTCTCGTGGAGCTTTACCGTCAGTCTTGCTAGCCACGCGAGAATGGTTCACAGGACCAGACTGGCTCGATCTAGATCGCCTACACTGGCCAATTAGAACCATGGACGAGTTTCGTGACTGCAACCCGCCCGAACTTAAGTGCGTCAATACAGTGTTAGTGTCAACTGATGTTGATTCAGCCAGCTCGCTTTACACTGTAACTGAAAAGTATTCTAGTTTTAGTAAATTGATCAATATGGTAGCACGATGCTATCAGTTTATACGTAACTGTAGACTGCCATCAGGCGCACGTACAGGCTGTCTAACCGTGACAGACACTAGGCGCGCCCACAGTATATTAGTGAAAACCGTACAGGAGCATTATTTTGGTAGAGAAATGCAGGCATTAGTAACGGGTGGTAATAGTAACTCTTCTTTAAAGAAACTCAACCCTTTCATTGACCCTGATTGTTTCCTCAGGGTGGGGGGTCGACTTTCCCAGTCAGAGTTATCTTACCAACAAAAGCACCCTCTTTTACTTCCTAAAGATGCCCACTTCACAAAGATTCTAATTGATCATTTCCACAAAATTTACTTACATGTGGGTCCTCGCACACTTCAAAGTCTACTAACACAAAAGTATTGGATCGTCAACGCACGTAATGCTATTAGGTCACGAACTAGGCAATGCATTTCTTGTTTCAGAGCAACTCCTACGAGTCGACAACCCTTAATGGGCGAACTACCTAGATATCGCTTTCAGGATGTTCATGTATTTCACACTGTTTGTGTAAACATGGGCGGACCGTTTCCTACAAAAGAGTCAACGCGTAGGAACGCTCGCATCTCCTAATCCTATCTTTGTGTGTTCGTGTGTTGTGCGACACAGGCAGTTCATTTAGAAGTGTTGTCATCACTAAGTACGGAATGTTTTTTGGCATGTTTCGATCGATTTACAACTAGGAGAGGTTTGTGCCATTCTATCGTTTCAGATAATGGTACGAATTTCGTGTCAGCAAATAGACAATTAAGTGAAATAACTAAATTTTTAAAAGACGAATCGATTAATATCAATAACGGTTTTGTCTCTCGTGGTATTGTTTGGCGATTTAATCCCCCAACAGGCAGTAATTTCGGTGGACTCCATGAGGCCGTAATTAGGTGGGCCCGCGCTCTCTTACGACGCACCATTGGTACCAGAGCGTTATCATTCGAGAAGCTGGGCACACTATTCATACGGGTCGAAGCCGTACTGAACTCGAGACCTCTGTGCGCGCTGTCCAGCGACCCGACCGAATTTCAAGTGTTAACACCGCCTCATTTCCTCATAGGTAGGGAGCTTCTGTCTGTACCGGAGAACAGTATTACAGATCTTTCTGGCTCTAGACTGGATCGATGGAAACTTGTCCAGCAGATGTCTCAACAATTTTGGAAACTCTGGAAACAAGATTACTTACAAACACTTTACAAACACGCCAAAAATGGCATAGTTCTTCAAACAATTTACAACTCGGTGATCTTGTTCTTATAAATTCAGATGCCCCGCCACTCAAATGGGCACTAGGTAGAATTACGAAACTGCATAGTGGCCCCGATGGCGTGGTCCGTGTAATACGTTTAAAAACATCGAACGGCAACGAACTAACTCGTTCAGTTTCAAAAGTAAGCCCGTTGCCTATCGATCACAACTTTTACCTAAACTATAATTCCTTACTTAGATTTAGTTTAATTTATTTTTATACATTATACAGTCCATTGTTCTAACTTTAATTACACTATATCTCAATATATAATTTATCTATTCAATTACACATGTTATACATCCTCCTACACTCAAACTAGTTAACAAATTCTACCGAACTTGGTATCGTAACTGGGAAATCCTTGCGGATTTCGGTGGGGGGAAATGTATAATTCTTTTATAATCTATGGTCAGCTGACATTCACCCGGCGTCCGCAACACCTGTGTGGCGCCACTTGTCATTCAACGTTCGCCATCTTTGAGACGTTCAAACTATTTTTCTCCACAAAATAATCAATATTAAATAAGTTAACAATCTAAAAACTGTTCAAAGTGAAGTGTGTTTGTGGAATAACAGCATCTGACCACCGGCGCCGGTTTTCAACAGGATCTCAAGGAGCTAGGGTGAGTCAATCTTACTGACCTCATTTTAAAAAGTCAAATTAATAATTAAATGGGCTATCGTCATACATAGGATAGAACCACCATATAAAATGATAGAACCATCATTCACAATTGAAAAATTCTGACACAGTTTGCTGGATTTATGGTCACCTGCACGTCACCAAGGAGGTCGCCCACTGACGGAGCAGGTCAATCGTTGAAGACAGGACTATCGCGACCGTCGATCGATTCCTACGGTGGGCCTTAAGATGTGAGGTTCTCCGAGGAGGTGCTCCGATAGTGGGTAGAGCGCGCGCATGGGGCTCCGTCTTATCACCTTACCCGGGTGGTATATGTATACCACCCGGGTAACCCTAAGTAGATACCTACCTAAGTACCGACCTAGAAAAACTTAAACTCGCCCCTATTACAAACAATTTTGCTTAGATAAGGAGAATTAAGATAATACTAAGAAAAAGTTCATTGTAAAGAAAATAAATTCGGGTAATTCTATTTGTATCTTGGACTTAAGGTAAAAAGACAACATAAATAGCATTAATTAACAGGCATTAGGGAGTTTGAGAGGATTATTTAATTATGTTTATACAAAGTAAACACAATACCAAATACTAAGAGATATCTTTTAAAGACGAAAAACCATTAATTTGTACTTTTACTCTA
Organism: Nudaria mundana; assembly: GCA_963556515.1. Taxonomy (NCBI): domain Eukaryota; kingdom Metazoa; phylum Arthropoda; class Insecta; order Lepidoptera; family Erebidae; genus Nudaria; species Nudaria mundana. The sequence goes on along the minus strand of OY748290.1, from coordinate 7,127,713 downwards.
AGTAGCCTAATATTATATTATTATTTACTTGTAGATATTTATTTTTAAATATACCTAAGTAGGTACTTACTGTTTTAATAGTACAAATAAGGTTTATTATGTCATACTTACTTCTGCGAGACTCGTCGTTTTGACATTTATTAAAAAGATAGATTTGACAGTCATCTACTATATCCTCATGAAAGTTTTATGAAATGGTGTATGGTGACGCCACTTACGACAAACCAATTTCTCTAGTCACTTCTCTGCTGATGCCGAAATTTTCGAGTATATTACCTTACCTACTTCATTCAGTTTCACCCAGCAAGTCAGAAGGCTGAACGTTCCTCCTGGAAAGGGTAGAGTCACTGGTTCAAATCCAGCCCTCGACTATCAATTTGGCAATTCATATTGTAAAATTATTTGAAAAAGCCTGTATTTCTTGTTTGTTATACAGGTGAAATGTTTTGCTGTGGCCCACGATTCTTCCCGCGCGGCAGTAGGCTGCGCAGACCAGCGCATATACTTGTACAGTATCCATAGCGCACAATTATTGCGTACATTGTCTGTGGCACACGATTTGGCAGCCCTGGCAATCGCTGATAAAGACCACTTCTTACTGGCAGCTGGTAAAATTTTGACTATTTTTTGAGCTTTTGAATATTATAATAATAGTTTTTTTCTTGACCGGTTCTGTTTTTATTTCAGGCGGCAATAGAGTCACAATATATTCTTTTCACACGGAAGATAATTTAACCAATTTTCGACCGACTAAACAGCTAAAAAGGCGCCAAACAAAATCCACAACGAATGTTTCCTTATTACAGGTTACCCACATGAAATATTCTTTGATACACCTTATTTTTTTATTGTATTACTTTTTTATCGTTTTTTCTTTTATATTAACGAAGTGATTTGACTAATCACTAGCTTCTGTATTCAAAAGTTTTCGTTATTTTTTTTTTTATTGGGCTTTGGCACAATCGCCATCTCAAAAGTTTTCGTTATTTTCAGGACAGAGTAAACTTTTTATACTTATAAAGTGATTATGGTAAATTCTTTTTTTTTTCTTATCTTCGTTTAATAAAGAGTTGGATTATCAATCAAGTTTCTATATTGAAAAGTATTTGTAACTTTCCATCGCAGGCAGAACAGAGTGAACTGATTCCAATTAGCTGTCTCGAAGTTTCTCGAGATGGTCAGTTAGGCGCCAGTGGATGTGCTCGGGGTCTTGTCAGAGTTTGGCAACTTTCAACCCATCGTCTGCAGGCAACTCTGAACGGGCATATAGGTCATATAACTTGCGTGACGTTCTCGCCGAATAATTTACTTGTTTTGAGTGGATCCGAAGACAGAACTGTTGTTGTTTGGCAACTAGCAGACAATTCACCATCGTTGACTTATAAGGTATGAGGAATCTTTTCAGTACTTTATAATTTTGTTTACTTTACTTTATGTTCTATAGTCTTCAATAGTTTTTGGGAATTAACACGAATATGACGTAGATATATATGTACATTACCTTTTATTGCCTAACGTTTACACCACGTTTCGTTTGTCATTCACGATTCCGACGTCTCGACGATCTGATGTCAGACGAGTTTGTCGATCACGGTTTCGGAGACGGAGAGTGGCCATCGCTAAACCACGCAGACTGTGACCACGGCCACCACGGCGTAACCAGGCTGAAACGACAAGCATTACAAGGTTGTTGCTATGTTCGTGTTAATTCCCGAAAAAAAGTGGAAAATAAGTAAGGAAAGGCAAAAGTATAAAAGTTAATTTGTTATTGTCTTGTACGTGTAGGGACATTCAGCAGCTCTTCAAACATTACTAATGATGTCAGACGGGCGACGAGCAATGTCTGGAGACCGTTCCCGAGTTGTCCATGTATGGTTGGTCGACTCTGGTATCGTCCTCCACTCCACCTCTGCACCGTCTGCCAGTCTCGATGTTACTCTCAATATGAAATTTGCTGTAAGTAACATTGTCCTTAAGTTGTATTTGTTACTTAAAAATTTTGTGATTGCGTTATTGAAAAATAATGTCCTTGAGATTTCTTGCTAGATGTTTACTCACAGGCTCTACTTGTTGCTTTGCAAATCTGACAGTAAATACCTAAATGAATAAATATTCTGATTCTTGTCAACTGAAATTATTCGTTGTCTATCGTATGAATAATTTTTTTCATAAGATTGTTGAACTATTTTAAACTTAGGACAATAAAATACTGCATCTAAGAGGTCTTGAACTGAGTCAAAGTACGAAGTATACTTACAAGTTTAATGACGTTATCTTACTTCCAAGGAATGTTGGTTCCCTACTACGTGCTTTTGCTAATTTTAAAGCATGAAATGTTTAAGAACTTTTCTTAATGTTACTTCTTGCACTTGTCATCCAAAGGTTGCATAGAAGAAATCTCTTCTTAGTTATTTAGTTTCGCTATTTGAAGATAATTTTTCAGACTCGTATCTTATATCATAATCATTTTCATTATGTACAAAAAAGGGTATTTTTCTTTAATAGGTATTATCGGACGGCGATAATTCAGTTCGTATTTGGACACTGGCAGGCGGCGACAGCGGCGAGGAGAAACGTTCTGTATCTCATGCAGAAAGAATAACATGTTTTGCTTTAACTGCTGACTCTCAACATGTTGTTACCGGTTCAATGGACATGTCTCTAAAGGTGTGGAAGTTAGATGGTGGTAAATTATCTCAGGTTAGTAAACACATCGTATATAAGTATTGTAATTCGGGATGTATTAATCCCGAAATTGTATTACAAAAGACTGTGTCATTCTTATCTATGATCTATAGGTAATATTGGAAATTCCACAAATTAAAGTTAAATTCTGTTTTGTAATTTTTACTTTGAAATGGTAACAAACATCTATTCACACAAACTTTGTCGATTATTACTAAGTGGAGTTGTTCATTACAGGTGTTGGTTGGCCACTCAGACATAGTAACATGTGTAGCAGTATCTATCACGAATAAAACACAAGTGGTATCAGGCTCATGGGACTGCAATCTCATTGTGTGGGACATCAACACCGGATCGGATTTGCATCTACTATCCGGCCATCTTGGTAAAGTGTCTTGTGTGAAAGTCACTGGAGATGGAACTATTGCTGTATCTAGTGAGTGGATCTATTTATATTTTACAGTATAATTGTCAATGGCTTGTCCTTTTTGATCGAATTGTTTTTAGGTTATTTGATTAGCTTCCCGTCCTCAATATTAAAGAACAATACCTGGGTCTTTAACTGGTGTCCCTTGTATTCCCATACCGTTTTTTTTGCGTTTAACTCATCTTTTCCACTTAGTTCTTATTTACTTCTATATAGCTTAAATAACGTACCTGCATATTATATGTATATTTACAATGCTTTATACCATAAATAACGTATAAAATTATACCTACTCATATCATTAATGTTTCATTAAGTAAGTATAATCTTCTACTATCCTCTACTATTATCTTCTACTATTCATGTGTACTATGTATTTGTTTCTATATTTCGACACCAATAATATTTACTCACCTTAAATCTTTTCTATTCCAATACATGTCCATCCTTAAGTTTGCCTGTAAGACATTGCTCTTTAGCGATAAGGCCGCCCTTTGTACATCGGATTCTGTAATTTCTTATTGGTGTACAATAAAGATTATTCTATTTCTAGTTCTAATTAATAGTAGGTATACTATTCACTTTTCTCTGTTAAGAGGTACAATTTATACGTATAGAACGTAATTCTTCATGTACCTACACCTCATGTGATAGATAACATAAAAAAAATATAACGTTTACTTCTTAGTTAAAATTATTCTCTTTTAGCACAGTAGAATAACAAAAATCTTGAGAGGTGTCAAGGGACACCCGGATGGAACGAAGTTCCTTTATTTTTTTTATGTTACGAGTATAATAATATTTTTTCTTATTATTATACTTAATATAGTGTAATATAATTATACTTAATATAGTGTAATAAAAAAAAAATGAATATTATAAATATATATATATATATAGACAGACAGAGAAACGCGCACGCCGCACGGCTTACAACTATAGCAAAAAGTGTCGTTCCAACTCGTTCATATTCTATAGTCGACTCAATAATTTCTTTACCTGTGGTTGTACAAAAGCTTTTTTCTTTATTAGGTGCTGAAGATAAGACCCTCATAATATGGGAAACTAAACGAGGTCTGGCATTGACGTCTTTATCGTTGCACGTACCATTGCTCGGCTTTCAAATCACTAGCGATTGTGCTCGGATCGGTGTTCATCTTTTAGACAGAGGTATGACGATGAATAGAATAAATCTCTTTACTTTTGTGAGGATAAACGGTATATTTACCTATGTATCACATCAAAAGCTTAGAGCCTCTAAGCTCACCTTGCCACGGCATCTGCCATTAGACGGACGAGACTACATCGAAATTTCGTTAGTGGCAATAAGCTCGCCACCCCTTCCTAACAACATTAATGGCGAAAAATATGCCGTATACATTAAACGTAAAAATTTTAACGTAAATTTTACGAGTCGACTACAAATTTACACTAAAAGTGAATTCAATTGGAGTGTGTGGAATAATTGAGGAAAAATACATTGAGCAGCGTGGTCTCCCGTCAAAAATGGTTTGATCTAAATCTCACTAGTTTTTGAAGATTACTAAGACTTGTACACTTTTCTCAAGAATTTATATCTTTAGAAAAAAATTAAACTGTTACACACTGAATACGTGCGCAAAGTTCGATCATATTATTAAGAAAAAGTTTTTCTCCAGGTTGTCTCCCAATGATCTGTCTGCACAATACTCCAGCTACATATGTCAAAATACCAACGTATACCGCACCGACAAAAGATGCCGATGGTAAAGTTATTCTTAATGTTTATGTAACACATTATTTTTACATTTGAGGCCCTAACCCTCCGCTGCTAAACCACGACGTCGGAACCACCAGTATTTCGCCATGTCTTCTCTCTTTTTATTGCGGAAGCAACACTATCGTTAAATCAAAAATTTACTGTAGGTATTAAAAGGCAACGAAACATCACTAATGCGCTGACGACGACGATAGCTGGAAACTTCGTAACCATAAATCATTGCATACCTACACACAACTGAAAAGTGATCAAAGGGGATGATGCAGAAAAAAAAAGTATTCTAAACAAATGATGAGCATTTTGTTTCATTTCTAAAAGACCGAAATTTACCAATGTCATATTATGCGTATGTTTAGAACTGCGACCACTAGCACCAAAGCGGCCCATGAGAAGGTTATTGAAGAAAGAAGTTTCTCTGGACACTTACACGTGGCAGAAAAAATATGGACACCTCACTTCTGCAGCTATGATGGCTCAAGTAGACGAACGTTTGAAGAGAAGGTAACATTTCATAAATATAATTATTTAAGTACAGTAGAATAATTGCAACTGCTTTTAATACGCTCACCATTAGGAAGTGGGGTGTGGTGCTACCTTAATGTTTCGCTACCATCACATCCTGTGTTTTTTGTTGTATGTGTTGCTTCGATATTTTCAGTAGATATCTTACTACCTCTGCCTATAATAATTATGAAGTATACTCGAACTTGTTATCATTTTAAGAACCGATGTATTTTGTTTCTGTAGTAGGTATTTTGTTTGTGCTTTTTGCGGCATAGTAACTCTGCATATACTTCAATCATCAAAGAATTATACCTTTTTAGATTCTCGGTGTCTGCGTCGATGGAAGAAATTTCTAAAATTCAAGAGGCAAAGAACAAAGATTTAGGTTCTCAGGTACGCAAAAGAATTTCTACTAAAAATGTATTAAAGTGTAAGAGCATTTATTTTTAGCTGAAGTTCTAAGAAATTTCTATACAAAGTGAAAAAAATCTGAAATATTATCTTAGCTTCCGCTTAGGTATTTTTATCTTACATTTCCAATTAAATTCCTGTAATATAACGTCACGTGTAGGTGAGCCTGGGTCCCGAGCAAGCTGCAATAGCGCAATCTCAACACTTTGATCAGTTAGAAGCTTTGTGGAACAAGATATCTCCACCAAGACGACGTTCGAATAAGGTAACAAAATATTTTATTTACTCCAAGTATTTACGTAATTATATTCTGATGCTGTTTATAATAAATTGGTTTATTAAGAGTGATATTAGTCAAAGTTTAGTGCCATTAGAACAATGTCATGTAATATTCACATACCTCAACTGAAAACACGCGTTGAGAAATCGAAAATTTTATATACTTTATTCCTTATTTTTTGAAATTTGTTTTTCCTAAATTAAAAAAGTTCATTCTTTTCTTTTATTTCTTTTTATCTTCTGTTGGTAGCACAAATGAACTTGTCAGACTGTTAATATAAGATGCCTGCTTATTTGCCATGAAAAGATGTCCTTATTTGCAATTTTATTTCAGTCATTGTCGAAACAAAGTTCGTTGATTGAAACACGTTTCGATTCTTCAGACGAGGAACATACGCCGGTTGAAGAGCAAGGTAGGTAATCTGAATATTGAAACTTGTTATAATTACGGGCAAAATAGCCCTTCAGCTCTGAAATCCCATTGAAATATCATGAGTTCAAGTATCATGAGTTGAATTCGTCAAAGCCACTTCGTATCGTTCTCGGCACAAAGGTGGTAATGGTTCTCCAAATCGATCGCTTCGTTGATTCACAAAGCTATCCTTTGCACCCGTAATTAGCTGGAGTGTAAGTCAAATCCCTCTCTGAGTGAGACGTCAGTTATATTTCCAAAATTCTTGGGATTTTGTTATGAGACTCCTAACAGATTAAAGTCTACAAAGTAATCAACGTATATTTTGTTTCCAGAGCATATGGTTGAGTGAAAATCATCTGAAACTATTTCGACGTATACCGATGCTTTGAATTAAATTCCTCATGAAAAATGAGCTGGTCTCATATAGAAAAAAGAAGGCAATTTATGTACCTATTTATTTGTTGTTATTTTAATCTTGTTTTTTTTTGTTTTAATAGCCAAATAGTTGAAAATGTACAAAGTTTACCTGTATAGTTTCGATAAAAATCTTTGCATGTTTTAATAAACATCTTGTTTAACAAGTATGTAGTAAGTAATTCTCTTTTGTTACTTTAAAAGTCAGCAGCTTCAGTGGTTAGAGTTGGATGACATGAACAACTTTGGCATCAGGTTGAGTACAGTCACTAAACAAACAATAAAGAAAGCTGCACTGCACTTATTATGAGTGTGTTAAAACTTGTAAAAGAAAAACACAAAAAGTGAAGTGAAAGTAACTCGAAACCTTAGTCAGTAGTCTTCAGTAGATATAAGTAACTTTATTGAGATGCGTTAATACTAATTCTAAAACTAAAAATTCTAAAACAAAACACACATGATTGCTTTCACTTATATTTTTTTTGGGACCAGTTTCTTTTAACCTTATTATTTTTTACTAAAATAAATAGTTCCGCTGAAAAGCAAGTTTTAATGTACCTATTTGTGTCTTTTTAAGACAATATGCGTTTTAAACAGAGCAAATCTGCTTCTGTCTTAGGTATAAATAATAACCCAAATATATACAGTATTTCAGATTGTAACTATATGGCTGATTTTACTGGTAGAATGAAAGCAATTTATCTTATAAAGTTTGTAGACAGCACTAGAGAAGGGAAACCGGTCCTTCTGTATTTCACACTGTGAAATTGAGACCGCACATTCTAAATTGTAATAAATCTTTAGCATAGGATCATTATAATCCGATTGAGTATATTTCATCAAATTAAATAAATTACATTTAGGATTAAATTATATTAAACATAGTTAAAAATATCCCTCAAGTTTCGAAGATCTTTTGAACTGCATGCGCTTATAAATAATTATACACACTTCATGTCTTTTTATTTTTAAGAAAAATCGTGTTTGGTCGTGTCGTGAATCGACCGATTTGAAATTTACTGGCAATCTGTAAACTTGCCCATATCTGCCGCGACATTTTCAAAGTTGCCCCTGCGATTAAAAGTTTCTTCAAGTAGTTCAAATTATTAATTAGGTTTTTTAGAAAAATATTATTTTTATTTAAACTAGTGTTATTGAACTTCTTTGAGAGGATTTTTTGGTATGTTTTCATTACATAATTTTACATAGCTTTCGTCTTGTTTCCTATCAAAACGGTAGTGTTTAAACTTACGTAGTGTAATGAACGACTAGGTACTACATAGGTATCTAGTGTGCGTATTAGGAAAGAAGAAGTTATTCATTAAAATAGCATACCTATTGAATAAAACTTGTAGTTTTTAAGATGTTGCCATTCAAAGACGCGCGCCGCCAATTTTGGGGTTAAAAAAAATCGTGGTTGGATGTCGAAAATCAAAAAAAAAATCGATGTTTGAAACAATTCAGAAAAACACGATCAGGTTTGAAGAGCATAATTATTTTTATAGTATTAAAATAATACTATAAAAATACTATTGAAATTTTTATTTACACTACGAATTCTTTTTAATGGTGGTGCGTATCGACGTGAATGGCTCTAAATCTATAGTTATAGTATAAGGAATAGTTGTAAATGTAATTTCCCTGATTTATGTATCGAACTAGTGTTTTCCAACTGTGATCCCTAATAAAGACTTCTATATAAGTACACGTAGTACATATTCAAACTACTTGTATAATCCTTATGAATAATTAGTGATATTAAACGTCTTAAATTCTACTTACTTAACATATTTTCTGAAAGAATATTGTAATTTTTCGTTTGAAATTAATTGTAATGATAAAGCCCAATATACTCGCAGTTTCGTGAGCGATATTTATATTTAGAAGAGACTACATACACTCTATCATTTGTATCGAGACTGTTCACTCGACAATTTTTTTAAACCTGACACTAAAATTGAAACCAAAAAAAATGTACAATTTATCCAAATTCAAATTTAAAAGTAACTTCTGATGCTTCTCAGTATTTTTTTTAGGAATTCATTCTTCATAGTAAATCTTTTATAGCCGTTAATTATCGCTGAGTTATATCTATTTCTTTCTTTAATGTTAACAGTATCTGGAGTTACCTACCTACATTCTTAAGAGTAGAAAATCGAAGTAGAAACTTCTAATATTTTAACGTTTGTATCGACTAGTCATTATAATTACTTATAGATTAGAGAATGCAATAATATTTCATAAGTAGATGCACTTATAGTTGAATAGGCTGAATTCTCTTCGTGAATAGTGTTTCAAGTACCTATAACTTCTGCAAACAACAAAAGCACAAATTAAGCTTCTCTCAAACGAGCTAAAAGGATTAAAAAGAGAATTCGATGAAGATGTTTATACTTGGGGACTGTGTATAACAAAGAACAAACGTTTATTAAAGAGGCTGTGAAATAATTGACATCTCAAATTGACACAATGCAAATTATTTTCTTTATTTTGTAATTTGCTAATATAGGTAAGTACAAAACACAATAGGTAAGAGGTCTTGCTTGCCTCAAGTTCGTGTCTTGCGTCCCTTGCGTGGTAAATAAGAAATGAGCCGTTCGTTCATTCTTGTGGTTTCATTGCGTAACTTCGTTTTATTTTCGTTCGTTAATGAATTTTCGGTTTCGCAAACCGCAGTAGACTTCCAGTTAGGTAAGTCTTTGTTGCACTAGCAATAATTGAAGACTTTGAAAGTTGCATTTGTGGTGAGGTCTTTTGACTTGTGTCCATAACTCCTAGTGCGAAAGCTTCTCAAGTGGCAAGACAAGACACGAACCGAGTTGCGAAAATGCAACCTGCCACACATTCTTCTCGTGTTTTGTATTGCGAATCGTCACGTTCGCATGGGTAATTGTCTTACGCAAGAGAAAAAAAATGAAATGAATACTTTAATATGTAACGAGAATAAACACGAACATAGCGTAGATATGCATGTAGAAGTCCTTTTATTGTCAGACGTTTCGTCCAGGTTACACTGGCCATCGTCACAGGCTGACTGCTGCTATAATCTGGTTGAAACGCCAGGCAATAAAAGGACTAGTTAGATATGTACTTCTGTCGTGTCAAAACTATGTAACAGCTATTAATTTGAAAGACGAAAAATAGAAACAAGAACTTTTATCACTCTGACTAACCATGAATGCATTGAGTATTTATTTACTTAATATATCTATGGTTATTATTAATTAAATTTGAGTGGTAACTATGTCCCCAAGTATACAGAAAGTTGGCAATAAGTTTGAATAATAAAATCGTTAGACACTGTCACCTTGTTAACTATTTGTATAGAGTTTTATATATTTATTGTTTCTTATTCCTCACGCGTACGTGAGTTTTATTTTTGACCTGTCGTGGCATTATATCTGAAAATATATCCTCTGTGTTTCTCAAACGTGTTTTTATTTACAAAAGTAAACCCCCTTGATAGAGATATTATCACAAGGCGGTAGGTACTATAAATAAAGGATTTTATTATGATAAAGTTTAAAATCTAAGACCAAGAAATAATATTACCTATATCAATTAAAAACCGACAAGAGAACACACAAAGCCCGTCTCTATCCCCGAAGGGGTTGACAGAGGCGATTATGACGCTCACATTTCGCCAGCCACTTCGTTAAACCCCACGTAACATATCGTATTGTATAATCAATCATATTGGCCAGTGCCTCGTTCGTTTGTTAACAGGTGCATCTACCTACATTTTGCATTTGCATTTGTGTGAGTGCAGTGTACGTGAACTTATATTTTTTTATACACACATATGTTGTACACACAGCAAAAAGTGTTTTACTCTATTTTGTGGTCACTCACACAAATGCAAAGCTCAGCCTACGCCTACCTACGTAGTTTTGTGAAAATAAAGGCAGACGGAAATGGGTATAGGGTTGGTCGTAGAAATTATACCGTGAATATTTTATATGTATCCAAGCAATCATAGAAACACCTCTCGTGAATAATATAAAACTGAGTCTACGAACCCAGAAAGGTAAACTAGGCCTTGTCGTAAAAACTACCCGTATAAAGAAAAATAACATCCATAGTATACAGGATGTACCATTCATGTCAGTGTGGGAAAGGAAAAAAAGAAACTCTAAGACAAACGAAGATCTGTTCTTAGAAACCATGCCATCGATTTTAGTAAAAATAAAAAAGACCTTGACGTGTAGGCAACCTATATTTATACAACTAGTCTGGCCATAAATACTGTTACATTGAAACTTTTCTTTTTTTCAACTTTTTAATTATTTTGAATTTGGAACACGTCTGTTATTTTAAAAACTTCTTTCGATTTCGCGCCATTTCACATATTTTTTCGTGTTCATTATCGAATTACAATATGGAATGGGGTGTTAAAGAAAATAGGATCGCAGTGATCGCCTTGCACAAAGTGGGTATGGAGCCGTTCGGTCATATTCCAGACACTTCGAAAACTTGGTATCAGCCGTATGTATGTTCGTATATCGTACTATCAATAGATACAACAACACTTCGTGTGGTGAAGACTAGAAAAGGGCGGCCGCGTGCTGTTAGAACTACAAAGGCTATTAATGTGTTAAAGCCAGAATTCGTCGAAACCCCATAAGGAAGCAAAAAATCCTATCGCGAGAAATGAAGATTCCCGCTAGGACTGTCACGTAATATAAAACAGGACCTGAAGCTCGGTGCTTATCGTCGATATACAGGACATGCCCTACATCAATCTTTACGATTAAAGAGAGTGGATCGATCAAAGATCACCTTCTGTCGCGATACGCAGGTGAAAGGCACAGAAATATCCTCTTTACCGATGAAAAAAATTTCACGATTGAAGAACACTACAATAAGCAAAATGATAAAGTGTACGCTCACAGCTCAGACTAAAAGAATAACATAGACGGAACGAATAGAACTAGCGAGTGAAGCCGCCAAAAGGGATACTATATAGCAATGGGATACCATTTCGCTCGCCACTCCTTTGTGAGCAGCGAGTGTGTACGCACGTGCGATCACGGTTGAACAAAATATTATAAATATGCCGTATTGTGTGGTGAAAAGGTGTAAAAACACTTCAATTATTTATAGAAAGAATGCCGGATTATCGTTTCATAAGTAATTAACTATTTCTTATTAGATTTCATAACATTTTTCTAAATATTTTAGTTGCACAAACTAGGAACACAAAACCTCCGCCATATCATACAGAGTTGCCATAATTTTTTCATCATTTCCACAAAATATTTAGCAGTATTTATGGGAATTTATAAAGTACTGAGTAAAAAAATCAGTGTCATCAATGTTGACAACCTCGATGTATCTAATAATCATCATCATCATTCGTGCGTTAGTCCCGAACTCCCGATCACATCTGTGTCCGGGATCTGCTTAATACGTGGCTTGGTTATTTCGGCAATCTTGGAATTGACCGCTGTCTGACCTCCCAGCCTGTGTTCTGATCCAATATATTTATGTTACTGTGTCAGTAGTTTAATTTCAGTCTAACACTACAAAGGCCTCAGTCTTAATCTAACGACTATTGATATCTACTTCATGTATAGTCAACGACAAAAGTAGCTTAACCAATAATTCTTATCTGTTGATCACTAATAGCTGTTAAACCGATCACAAAATCATAAACAAAACACGAAATATATTAACTTTGTCCTTGGGGATTCTAAAATTACTTATACATTGCTGTGGCACATGCATTGGGATGTAAAAAAGAATAATAAATATTTTTGTGCTAATCAACTTTTGTTGTTGACTGTACTTTGTACTTACACTGGAATGAAGCTTTGTTCATTCATCTTAAAAAGGATTATTTTAATTATTAGAATTTTTTTGAAAGCTAGTAATTAAAGTGTGTTTACTCAGTGTTTATCACGTTTTTATTTATTTTAACACTTCCCCATTTTAGGCACTTATCATAATAATCATTTGTGAAAATGACAAAATAATTGCAGATAACATTTACTATAACAAATATTAATTTTCCATATGTCCACTATATAGAGATTTTTAGGAGATTTTTTCATTTGCTGGCAACATTACGCACACAATGTTAGTGGTATCGGTACACGGAAATCGGAGTCACACGCACACATTGAAAGTGTCATTTGGCTTCACGTGTTTATTCTACATGTTCCGTCTATGTTATTCTTTTAGTCTGAGGCTCACAGTTCTAAGGAAGCTACTCAAGTGGTCGGAAAGGTACAACGTGGTCATCATCCTGCGTCAGTGATGGTTTGGTGGTCTCTTATCAGGGAGTCACAAAACTACATTTTTGTGAAAAAGGAGTGAAAACTTCAGTCTAAGTGTATAGTTATGTAGTGATACTGTCTTGGATCATGTTGTGAAACCTCTCAGCAATACACGTTTTAAAAATATACCGTGGATATTCCAGCAGAACTCTGCTCCTGGTCACAAGGCACGAACTACCCAAGCCTGGCTAGAAACCAACGTTCCGGACTTTATAAGAGCTGAAGACTATAGCCCTCATCTAGCCCAGACCTCAACCCTTTAGACTACAAATTATGGTCAGTTTTAGAGGACATGGCCTGGTCTAAACGACACGGCGACATTGAGTCTCTTAAAAGATCTTGGGAGCAAGCAGTGGCAAAATTTCCCTTGTGTGCGTATCCATAGATTCATGGCCAAACAGATTAATGGCCTGCATAAAAGCCAAAGGTGGCCATTTCGAATAAAATATATTTTTATTTTTTGCTAAGACTTTAATAAATATATAGGTACCTATTTAATAAATATATAATTTTAATAATATTACATTACTTCATTTAAAAAAAATGCTTTTTCATTTGTAACAAAACTTATGGCTGGACTAGGTATATGTATAACTAGTGGTCGCCCATTACCTTCTAAATTAGCGTATTATTCTTCTGTAACACAACAAATAGGTATACCGTTTTTCATGCTAGAGCGGAATAATTCTGTCTAAAACTTTCAAACCATTTAGTTTTAGGGGTTCATGTTTATACCTTGTGATAATTTTTTTAATTTTTTTTATTGTAACTTTTATTTCAGGCAACTTAGACTAGTTACAGATCTTTAAACTAATCTACGGCCCATAGATATATACCTTAAAACTAAGAATACATAATAATATAAATATTGATTAGGCAGGCATCAAGGCCCATAACAATAAATACCTAAACCTAAAATACATATCTATACATAAAACTTAAATCTATGTCGACACGTTCCTTTGTGCCTTTTGTACGGCGTTGTCTCTCGGCCTGCCCCGGAACCGCCGGAACACTACACCCCTCGGCCACAAGTCTTCTTTGGTGAAGGTTTCCAGAGCCGTCGACGGCACACGCACCACGAACGACTTGAAGTTCACGTTGTGACGCGACTCCAAAGGCTCCACCCTCACGACGTACTTGGTCTTGGCTGTGATGTACTCCACGATGTCCTTGGTCTTTGTGGAGTGATGCAGGCGCGAGACATACAGCAGCGTATTGGGTACAGCAGGTCTCAATAGGAAGTTGGGCCCTGTGGGTGCAGTACCACACTTGTTTCGGCAGGGTTGAGTCCTGCGTTTCTTCTGGACTCTAAGAAATCCATCAGCATCCGGATCCAGATGTTTAGCGGCGGGCAAACTCGCGGCAGCCGCATAGCTAACTCGTGGAGGTGACGTCAACGTGACACGTGCCTGCGCAGCGGGGATCGTGGCGGGGCGCGCGGGGACAATGGGGTCACTGCGCGACGATGGTGATTCAGCACGCTGATGATGTCCTGAAGGCTCCGGGCTCCTTTTTCATCTCTCCGGCGAGACGGCATTCGGTCACTTATGTTCAGTGACGCGTACAGCAGCTCCTTGGCACTGCGAATCGATGCGAAGTTTGAAGTACAGATCTGCATGACGCTGACTTCATCCATCACATCCAGCTGGTACTGCAGGAATGCCAGCAGCTCATTCGCTATGAGATTTGCGCTCATAGTGAATATAGGGCGGTGTAGCGAGCGCCACACAATACGTAAACAATAACTTGTGCGGTAGCCTTAACACGTCAGCACTGTAACGCGCATGGTGCAAGACTGTGATAATAATAAATAATAATATAATCATAAATAGTATAATAATAAATAATAATATAATCAAGCTGTAAACAGATTTGGATAAAAATTAACATCGCCGAATAGCCATAGGCTACTTTTTATATCGGTAATTTTAATGTTTCCTTGAATATTAGAAACGAGAATACATTCGATCGGGATAATATTCTAAAACCTTACGCACTGTAGATATGTATTCTACTGTAGTTACAAGTACTTTAGTAAGTATAACACCGTATTGTTAGACTTGAAACTATTTTTCTACCATTAAATTAAATAGATGTCGTAGCTACCGTGGAAGATGGGAAGGCCTTTGGTGTGGGACGCTACATGCGTTGACACCTTAGCACCTTCCCACCTTCCAAGCACATTAGGATATGCCGACGCTGCTGCTGCATCGGCTGAAGGCCTCAAACGGCGTAAATATGCTAACCTAGCAGGTGATTACACATTTGAGCCGTTTGGGGTTGAGACACCGGGGTCATGAGGTCCGAGTGCTCGCCGCCTTTATAGATACATTGCTAAACGCTTAATCGATGCTTCTCAGGACCAGAAGGCTGGTTATTTTCTGACCCAAAGAAAAAGTATCACGTGGCAACACAGCCAGCATTTTGAGAACCTTCCCAGTCGGCAATGACGCGGAGGATTTTTTTAAACGATATTTTGTAATGTAAATATTTTTAGTATAAAATTATGTATAATTAAATAGTAGATACTCTTTTTCGATATAATATACTCTATATACTGTCCATTTCTTGAGGAAAATTGGATTGAAAAAACTAACGAACTGAATCAAAACCGAACGCACTTTACTTTTGTAATCCCACATTGTAAGTGGTACTTAGGTATTATTATATATACTTAACCACTTGAAACTATGTTTACTAAATCAAATTTTACCCGTTACAATCAAGTTAGAACCAAAATACCACTAATTCCACAACAATTGGAATCGAAACTTGAAGGTTTGTGGTTTTTCACTCAAAGAAGTTTGAATTTCAACCGTCTTAGCTCAAAGGGTTTATTTGAATAGATAAATAAATTCTTGCGAGTTCTGGATTAAATTATTAGAAGGTAAGAAAGCAACCAAATCTGACATGTTTTGACAAAAGGCTAGATCAAGAGTACCCGTAATCGGATAGCTTGCAAGAAGATTGTTATGAAAGTGGAAGAAGCGAAATACGTAAGTATGCCAGGATCGTAGCAAGTGGAATTCTATTGTCTCTGCCTACCCAAATGGGAAAGAGGCGTGATGTATGTATTTGTTTTGTTGAGATATTATTGCGGTAATAAGTTCGCCACCTTTTACGTAGGACCAGAAAAGTTACCTACTGGCAAAAGTGGGTGAATAGTAGGTATATAAAAAAACCACAAACCTATCACAGATCTCATCAAAATATCTCCACTTCATAAAAGCAATTAGAATCATGATGGAAAAACATAGGCACTAACAACAAAGACCTACCTAGCATTCATAGATCACAAACAGGCATTAGACCGCGTGCCACGTAAGCATGTATGGACGGCACTTCTAGCCCAAACCGTACCGGAACAATACATCTGGATTGTCCTACGGAGCTCGCACAAGAGTTGGAAGTCTAGCAGGCTTAAGCAAGGGATTTGAGGTTAAAGTGTGCGTCCACCAAGGTTCTGCGCTTAGCCCCTTACTGTTAAATCTGTTGATGGACACCACGATCGCTACCATAGACCATGCTGTAAGAAGATTATTATGTTCTAGCCGCAAATAGTAAATAATAATGCACGTCTTTGCGACTTCAAATATTTGGTTGTCACTCAATCAATAGATTATATTTTGTCAAAACTTTATAAAAGGGAACCGTTAATGAGGACGATCGCTGTGATCAGTTCGTTCATACTTCCGAACGTTTCTATTGAGTTCTCAACAACAACCAAAATACGTAAGTACCTACTTATATCCGACAATTTACTCAAAGTATTATAAATTTTCCTGTTCAAATTAAATGAGGGGCTCGTGGTCTAGTGGTAATGAGGGGCTCGAGGTCTAGTGATAACCGACTATGTTAACACATTGCAAAGGTTAAGCAACATCTAGCCAGGCCGGTTTTAAGATGGGTAACCATTTCTTAAGACAATGAGACGCCTCGGAGAGCACGTTAAGCCGTCTGTCCCGGTTATCATACAAACATATATGGCAGTCGTTAGAGTTTGTTGGAGCCCTAAAATCAAAATCCGACCTGTCTTACTACAGAACTTCGATATCGCCCATGGATTGTGGAGGTCAGATGGCAGTCGCTTCACAGAAAATATCGAAGTTCGTCCGAATCGCAGTTAGACTGGAAAGCTGACCCCAACTGCGTTGGGGAAAGGCTCGATGGATGATTATCAATTTTCCTGTTCACCGAGACGAAGGCACGATATTTGTCTCGACAAATTGTTTGTATCAGCTCTTCTACCATCTGCTTAAAATGGCAAATAAAATTATGTCTATTCATGGACAACTAAAGCCCCATATTTTTCATGATATGAAATATAATGTGTTTGTTGTCAGGTAATAAATAAAATACTTCTTTTTGAGTGCTTTATGAAGGAACTTTATGACTCTACACCAGTTATGAAGTTTTCTAAACCTTACATCTCAGGCAAATCCGCTTACTGTTTAGACTGTGATGGAGCAAGATGCAGACACTCAAACTTTGAATATATGGTTACAGAAAATATGAAATATATGGCGATTAAGAATGCGACGCAAAAATATCGCAGGCGTTTAATCGTACAATGAATTTAATAACTGAATAGTTACATGGATTAACTTATATGGTTATATGCCGAAAACATCCTTAATAGTCAACCCTGCAACTAACCGCAGTAATGGGGATCAGTAAATTGATTAAGGTCTTTATTCGACTGAGAAAGTAGATCACCGATTTGTAGTAAGTGCTGTTAGACCCATAGACCTTTGTTTCTCTAACACATTCAGTGGGACTAGATGTTCTCAATTTCAACTTAATAAACATCTTAAAAAAAAATTAAGAATTAAAAAGACCCGTTAAGCAGGCGGGACTCACTTTGTATCTAGGTTTGAACTGATAATAATGGAGTCCCACCTGCTTATAGTTAAATACTAGATATTTAACTATAAGCAGGTATATGTGCAGTCGGGTTTTTTCACTGCTTAATTATTATTTTTTATTTACAGCTTTTTAGTTTCAGAGACTTACATACTTTTCTAATACGATTTATCATACCAAATTACATTGAAATATATAAGTTGTTTATATTTGTGAAATCCTCTTAAAAACTCTTCATTGATACCCCACTCGATAAGTTTGATCAAGACTTTTTTTTCACAATGTACATTTTTGCGCCAAAAAGTCTGAATATAATTTTTTCGCATTGTATGTACCCACGTATGTACACTCATGAGATAAATACCTTTCATTTAAGACCCCATTTATCGAAATCCATCCAGCAGTTAGGCCTGTAGAGAGAAACAAAGAAACATACATACATACATACGCACGAAACACATAACCCTCGCTGACGCAGTCGGGTAAAAAGGTGGCAATGTGAAGTCGGTCCGAGCAAAACATCTCTTCAGCTTTATGTCTATCATATTTAAATACATGAAGCAAAAACTTTGTAAGTACCTACCTACCTCTTTTTACAAAAATTGTGATGAAAGAGGAGTTTAAAATTTCGCAAACTTATATATATACCTACTCACATACTAATATTATGAAGAGAAAATATTGAATTGTTTACTTGAACAGAACCCCGTAGCTACTAAACCTTATGTAGCTTTTTTTTGATAACGTAGTGGAATGCCCTATGGAACCATCAGCACCACCAGTAAGGTGTCGCTGGTGTGTGGGCTTAACCCGCAGCATCTAGGCATATGCCCGGAGAGTCCAGGCCCACCCACTACACCAACCTCCAGAAGCCGTCCTGTCGTCTTAGCTGACAGGTGCCGCTGGAACCCGCGTGTGGAAGATATTACCACAAACCCTTATGTAGCTACATTATTCTTGAGTAATATAGGCTACTTTTTATCTTCTCGGTTATATGTTCCCAGGGTAATCAGGAACGATACCTATACCACGCGGGTGGAGCGGAGTTTATATTGAGGAGCAGTGTAGAGTGCTAATATTTAAAAGAAAAATTAAAAGAAAAATTGCTCGAATTCCGATCACTCTCAGATCTGCTCCACTAGTATAGATTCCATCGTAAATTCAATAGTAAGGGCATTTTATAAACATCTTTTAACATGGTGCTGTCTAATTACAAAACTTTCGGAGCTGTCCAAGTTTACTTAGCAGACAGTTTCATAGAAGGAAACCATTAGACCCTTCTATCTACAAACTTTTGCAATAACTCTTGTGCGCTCATTAAGCATTCCATTCCTCAACGTTATCTAAAGGTATGAGAATGATCAGCAAATAGTCGAAAATGTGTTAGGGAAAGAATATTTGATATTTTGGTAATTTGTGTTTTTAAAAATAGGACTACAGTTAGGCGTCAATTTTATTAAATCCAGTGAATACAAAAAAACGACTTATTTAAGAGTGAAACTGTGCATATGGGCCTTTTTTTTTGTTTACGCAGGGGTGATTCCTTACGAATACCGCTTCGTTGCTCTCCCTGACACTCTCACTCAGTTGCGTCCTTCAGCGAGGAGGTCCTCTCGCAGAAAGACGCAGCTGCGGTAAAACATCTCTTACTGGCAACCATGGAACATATGATAGCTGCCAGTGAGAGATCCGATCCGATGACTGCGACAAGGGCAAGGTCCTACGTGTCCCTTTACCCCCCGGAGTGAATGTCATATGCTATGCGGATGACTACCTAGTCGCGGCTTCAGGGGGGGACTTCGAAGCGGCGGTGCGCTTAGCCATCCTGGGCGTCTCCCAGGTGGTTGAATGCATTGAAGTGCCAGGCTTGCGGGTAGCCCTCGAGAAGACTGAGGCTCTCTTATTTCACGGGCCTCGTCGCGGTCCACTTAGCGGCGCAAGTCTAGATGTACGTTCGGTCCTCGTACCGATCTGGCTTGTTAGACGGGAGGTGGCGCTGATGTTCCACAGGAGTGGCCCTAGAACCGAACCCTGAGGAACACTGCATGACCGCCGTCTTAATATGCCGTCTCGGTCCTCGTAGTGAACACAACGTTCCCTTAGATAGTCTACCACCAGCCGCTGCAAATACCGGGGCACTCCGTGGTATTGGAGGGCTTCTGCAGCTGAATGGCAGACTATTGAAGGCGTTGGCGATATCTAATGTCACCACCAACACCACTCCGCCACGTCTCACTTCCATCTCTGTCCGACCTCTCAGGCGTGAAATGGCATCGATAGTCGAACGCCCAGCTCTAAAGCCGAACTGAGCGTCCGACAGGTCAGGCCCCGTCTCACTTAGTTGCCGGAGGAGACGGGCAGCTATAACCCTCTCCAGCATTTTACCTGCCTCATCCAGCATGTGCATATGGGCCTAAACCAAGGATTCACGTCACGATAGATGTCTCTGATGTCGACTTACGTCATAACTTACAAAGATAAGTAAATCGCCATTTTGATATCTTTGGCCATGACCTAGTTAAGTGAGCATTTGCTTGGAAAGAAAACTATCAATGGTTTGAGTCCCGTTTAAAAACATTCGTTCTCGCGATTTGGTTATCGATTTGACAATGTCGCACTTACTAAGAATGATCATGCACTTCTCAAGCTGTTACCAATTTTCATTATAGATAAATATTATCAACATACATGATCGATATCAAATCATGATGATTTGATTACCAATTATACAAAAAACTGTTGATAATTATCTGCATACCTAATTATCAGCAGTTATTAGTGCTAGCATATTTATCTTTACGCCAAATCATGTTTGTAATCGTACGGGGTTTGATATTAATGTTTATCAATCAATAACATTTACGTTTTCCTTAGATATTGGAATGAATTGATCGTGTTCAGTAATTTATAATTGTTTTTACAACCATGTGACGAAAACTTTTTTAACTAATATTCTTCTATCAAAGTGAAAAACGTGTAAACTTAGACTTACTATAAATAGTAAGAAGTTGGTGCCTAATATAGTGATACATTTAAACGTACCAATTATAAGAATATCGAGTGCAGTGATGTAGTGTTCTCTATTCAAGACAAGAATTCCAATAATATTATGAGAAAATTAAATCTTGAGTCATTTTTTTATGAGATCAAAATTGGCAATGTACATGGAGTAAACACCACAACATGGGCGAGGGTCACATTTGTAATGAGTACTGTCGGAATGGCTTTATCAACGTTGGCACTAATATTACTTATTTGCACTGCGATACTATTCGTTGAATGGAGAAGCAGTCTTAAGAACAAGCTGCTCGTACAGTTTATTATTGCTAGATACTTGTACACATTAATTAGATACTTACACGATATCCAAAACATGTTTGACATCTTACCATTCATTTATAGGCTTGCGACGTTGAATTTTTTTATTATTATTTACTCAGACATGACCCTAATCAGTTGGATGTTTATCTTCAGTCGACAAATGTATTTGAGTCTGGTGAAAGTATTTAATGCTAAAGTCACAAGTATATGGAAGTGGTCGATATTTGCGTGGATATCACCTATTTTTGGAACGTTATTATTATATTTATTATTCCTTGCAAAACAAGATGATAAACCACTTCTATTTGCTAGTTTATTGATAGCAATTAAATGGCCAGTGTTAATATCTAATGCAGCTTTGTTAATCTTAGTGTTGAGATCTTTATTAACCAACAGTATCAGAAGTACAAAAACTAATGTGAAAATGATTCTAGTGATGTTGACAATGATATTTGTATTCTGTTTTCAACAAATGTTTAAAGATATTTGTACTTTAATATATTTACTTTTAGGGGAAATACATGTTGTAATCATGTTTTTATTAGCTGGCAACTTATTGACCACGTACCAATGTGCATTTTCTACTTTATTCTGGTTATTTGGAAACGAGAATACAAGAAAGCTATGGAGGTTTGAGAAGAAAGTATTCAATAAAACAGAAACCAACGTAAGATACAGTTTATAGTTTTTTTTTTAATATAAAGAAGAGTCAGATATTTTACAAATTGTGATCTTTTGTCAATAAATAAAATAATGCATACAAACCTACCTGAACTTTTTGTAATTTCTTGTAATATACCTACATACTTGCTTTACTAGCTGTATAGCTAGCTGCTGTACCCTGCCAGGTTAACAACGCCATCTTAAATGGTGTTAGAAAAGCTATTTTTCGGACGTAGGTATCTATTATCTTACGAGCATCACTTGCTCCAGTCACGGCTTGTTCACGATTAGGCGATGCGGCGTTGCATCGCCAAAATCTGTAAACTTGCACAATTAACGCATCGCAAAACCTTGCGAGTTGATTCGCATCGTCCGGCGATGTTGCGTCACACTTGATGAACACCATTTAATGCATTATGAAATGACTCACTTGTACATATATTCCACAATGTTTTATTGAACGGAGCGAAGCGGAGCTCAATCTTAGGCCGGGTTTCCACTGACGCGGAGCGGGGCGGAGAGGAGCTTAGCGGTGCACGAATTGACCAATCACTATGCTCGAAATCTCCGCTTCGCTTCAATGGAAACAGCACGAGCGGGGTGGAGCAGAGCTGAGCGGATATTCATAATAAAAATACAGCGAGGCGGTGCGGTGCGGATGACAACGAGCATTGGGGTGCGGAGCGGAGGACAGCGGGGTGGTGCTGTGCAGAGGAGTGCGGGGCGGTGCTGTGCGGAGGACAGCGGGGCGGTGCGGAGGACAGCAAGGATGTGTGGACGAACGGGAGTGGAGCGTCATATTATGTTTTAGTCATGTTTCAATTTGGTCATGTTATTCTTTAGTCATGTTCATGTTTAGTCATATTATTCATGTTTAGTCAATAATTGCTATATTTTAATAAGTGATTTTCATTAGTGACAAGTATTAAAAGCTTTTTACTAACAATGAATGTGAAAAGTGTTACAATTTCTCTGTCAGAAATAATGTTTACTATTTTGAATAACTTTATAACATTGAATCGGGTCATGCGACTCTGAATCGTTTTTTTAAATAAATGGTTATATGTAGGTATAATTGAATTGTTTACTTACTTTAGACATATTGCAAGCCTTTCTTCACTTGAAATCGATCTCCTGCAATTAGTGTCCTTCTTCTGTATATATGGTTTAAGATGACAATGTAATTCCTAGAAAAGTTTTCTTGATACCCTATATGAAGTTTCGAACATTTCATCATCACACGTTTGAAAAAAAGTTGAAAATTCTCCATGCACAGAATGGTACTTTATATGTTGTCGAATCCAGAATCTATGTTTTCTCTTCGAATCCAAAAAAGTCGCAACAATCTGCTAACAAAGTGCTACTTCATCTGATTCGTTATCTTCGTCTTCAAGTAGAGAAAGATATAAAATGATTGCTTTTTTTTTCAACGACAACATGACGTATTAGACAACATACGTAGATTGAGTGTAACTGAGCGCAAAAATGCGCGATTCCAAAAGTATGCTGAGCGGAGCACGGAGCGAAACGCCGCTCCGCTCTGACCACTTTTCACCGCTCCTATCCGCCCAGCTCCGCTTCAGTGGAAACACTGACCACTTTTCACCGCTCTTCACCGCTCCTCTCCGCCCAGCTCCTCGTCAGTGGAAACGCGGCCTTAGGCGACAAGTGTAAATCGTTTGTGTGCCTACTCCTCCGAAACGGCTCAACCGATTTTGACCAAATTTGGCATGCTGGTCGACATCATACCCGGGAGTTCATATCCCTGAAATCATGAAAATAGAGCTGACCACGCAGGAATAATCACCGAAAATGTCCTGGACATCACCGAAAAACACGTGCGTCAACAATGAAATATAATATTTATATATTTATATATTATAATTTTTTTTTTCATTCGATTAATTAATTTAATTGTTCGATTCTGATTCTGATATGCAATAAAAACATTTCCTCTGCTCAACATTTGCAATTAGCAGCATGCATTGCATACCTAGTTAGTAATAGGACCTGACCGGTTTCGCTCTATGGCATCTTCAAAGGTGTTTTAATCTAATTCACTGTTCACTTCACATAAATATTTAAGTTTGACCTGAGACTGCGTCACGATCAGAAGACTGAGTACAGTTGAGGGTCATCGAAAAATGGTCTCCAGAGTTGTGGCAGCAATTCGCATCGCTGTTTTTAGCGGCGCGAACTCGCATCGCCACAATTTTCTTTATGTATACATGCCGTAACTGCCGAACATAGAGCTACAGTTCGCGAGGGATAAGCGGAGCTTTGCATTTGTGTACAAAACATGTGTTGTAGGTACACACAGCTACATAAAGAGTTTTTACTCAGCTCTTCGTGGCCACTCACACAAATGCAAAGGTCGAACGGTACGACACCGGTACCACAGGGACCAAATTCGTTGTTCTATACTTTGAAGCGCGTTGCGTGCGTGTCAATTTCAGCTAAATTGATTTAGATTTTTTTAAGTTTTTAAAGCTTACACAAATGAACGTAACATTTCTAAAGATAGATTATGCCTTTTTTCTTAAGAAGTAATAGGTGTATGCCGACACATTGCCTTATATAATTTTGAACCCATGTTTCAGGGGCAAAGACATTTATGGGACAATTTTGGATGCTAGAATTTGAGTTGCTAATCCACAGGTGCAGTTGTGCAGCTAGCTCTTTGTGTTCAATTAATTTACTAGGTGCCTACCTATTGTTTTACTTTAAAACCTACATGAAATAATCTGGTAATAGATTATATCTATTTAGATAAGACGTCAATTTGTTTGTAATTTGATATATTTATCAAGTTAGCAACAGAAATACGACTTTTGATTCGTGTGATACTTACCGCAGCCAATAATGGGCGTTTTCACATTGCACGATAACGATATCGTCACGATATAGGGGAGGTATTGCATTGGGCATGTGTTATTAAGCAATTGTCATTATGCAGATGGGTACTGCAGTACTATGAGGCCGGAAAAATGAGGGTGAAATTGACCTGGGATGCTTAGTTTTCGAAATATGGGGTACTTGGAGTCTTGGGTATTTTTGCGAAATGAGAATTCACGGGATTTTTTTGCGGACGAATGGAACTTGTGATGGGAGGGGGTGCAGGGGGAAGAAAAATTTGCCCAGAATTTAGGTGGAAAGCTCGGTTCCCGGGATATAGGGGCTGGGAAGTTAAGAAGTAATGTCGGGAGTAACTAAATTCAACTTAACCTAATGATAATTGTACTCTGCAGTCATTCGGTTTGGTTCCTTTCTGGCGCCATCCTGTGTCTGTGTCTTTTCTTATATCTGTGACCCAGTCCAAAAATATGAGGTAACAGAGATAAAAAAAAACATAGAGTCGAATTGAGAACTCCTCCTTTTTTGGAAGTCGGTTATAAAACCAACATTTTACAATGGCGCGTGATGTCAATGCCTTGTTGGCAATGTTACCTAATCGTTCCAAATATGTAGAAAATATTCTTGTTAAATAAATATAAACATTACACAACAGCCCCGTATCTACAGGTAACGTGAGTACACCCTCTACTAACTGGGACGAAAATGTGCTTAATTCCAACCCCAATCGGTTCGTAATGACTCTAATGAGTTCTAAATTACAGCCACCAACGAGAAAGATTACGTAAGTTCGTAGAAGCTGAATATTTTTTGCGATACAAGCTTTCATTTATATATTGACAAGAAGAATTACAAATTAACGTTAAAAAATCCTCCGCGTCATTGCTGACTGGGAAGGTTCAATTTAACAGCAATAAAATTTTCTATCTTACGGCGGCGCCCTCGCCGCTGACTACGGAACTCGGCGGGGAGGTTTTTTTTTTTTTTTTTATATTTAGGTCGACAAATTGACGCCACCCGCCTGATGGTAAGCTGAGGCGACGTCTGGCAATTGAGGGCGACTCTCACAGTATACAGGAATACTATAGAGAGTGGCCCTCAACTTGACGACCCAGTAATGTGCCTCTTCACGCTTCGCTTAAAGAGCCCAGGGTTATATGTTGGAGGAAACACGTGCGCAGGCAGGGCGTTCCAAGCCACCATCGTTCGGCAGAGAAACGATCGTTTAAAACGCTCGGTTCTCGCGAAGACGGTTTCCACGGTATGAGGGTGACATCTCTGGCCGGCACGCGTTGTTCGGGATCGGAAGGGAGAGGGTGGGATCAGGTTGAAGAGCTCTTCAGAACACTCACCGTGGTAAATACGGTAGAACGCGGCCAAGGAAGCAATTGTTCGGCGCTGGGCTAGCGGCTCAAGGCTTCCCGTTACCTCCGGACAGTCTATAATGCGAACAGCGCGTCGCTGCATAGCGTCGAGTGCGTCCAGCAAATACTTCGCGGAGCCGTCCCAGAGGTGAGAGCAGTATTCAACGCAGGGTCTAATCTGCGTTTTGTACAGCAGACACCTCTGGTGCGGTGTAAAGAATCGCTTTACCTTGTTCAGTATTCCTAGTTTCCGCGAAGCTAGCCCAATACATCTCTCAATGTATTTTGTGTTATTGAGCTCTCGACGAACGTCTATGCCAAGGATGTCTAGATTGTCCTTCATTGGTAATATTGCATTCTGAAGAGTGGGTAGAGGAAGGAAAGGGGATTTTTTTCGCTGTAAATGCACACGCCTGTGTTTTGTGGGCATTGAACTCGACCAAGTTCTCGGCACCCCATTGGGAGATACTGTCGAGGTTTCGGTCGAGATCACCCACGAGATGTCGTCTCTCCTCCTCTATCACAGATCGCCCCGCCGTCGGACGAACCGAGTAACTCCCGTGCAATGTACTGTCATCTGCATAGCAATGAATGTTCCCGAGGGAAAGCATATCATTGATATGCAGAAGAAAGAGAGTTGGTGACAGTACGGACCCCTGCGGTACCCCGGCATTCACTAGCAAGAAGCGAGAAGCCTGGCCATCGCAGAAGACCCGCACTCGGCGCTCGTTTAAAAAACTGGCAATCCAGCTGCACAGTTGAAGAGGTAGACCATATGCCGGAAGCTTGGAAAGGAGCGAAGCATGCCAGACCCTATCGAAAGCTTTGGCGATGTCCAGGCTAATAGCCAAGGACTCGCCGAACTTTTCCATAGCCTCACCCCATACATGCGTGACGAATGCCAGGAGGTCACCCGTTGATCGTTTTGGCCTGAAGCCATATTGCCGATCATTGATTAGCGAGTGATCCTCCAGGTATCGCATGAGCTGCTTATTAATAAGAAGCTCGAGCACCTTGCAAATGACTGAGGTGACAGCTATGGGTCGATAGTTGCCTGGATCGGATCGATCCCCTTTCTTGGGGATCGGTTGTACGTTCGCCTCCTTCCAGGCCTCCGGCACGAGGCCTGTAGAGTATGACAGGCGGTACAGACGCGTTAATACTGGAGACAACTCAGCAGCACATTTTCGTAGCACCACCGCCGGAATGAACAGATAGCTACCGAAGCATCCATGCCCGGTAACGACCTGCGTCGCACGATACGTGAGGTCACCATGCTGCCTCTGCAGCCAATCGTCCATGATCGGTCTCACCGCCGCGATGATGGTGGCACCCCACTTGGGTTGCTCAAGTCGCATCCTCCATGACTCCATGAGATCCTGTCGGAGTTGGGAACGACGGTCATCGATTTCTCGAGACGTAGGCCTGTGGTCCCGCTCCAGCGCCTCCTTGCGCCATTGGAACAATGACGCAAGGGCTCTCGCTTCCAGGTCCCATGGAGGGGTCCCGGCTAGGAGACATGCAGCCTCTCCGGAGATCGTGCGGTAGCCCCTTATTGTTTTGACGGCCAAGGTCCTCAACGGTCTGTTAAGGAGCGTTGAGTTGTTGGCCGTCAACCGCGCCGCCCATACGGGAGCCCCGTATAGGGCCATACTCCGCACGATCCCCAGGTACAGTCTCCTGCAGGAAGCGTTGGGTCCCTTTAGGTTGGGCATCAGTCGCGAAAGCGCGACCGATGCCTGTGTCACCTTGGGGACCAAACTTCGGAAATGTGGTCCGAAGTTCCATCGGCTATCAAATACGATCCCTAGATACTTCATCGAGGGCTTGATGCCGATGCTAACGCCTCCCACATTTATGCTGGAACCTTCAGGTGGACCATTCCGAGGTCTGTGAAAACACAGAACCTCGGACTTGGGCAAGGCCACCTCCAGTCCCAGCCGCCGTATCCGACCCACGACTTGAGCAACACCCGTCGTGACCTTGAGTGCTGCCTCCTGGTACGTTGCACCCCGCGCCGTGACGAGGGTATCGTCGGCGTAGCACGTTACGCCGACGCCCTCAGGCAACGCACCCCGCAGCACCCAGTCGTAGCCGATGTTCCACAGAAGCGGCCCCAGGACCGACCCCTGCGGAACACCGCACGACACATCTCGCCGAGCTGGCCCGAGCCAGCTGGGGAAAGCTATGGCCCTCTCCGAGAGATAGGCCCCGACAATACGACGGAGGTAGAGTTTTTACGGTTTCGTGATACACGAGCGCCTCCCTAACGCAGCTCCATGGCAAGGTATTGAACGCGTTGGCGATGTCAAGAGACACCGCCACCACCACCTTGCCCTGCGAGACTGCTTCCTCCGTCAGGCTCTTGACGCGCATGATCGCGCTCACGGTGGAGCGTCCCCGTCGGAAACCGTACTGGTTGTCCGCCACGTCTGGCCCCACCATCGAGAGATGCTCGACGAGGCGTTCCGCGATAATTCGCTCAAAGAGCTTACACACCTCGTCGAGCAACACGATCGGCCGGTATCCGGACGGTGAGTCCACCGGCCGCCCCGCCTTACGGATCAGGACCAGTTTCCCTGTCCTCCACACCTTGGGAAACTGGCCCCTTTCGAGGCATGCGCTAAAGAGCCCCATCAGTCGAGGCCCGAGTTCTTCGAGGGCCAGGACCCATGCACGGCCAGGAATGCCGTCGGGTCCAGGGGCAGTGATTTTCCGGCGTTTAAGCCGGAGTACTGCCGCACCTAGCTCCCCCACCCTGACTTCGGGTACGTCGTCTTCACTGATGCTATCCGCGTCGGGCAGAGACGGAGCCATGCGCGGAGGGACGTGCTCCTCCGCGCTCGTCGGAAACAGGGAGCCCATGACCCGCTCCAGCTGCTGCGGCTGGAGTCTCTGGGTCAGTGGGGGCGCCCTAGGTCGGAGTTTCTCCCTGACCTGTAGGTACGGGCGCCTCCATGGGTTCTGCTGCAGGGTCTCCAGGAGCTCCTCGCGGGCCGCCGTCTTGGCCCGCTTTATTGTCTCCTGGAGATTACCTTTAGCCTCCCTGTAAGCCTGATAAAGCTCCGCCTCTCCCCGAGAACATTGGAGTAAACCGCATCAAAATCCGATCATTAAAAACTACACGTTTTTAATGATCTAAGCATACATAGGGACAGACAGATAGCGGGAAGCTACTTTGTTTTATATAATGTTAAGAAGTATAGAAATAATATGAATAATATTACAGACCAGCTGATCGCCGCAGCTCCGCCCGCGTGATTTAGTTTACTCGTTACCGGTTCCCGTGGGAACACATTACCGGGATAAAAGGTAACCTATGTTATTGGATAGAATCAGGCTAGCCTATGTTACTCAGGGTGAATGTAGCTTTCCAATGGTGAAAGAATTTTTGAAATCGGCACAGTAGTTTTTGAGTTTATTCATTACAAACATACAAAAATACAAATCTTTCCTCTTTATAATAGTAGTATAGACAGACAGACACATATCACGTCTTTATCCCCGAAGGGGTACGCAGAAATGCATCACACACCCATTTGCCAGTGTTTTTGGCCCCACGTAATAGGGGGCAAGACACTGTAATTCAAACCAAAATTCCAACAGCCAGAACAGTTATTACATACCACTTCGTAGAGTCTCTGCTGTACAAGCTATATAATGGGTTATGTCCAAAATGCCCGAATGAATTTAATAAAAAGTAGCAGCTATTAAGAAAGAAATTATGTAAAACCTGATGTCATCGGCAGGACTCGAACCCTAACCTTAATAGCGCGATCTAGGAATTATGAATATGATATGAAGCAAAAATTCGATGTTGTCGGTATTGGTTATCGTAGCTCAGTGGTCAGAGCATTCCCCCTGTTAGGGAAAGGCCGTGGGTTCGAGTCCCGCCGATGACATCAGTTTTTGTGATCTATTTATAATTTCGTTCTTCATATTTTAAGAATAGTTTAAGCAAACTCATTGCTTTAAAATACAAATACACGAATATTTTTTAATTACCAGAAAAAATTCAGGTAAGTGATAGGTATTCGATCCATGCTATAAAAAAAGAATAAAGTAGTTATGTCATTTTTTTCCCGAAAACCACCTAATATTTGTTCACTACGTAAAATAATTTACTCATTAGATTTTCTTTCATTCATTCTACAATCGGCGGCGCGTGCACCCCGCCACCCCACGTACCGCCACCACCCTTTAAAAACACATGTTTAATGACCTTCACTTTTAATTAAATTTCAATCATAAATGCAGTTCCGGTTGTGACGTCTCGATGCGCCCACGCCTTTGAAGGCAGGTAGATTGGACGGGGTGCTCCGGTCGCGTGGCCCGCTCGGTCCCCGGATCTAACCCCAATGGACTTTTTCATGTGGAGTGAAGTGAAACGTAGAGTGTATGTCAGTAAACCCAACACCCGTGAGGAGGGGCGGGGCCCCAAGAGATTAGACTACGTCCTCGCCGTCCGCCCTGGACCCCAACTTGACCACGGTAACGCAGTGGCAAGTTGGGTGACCGAACGTCGAAATCAAAACTTGAGTGGCCAACACAGAAGGAATTGTGCTTACTATGAAGCCTGAAGAGACCCCCGGTCCTGACACTGCCCTTCCCCGGGCAGTCTCAGCCGACGACATATTGCGCGAACAACGGACTTCGATGCCTTTAGATTTGGGGGCTCGCGTCGCGCCGCCTAGTTGCAGCGCGACGTCGACGCCCCAAGAAAATGTTGCTGCTGGGACTGACGATGGGTCAGCTCCCAGTAGTGTGAGGGGTAAGGGCCCTTCTTCTTCGCAGAAGAGGACCCTCGAGAAGGGGGGGCTGCCGCGCGACCGGAGCACTAGTTGCTCTGGGTGGGGGTCCCTCCTCTCCAGCGATTCGGAGGAGGAGGTGCCGGTGAAGACGGTGCGCACGCGTCTCGACGCCTACAGAAAGCGCCCGCCAACACCACCCCCGTCATCTGTGCCGTCCCTGCGCAGTCGCAGGGATATCGGTGTGCCGCCCGCGCGGGAGATAATGAGTATTTTCTCCCGCATGAACGCGGCCATGCGGGGGAGTAAAAACATGTCGGGGAGGAAGAAGATTGTGGCTTCACTGGTGGATGAAGCCCAATCCTCCCTCGACAAGCTCCTCGAGCGGAGCGTCACAGAGGA
This sequence comes from Nudaria mundana, assembly GCA_963556515.1. Taxonomy (NCBI): domain Eukaryota; kingdom Metazoa; phylum Arthropoda; class Insecta; order Lepidoptera; family Erebidae; genus Nudaria; species Nudaria mundana. Next base: position 7,096,324 of record OY748290.1, on the reverse strand, counting down.
GGAGGCGAAGCTCCGCAAGCAGGTTGCGAGCCTGGAGGTGGAGCTCACTGCCTCCCGAAAGGAGATGGAAGATCTCCGTCGGGAGGTCGCTGAGCTGACCAAAGCGGTCAAGGCACCTCCAGGTCCCATGCCGCCTCCTCCTCTGACGGCTGGACCAGCGCCGAAGACGGCGCCTAGGACCGCGCCCACCATGGCGCCCGGCTCGCCGCCGAAGCCTGTACCGACTACGGTGCAGGTCCTGACGGCGATCGAGAGGCGCCTCGCGGTCCTGGAGGACCGGGCGTACCGCCCTCCGCTAGCGCGTCCCGCGTTTTCATACGCGGCGGCTGTCGGCGGTGCTCCCGCTCCGGGTCCAAGCGGCACACCCGCTGTCCGCCGCCCCGCTCCGCCCCCGTCCGCTTCGGTGAGCCGGATACCGGCCGAGACCGCGGCCCAGGCGCGGAAGGCCAAGGGGCGCGGCAAGAAGAGTGGCACCCCTGCCGCCTCCTCTTCCTCTATCGTCGCTCCCGCTGCTTCCTTACACCCCTCCAGACGGGAGGGATGGGAAGTAGTGGGAGCCAAGAAGAGGAAGACGAAGGCCGCAAAGAAAGCGGCCAAAGCCGCCGCGGCGAAGGCGCCGAAGAGGCCCCGCCCTCCTCGCTCCACCGCCGTCGTCCTGACGGTGACGACGGTAGGTGTGGAGAAGGGGGTGGGGTACGCCGACGTACTGAGGACTGTGAAGTCCTCAGTCAACCTCTCGGCCCTCGATATACAGGGGGGGCTCCGGTGCAAGAAGACACGCACCGGGGCTCGCCTCCTCGAGGTCTCCGGCGCCTCCAGCGGCCCTAAAGCTGACGCCCTAGCGGCTCAGCTTAGGGACGCGCTGGACCAAGAAGCCGTCCGCGTCACCAGGCCCACCAAATGCGCCGCATTGCGCATCACGGGTCTGGATGACGCGGCCACGACGGAGGAAGTTGTCTCCGCCGTCGTGGAGGCGGGCGGCTGCCCCCGTGACCAGGTGAAGGCTGGAGATATCTCCTTCGGCTCCACTGGTCACGGGATGACAGTCGTCCAGTGCCCCGTCGCGGCGGCACTGAAAGTGGCGGACGGACGAAGCCTCCTCGTAGGGGGCTTCCTAAAGGCGCAGGTGCACCTCCTTCGTGCCCGGGAAACCAGATGTTTCCGGTGCATGGTGGTGGGGCACTTAGGAGTGCAGTGTACAGCGGAAGTCACCGTGGGCGATCGGTGCTTCCGCTGCAGCCGGCCCGGTCACAAGGCAAGTGCCTGTGACGCCCCGCCTCGCTGCTTTAGATGCGAGGCGGAGGGCAAGACCGCGGATCACCGGGTCGGCAGCACAACCTGCGCCGCCTCGAGGCCAAAACCTCGTCCGTCCGCTGAGAGCGGTGGGGGTGCCGCCCTTGCGCGGCCAGTTGTTTCGCGGCGGGATGCGGTTATGGACGTCAATTAATGTCTGACGCCCGTATCCGTATCCTGCAAGTGAATTTGAACCACTGCCGTGCTGCTCAGGATCTTCTGTACCAGAGCATCCGGCAGTGGTCCATAAACTTAGCCGTGGTCGCCGAGCCGTACTACGTCCACCCGGGAAGCCCGGTGGACGAGGACGGCTCGGCCTGTTGTATCTTTGGGGGGTCCGCCGCAGACAACTCGCGCCTTGCGATCATTGCAAGGGGCCGCGGGTGTGTTGCGGCGGACTATGATGGGTTGGCAGTCGTGGCCACCTACATCTCGCCGAACATTGACGAGTCTCAGTTTGAGCTATGGCTCACTGAGCTCGACGTCGTCTTCGCTGCGTGCCGTCCTCGCCCTGTCCTGCTCCTGGGAGACTTCAACGCCTGGAGTGAGGCGTGGGGCTCCCGGGAAACCAGGGACAAGGGGAGGCTTCTTGAGGACTGGACCAGAACACGTGGTCTGGAGGTCCTCAACCGGGGGAATGTCGCCACCTTTTGGCGGCGGGGGGGGGAATCGATCGTGGACGTAACGTTCGCATCCCCTGACCTCGCCGCCCGTATTACAGGCTGGCGCGTGGAGGAGGGTGAGGAGACGCACTCGGATCATCGGTACATCCGGTTCGATGTCGTCCCCCCACCTGACCTCCCACAGCCGGTGGCAAATCCCCCGGATCCGCGTTGGGCACTTCACCATCTGGATCGGGAGGCTCTCCTGGAGGCATCCATCGTGCAGGCCTGGATTCCAGCGCCGGACCGGCCTGCCGATGTGGATGCCGAGGCGGAGTGGTTCAGGAGAGCCATGTCGCAAATCTGTGATGCGGCGATGCCTAGGGTTACACCCAGACCGGCCAGGAAGCAGGTGTACTGGTGGTCGCCGGAGATTGCAGAGCTGCGCGCAGCATGCATCTCCGCCCGCCGCCGGTACACCAGGTTTCGCCGGAGGCGTCGCCGCCCAGACGACGCGGCAGCCCGAGAGGCGGAGCTTTTTCAGGCATACAGGGAGGCTAAAGGTAATCTCCAGGAGACGATAAAGCGGGCCAAGACGGCGGCCCGCGAGGAGCTCCTGGAGACCCTGCAGCAGAACCCATGGGGGCGCCCGTACCTACAGGTCAGGGAGAAACTCCGACCTAGGGCGCCCCCACTGACCCAGAGTCTCCAGCCGCAGCAGCTGGAGCGGGTCATGGGCTCCCTGTTTCCGACGAGCGCGGAGGAGCACGTCCCTCCGCGCATGGCTCCGTCTCTGCCCGACGCGGATAGCACCAGCGAAGACGACGTACCCGAAGTCAGGGTGGGGGAGCTAGGTGCGGCAGTACTCCGGCTTAAACGCCGGAAAATCACTGCCCCCGGACCCGACGGCATTCCTGGCCGTGCATGGGTCCTGGCCCTCGAAGAACTCGGGCCTCGACTGATGGGGCTCTTTAGCGCATGCCTCGAAAGGGGCCAGTTTCCCAAGGTGTGGAGGACGGGGAAACTGGTCCTGATCCGTAAGGCGGGGCGGCCGGTGGACTCACCGTCCGGATACCGGCCGATCGTGTTGCTCGACGAGGTGTGTAAGCTCTTTGAGCGAATTATCGCGGAACGCCTCGTCGAGCATCTCACGAGTGTGGGGCCAGACCTGGCGGATAACCAGTTCGGTTTCCGTCGGGGACGCTCCACCGTGAGCGCGATCATGCGCGTGAAGAGCCTGACGGAGGAAGCAGTCTCGCAGGGCAAGGTGGTGGTGGCGGTGTCTCTTGACATCGCCAACGCGTTCAACACCTTGCCATGGAGCTGCGTTAGGGAGGCGCTCGTGTATCACGAAACGCCTCTCTACCTCCGTCGTATTGTCGGGGCCTATCTCTCGGAGAGGGCCATAGCTTTCCCCAGCTGGCTCGGGCCAGCTCGGCGAGATGTGTCGTGCGGTGTTCCGCAGGGGTCGGTCCTGGGGCCGCTTCTGTGGAACATCGGCTACGACTGGGTGCTGCGGGGTGCGTTGCCTAGGGGTGTCGGCGTAACGTGCTACGCCGACGATACCCTCGTCACGGCGCGGGGTGCAACGTACCAGGAGGCAGCACTCAAGGTCACGACGGGTGTTGCTCGAGTCGTGGGTCGGATACGGCAGCTGGGACTGGAGGTGGCCTTGCACAAGTCCGAGGTTCTGTGTTTTCACAGACCTCGGAACGGTCCACCCGAAGGTTCCAGCATAAATGTGGGAGGCGTTAGCATCGGCATCAAGCCCTCGATGAAGTACCTAGGGATCGTACTTGATAGCCGATGGAACTTCGGACCACATTTCCGAAGTTTGGTCCCCAAGGTGACGCAGGCATCGGTCGCGCTTTCGCGACTGATGCCCAACCTAAAGGGACCCAACGCCTCCTGCAGGAGACTGTACCTGGGGATCGTGCGGAGTATGGCCCTATACGGGGCTCCCGTATGGGCGGATAGGTTGGCGGTCAAGGGGAACGTGACTCTGTTAAACAGACCACTTAGAACCTTGGCCGTCAGAACCGTACGGGGGTACCGCACGATCTCCGGAGAGGCTGCATGTCTCCTAGCCGGGACCCCTCCATGGGACCTGGAAGCGAGAGCCCTTGCGTCATTGTTCCAATGGCGCAAGGAGGCGCTGGAGCGGGACCACAGGCCTGCGTCTCGAGAAATCGAGGACCAGCGGTCCCAACTCCGCCAGGATCTCATGGAGTCATGGAGGGTGCGACTTGAGCAACCCAAGGGGGGTGCCATCTTCATCGCGGCGGTGAGACCGATCATGGACGATTGGCTGCAGAGGCAGCATGGTGACCTCACGTACCGTGCGACGCAGATGGTTGCCGGGCATGGATGCTTCGGTAGCTATCTGTTTCGCATGCATCGTGAGGTCACACCCCGGTGTCAACACTGCGAGGTTTCCGACGACGACACCGCACTCCACACGTTGGTGGAGTGCTCAGCGTGGGCGAGTCAGCGCCGGGACCTCGTAGTGGGTCTGGGCGTGGATACCCTCTCGCTGGGGACCATGCTTCAAGCCATGGTATCCAGCGGGAGTAGGTGGAACGCGGCCGTGTCCTTCTGCGAGCAAGTCATGCTCGCGAAGGAGGCGGCCGGGAGGGAGAGGGAGCGTACCCTCCCCGCCGAGTTCCGTAGTCGGCGGCCAGGCCGCCCCAGACTACGCGACTACGCCCAAGACTATCGTCCTCCATGATCGGGGCCTGAGGACGGCGGGATCGCCACCCACCGTCCTTACAGAAGCAGGCTAGAAGGGTTGCGTGCTGCGGGGCCTTTGCCCCATAGCACGCAACCAGATTCACTCACTGACGCGGGATAAAACCCGACCCCAATGACGCGGGATTCTCGTCCCGACCAAACACCCGCAGAGACCACAGGGGTGGTCAAAGTCCGCCGGGCGCCACTGGACATACCCTCTGCTAGTAACCAGGGACGCCCGGCAACGGACGTTAGAGCGGCCGCGGCCTTGGGCCGCGGAATTAAAAAAAAAAAAAAAAAAAAAAACACCCGTGAGGACCTCCGACAAAGGATAAATTGACGCCTTCGATAAATCTGCTAGATAGGTAGGTAATTTGACCTCTTTACCTAGGTACTTAACCCTTTAATAATTGCCCTTTAATAAAAGTAATTGCGGAAATGGGGGATATGGAATCGTAAAATAAATTTTAGTAATTAGGTACCTATTTAAATTTAAAATTACCTACTTAACGAAACAGTACCTAGGTACCTACCTATCATGTTTTATCTGCTAGATAGGTAGGTAATTTAAACCTCTTTACCTAGGTACTTAACCCTTTAATACCTTACTTTAGTAATTGCGTAATGGATTCGTAAAATAAATATTTTAACTAGGTACCTAACCATACAATAATCGTAGTTGTGTTTGACCTTGAAGACTGTGGCGTCTCGCATCCACTCGGCCGCAATCGGGATATTTCGTTCGAGTGTTACAACAATGTTGCAAAGTTCATTGATATGATAGGTACCTATTTACTATCAAACATCGTGCGTAAAATAAAATGGTGGTGTCCATGCGTGACGCACGTATTTTGAGATTTAAAAAACGTTAATAACTTTGTTTTATTGTATGGTTGGGTATTTGTATTATTCCATATATATTGAAATACATACGTTCCAGATGAGCCCCTGAAATTTTTATGGTAGACAAAAAATATTCGTGTATATAAGTAGCAGCTATATTATTAATATTTAAAAATATTGAAACCCGTTGCCTTGCGATGAAATGTTGATGAAAGGCAACAAAATCTTATGTGCCCAGCCGCTGTGGCACAGCCAATTAAAGTTCTGGGCGTCTCAGGCTATTCCTGGGCGTTATAATAATATTTTAAGTATATTAAATCAGGTCAGGCGGCGGACAGAAGCGTTTAATACGTCCACATTTCGCCAGTAATTTCGTTGGTCCCATGTAACAGGGACTAATGCCATGGCCGGACCCTTTGGATAGTGAACGTGAATATGACTTAATGCGCGTTAGAAATTCTAGCTTAGAGCAACAGCTGTCCAAAAGTCAGGTAAATTGTGATGAGTTGACCGAGCAACTTAACCAGCTTAAATTGGAAATGGAATCTTTCCGCCAATGTAGTGATATGTTTGAGCAAATCCTCAGACGTAACACACAATTAGAAGATGAGCTGGGGGAGCCACACAGGCTTATTACTACCTATGAACAGGATGCCCAGTCGCACCAATTAACAGAGGTGTCCAACCTCTACACAGAACTTATTGAAAGTAGCTGTGTGCCTGCCTCAATTAATTTATCAGTCATAGATCTCACAAATGATAGTAGGTGCTTAAATACTCCTAAACCAATGATTAGTCATAACAAAATCAAATGCCAAAGAAAAATAAACAAAAAGTTAAGAAAATTAATTTAAAAATGAAATCTTGTTTGTCTAATAATAGTAATTTAAATTTAAAACTACAGTCTGACCTGGATGTTTGTACTGGGCAGTTGGTTATATGCAGTAAGCAGTTGGCTGACAGTCAGGTGGCTCATGATGTGGTGAGGGTCACATTTGAATCTTACATCAAGCAATTACAGGAGAATTATGATAGTTTATTCTTTAAATATGAACTACAAAGTAAACAGAATACTGAAAACATGTTGGCATTGGACAAATTGATAGACGACAGTAGACACAACCAAGACTTACTTGATTCTATAACTCAGCATTATAACTCTGAGCACATCGACCAACACCCTATCAATGACTCCGTACCAGCTCTCTCTACTCGTGACAGTATTCTGGAAACAACTTCTGATCCTACCACCAACATTGAGCCTCTTAGTAATACAATGGTTTTTTCTGATGGGGTGGGTTGTAATATGGACTATATGTTTAATAAATACATTGATAACTGTGTTAATTATTCCCTGCCCAATGCAACTTACACTCAGATTATAGACAAAATTGTGTCATCCAAGTATAATAGTAGTACCACTATTATATTACATACTGGTAGGTGAGAGTAACAAAGTAGGTAAGAAAGAATTAATGTACTGTATACAATGCTTAAGTAGGCTAAAAGTGTTTAAAATAATATTATGTGCGTTCCCATATGCGTGTTGCCAGTCCTCATCCAATAATAAAAAAATACATCTTCTGAATCATAAACTTATATGTATACTACATGTATGTAGTATACGATAAGTCAATGTTCTGAATAATTTTATTCATACTTTGACATGTCGTCATAGTGACACTTTTATTTTTTTTGACACTAATAATTTTATTAGTAATTGTTGTTTTAAGACCAAAGATTTTATCTTTTGAAGTCTGACAAAAATAAAATTGCTACATTGCTAGCAAATAATATTAATTTTTGGACGAGTCTACATTGTAAACAAAATTATATACCTACAGATTTGTTAGGTACTTGTAGTAATAATTTAGTATGTATAACAAATGATTTAAACTGAATATCCAGACAACAGGAATACCAGAGCTAAAGATGGCTCATTAAAATATAGAAGGTCTTTCTGGCAAGGAATTAGTAGTCGAGTTATTCCTAGAGGAATTAAATGTAGATATTTTGTGTTTAACTGAACATTGGCTCAAGGATAGTGAGATGATGTTCAATATAAACAACTACAATATTGCAAGTTACTTTAACAGGTCCCGTATGGGCAGATAGGTTGGCGGTCAAGGGGAACGTGACTCTGTTAAACAGACCACTTCGAACCTTGGCCGTCAGAACCATACGGGGGTACCGCACGATCTCCGGAGAGGCTGCATGTCTCCTAGCCGGGACCCCTCCATGGGACCTGGAAGCGAGAGCCCTTGCGTCATTGTTCCAATGGCGCAAGGAGGCGCTGGAGCGGGACCACAGGCCTGCGTCTCGAGAAATCGAGGACCAGTGGTACCAACTCCGCCAGGATCTCATGGAGTCATGGAGGGTGCGACTTGAGCAACCCAAGGGGGGTGCCACTATCATCGCGGCGGTGAGACCGATCATGGACGATTGGCTGCAGAGGCAGCATGGTGACCTCACGTATCGTGCGACGCAGATCGTTGCCGGGCATGGATGCTTCGGTAGCTATCTGTTTGCATGCATCGTGAGGTCACACCCCGGTGTCAACACTGCAAGGTTTCCGACGACGACACCGCACTCCACACGTTGGTGGAGTGCTCAGCGTGGGCGAGTCAGCGCCGGGACCTCGTAGTGGGTCTGGGCGTGGATACCCTCTCGCTGGGGACCATGCTTCAAGCCATGGTATCCAGCGGGAGTAGGTGGAACGCGGCCGTGTCCTTCTGCGAGCAAGTCATGCTCGCGAAGGAGGCGGCCGGAAGGGAGAGGGAGCGTACCCTCCCCGCCGAGTTCCGTAGTCGGCGGCCAGGCCGCCCCAGACTACGCGACTACGCCCAAGACTATCGACCTCGGGGCCTGAGGACGGCGGGATCGCCACCCGCCGTCCTTACAGAAGCAGGCTAGAAGGGTTGCGTGCTGCGGGGCCTTTGCCCCATAGCACGCAACCAGATTCACTCACTGACGCGGGATAAAACCCGACCCCAACGACGCGGGATTCTCGTCCCGACCAAACACCCGCAGAGAGGTGGTCAAAGTCCGCCGGGCGCCACTGGACATACCCTCTGCTAGTAACCAGAGACGCCCGGCAACGGACGTTAGAACGGCCGCGGCCTCGGACCGCGGAATTAAAAAAAAAAAAAAAAAGTTGCTTTAACAGGAAGTCTGCGATTAAAGGTGGCTCCATCGTCTTAATTAAAAATGGTCTTCGCAGCAAAGAGCGGTCTGACATAGTTAGACTTTCTGTTGAGCGATGTGCTGAGGTGGCTTGTGCCGAGATTGACCAGTATATAGTAGTTTGCGTATACAGTCCACCTAACAGTGATTTTAGTGTATTTACCAAGGTCATGGACCAGGTTCTAGGGGTTGCGTCAAATAATAGGAAGAAGTTAATTGTGTGCGGAGACTTCAATGTAAACATCCTAAAACAGTGTAAGAAAAGTACTCAATTTTTAAATTTATTTGGTAGTTACAATATGGAAAATATTTTCTGTGAACCGACTAGAGTCACAGAAACAGCAGCCAATTGCCTTGATAATTTTGTTACGGACTGTGAGTGCTTAAGCAAGTCTTTAATTAGCAAATTGCCATCAGATCACTGTGGTCAAATAAAAAAAAAATATCATTTCCCAAGAGTTATAATAGTCAGTGTAATGAGAAAATTATGCGTAGGCCCATAACCTCTAATAGAATTAAAAAATTCAAATACTTGTTTGAGAAAAGCTTAATTCTATAGTTTATACAGGTAATAATCCTGAGGTCCATTATAATAGTTTATTTAGTACATTATCTGATGCTTTTTCAGACACATTCAAACAAAAATGCCAAAATCGTAGTGTTAAAACGAAATTTTGTGAGTGGGCAACAGTAGGCATTTATAAAAGTAGACGAACGCTGTTTTATCTATATGAACAAAAACGATACAGATTTGATAAAAGTTTCACTGAATATGTTAGGAATTACTCCAAAGTTTTCAAAAAAGTATGTAGACAGGCTAAATCCATTCACATCAAAAGGAAAATAATTGAGGCTCCTAACAAAATAAAAGAAACATGGAAAGCTTTAAACAAAGAGTCAGGTAAATGTAAAGTGAGGGATACTGTTACTAAAATTAAATTAGAAAACAAGAATATAACCTCTCCGAAAGATATTGTAAATGCATTTGAAGATTATTTTACCAACATTCCATTTAAAGTCACTTCTTCTGTTAATTCATGTGCCCTCGGTGCGGTGGCCCTTCTCGAAAGTAATATTGGTTCTTCATCTAAATTTAACTTCAAACATATCGACCCCAGTGACATCTTTAAAACATTTAAAAATCTCAAAATTAAACAGTCGGAAGATCACTGGGGCATATCAGTTAGCTTAATCAGTAATGTAATTGATATTATTGCACCTGACTTGGCACTAATTTTTAATTAATGTGTAGATGAAGGCATATTCCCTAACCTAATGAAAAATAGTAGACTAATACCATTATTTAAGAAGGGATCCAAGTCAGAATTGGTTACTACCGCCCCATTTCTATTTTGCTAGCTCTGAGTAAGGTGTTTGAGAGAGTGATGCTAAATCAAATGCAAGTTCACTTCACGACCAACAATCTTTTCCACAGCCAACAATTTGGCTTTACTCGCGGAAAATCTACCACCGCTGCGGGAGCAGCCCTTGTTAGCTTGATTTACGACGCATGGGAGGGATCGCAGGATGGCATTGGGGTATTCTGCGATCTGTCTAAAGCATTTGATTGTGTTGACCATCAGACACTATTGCTAAAGTTACGTCGGTATGGTTTTGACAAAAATTCCTTAGAACTATTAGAATCTTACCTGACAGATAGGCTGCAGACTGTTCATGTGAACAACGTTAAGTCAAACGGAACTAGCGTCAAAATAGGCGTACCTCAGGGATCAATTCTGGGACCTTTTCTCTTCTTGGTTTATGTTAATTACTTGCCTTGCATGATCGAGGCACAAGCTGTCATAGTAATGTTCGCGGATGATACATCACTTATATTCAAAGTAAATCGGCATAGTAATGTTAATAATATTTTAAATGATATTTCAAATTGGTTTTCTACAAACGACCTATTGTTGAATTCAGAAAAGACCAAATGCGTTAAATTTACAATGCCCAATGACAGACAAGCAAACGTCCATGTCGTGCTGGGTAGCCAAAGGTTTGAATTTGTAAATAACACTACCTTTTTAGGAATAACAATATATTCTAAATTACAATGGGGTGGCCATATCACCATTTTAGCTAATAAGCTTAGCTCTGCTGCATATGCTGTGAGACGGATTAGACAGTTGACAGATGCTGCTAGTTGACTGCTAGGCTAGTTTACTTTGGTTCCTTCCATAGCTTGATGTCCTATGGAATACTACTTTGGGGTAGCAGATATAGAAACAATTTTTATATTACAAAAGAGGGCAGTCCGTGCCATTTATTGTTTAGGTAAGAAAGATTCTCTTAGGGAGCTATTTAAAGATATTAATGTTTTAACTGTAAGCTACAGCCCAATATATATTTGATAACATACTGTATGTCAGGAAAAATATATCTAGCTATACTAAAGTAAGTGACGTTACAGACAGAAATCTACGTAATAAAAATAAACTACTCCCTCCGTGTTATCGGCTTAGCAAGGTTAGTCATTCTTTCAAGGGGTATACGCTTTTATAATAAATTGCCTGAATCGGTCCTTTGTATGCCCGACAGTAAATTTAAAACCTTTATAATTATAGTCAAAAAGCATATTATAAGACAGTTGATTACCTTAATGATAAAAGAATCTGGCTTGAGCATGGTGCAGCCGCCTCCTAAAATGCCGTAATTGTAGCATATTTTGTACTTAGGTGACAAACAAATGTTTTTTGCATTATACACGCTTTTTGATTCTAACACGAGATTAATGTACATTCGTCCACATTTAATTTTAAGAAAATGTGTAAATGAGTAAATTATTGAAAAAGTGTGACCGAGAGTTTTATTGCCAGGTTCTTTCTCTCGGTTCTACTTATTGCTTTGCGAATCTGGCATTACATGTAAATATAGAAGCAATGACATTTTTTATTTTAAGTACTTACTGACGTTTGTAAGAGCCATTTAGTGACCTATACAAATAAATTAATCAAAAAAAAAAGTGATTGGATTACAGACTATGACAATATTATTATTGTGAAATAAATCGTATTTTGACAAAAGTAGAGCTTTTATGAGCTCTTTGTTAATGAAAATTCGGTGGAAGATAGATCGATATAAAAATAATGACTATATAAAAAGAATAACGATATGAAAAGTGGTTTGATTGAACAGTATATTATAAGACAGTTGATTACCTTAACGATAAAAGTGTCTGGCTTGAGCATGATGCAGGCGCCTCCTAAAATGCCGTAATTGTAGCATATTTTGTACTTAGGTGACTACAATATTTTTTTGTTGTTGCCTTATACACGCTTATTGATATTGACACGAGACCAATGTACATTCGTCCACATTTAGTTTTAAGAAAATGTGTAAATGAGTCAATTATTGAAAAAGAGTGACCGAGAGTTTTATTGCCAGGTTCTTTCTCTCGGTTCTACGTATTGCATTGCGAATCTGGCAGTACATGTAAATATAGAAGCAATGGTATTTTTTATTTTAAGTACTTACTGACGTTTGTAAGAGTCATTTAGTGACCTATACAAATAAATAAATCATTTCATTTCATTTATGTGCAATGGTAGGTATGTAAAATGGTGACGCTAATAGGTAAAACTCTTCATTTTCAGACACGTTTCCTATTTGTTACACTACTCTATTACTGGCTGTTGCCCGAAGCTCTATCTGTGGAGAGAGAACTGCGCGCATCAGCTAGCTATGAGCTAGATAGCTATGACGATAAGATGTTCTGCAGGCCTGTTTGCAGGAGCAACCTTCTTGAGAATTCTCCCGTGTCACACACTGTTATGCTCTTAAATAAAATAGCAGACTGTATAGATGTTTTTGTATGTACAGTGGCAGAATTCACTAGGGTTGCCTATATTATTTGTGAAAGCAGCACACAGTAAACAATATTAATAGTTGTGTTGTATGTACTACATAATTTTGACAAGTTTTTTTTTTGTTTCTTTTATTTTGTGTTTTTAGAAAGTTTCCATATAACAAAGTTTTGGCAAATGCTGTAAAATTGTAATAGATGTAAATAATAAATAAACAAATAACCATCCGATTTCGGGGAAATAATAGTTGCCCTAAGTTCAGCTTCGTCTATCTGTGAAAACCGGACAAAAATACTCTTGAATTTGCCGCAGAATGCTGCGCACTGTGTGTCCGGTACTGCTACGAGAAAGCTAGGAGCGACTGCCGCGCGGCCATACCGGCGGCTTCTGTGTGCGGAAAGGCCGGCGGCTTTCTGAGCCAGCACCGGTACCGGCACTGTGTGTTAATTAATTTTATTGTAAATGTACAAACACACTATATTTATACTGTATTACTATAGTTTAGATTATTACTTACTTCTTTTTCAAAAATACAAAGAATTTATTCTGCACAATATTTACTTGTTTTTAAACTATCGCATTCTGAATTAATTTTAATATAGGTATACGATTTCGGGACTTAAACGCGTAAAATTACCTTATTTAGGGCCTGACGTTTCAACCGAGTTACATCGGGCCGTGGTCACAGGCTGACTGTCACACAGGACAGGCAATATTTACTTACTTACAATAGAATAGAATATACTCCTAAAATATACAATATTCCTGTATACCTGCTTCCAACAAGCAACGGTTCTGTTTTATATTTATATTTCGTAAAAGTATTCGAAATCTAATTGAATTTTGTCGTGTACCCGTGTTCGGAGGGTTGTGTATGTTTGGATCAGAGATTAAGTGCGGGTGGATCGAGAGCCACTCGAATCGATGATTGGATCTGCCACCCGATGACATATCGAGTATGTGGAGCACTCAAAAAAAATATAGAGAGATTCTTCTTTATTATGGATTAGGTGTGGTAAAACAGGATAGAATTGTGTTTTGCAATCTGGTTTTGTAAATTACATACATCTGGTTCGGTGGCGGTAGTGCATCCGTTTTCGACGCTGGAATCTCTAGTTCGATTCCCGGTCGGGACAAACTTTGTGTGAAGACAGATACGTTTGTGATATAAATACTTATATCCATTTTTTTTGTAAATACATACATATTATACATAGGAAACACCCAGACTTCGGTACAAACGTATCTGTCTTCACACAAAGTTTGTCCCGACCGGGAATCGAACCCGAGACTCCGGCGTCGAAAGCAGATGCACTACCGACCACGCCACCGAAGCAGTCAAATAAAGTTAAAATACTGAAGTAGAAAATTGAGGTAAATTTATGCAAGCTTGTAGAAAAAAACAATATTTCATCCTCGAATCATTAGATTCATCTGGTACAGACTTGTTTTTAATTCTTCCTTCGTGACATAACTGAACTAGCTGCTGCCCGCGGTTCCACCTGTATGGTATCGTTTACTCGTCATTACTGGGATAAAAACTAGTATTGTAGTAATTAGCATATAAACTACCGATATTATTGTCAAGTATAGTATCATTAATACTCGTACTTGCCAACAGGCCAAGAAAGGGCTTGGTGGATGATATCATAGCTACTGCAGGCAAGCAATGGGAAGCTATAGCGCAAAACAGAGCTGAATGGCAAGAGCTGAAGAAGGCCTATACCCAAATCGGGGTTGCAATTGAAGAATCGGATACTTAAAAAATTATAAATACTATGTTTTACCTTTATAATTATGAATGCACTTAGATATAATTATTTTTCATCTCTCATGCTCTGAAAGTGGGTCATTGCTTACCTGATATGCGGGTTGAAAGTGATACATTTCGGCCCTAGGGCGGAAAAGTAAAAAAAATATCAGCACATCTTGAGGCAAAGGCAAAGCAAGCCTATTTGAGCCCTTATACGTTTGATATTTTCTAATTATAATCATTTATTTGGGCTTAGTAGGTAGAAAACGACCCCATCTCTCGTATGTCCAACATTCTACCAAACACCCTGTTTGTGTTGATCGATTATTGACTTTATCGTTATATTTAGTTGACGTAAGATAGTAAATAAATAGGTAACATACACATGTGATACGTACATTACGTAAATTAATCTTCCAGTATTTACCTACCTAATTACCTATTAGGACGCAATACATTGTACTTATACAAAATACTATATCGCCGCAATCTCATTGACGTTCATTCTTAGCTTACATAGTTGCATAAAAAACCTAATAAATACCTTGTTATGATAGTGTGAAATGAAAAGTAGAGTGTTTAACTCGGGTGAAAACACCCATTTCTGCCTCGAACATTACTATAAAATGTCTCGTCAGAATTGGGATGCTTTCATCCCTTGGTTAAAATCTACTATTTTAATTTAAATAGTTAAAACTTTACTTTTATGGTTGGAAATGATATATTATTATATCATTAAAGCTCAGTAAATTTGGAGTCAAGAGGTGTGTTTGTTGATCTTTAACTCCAAACTCTCAAATTTTTCCACACATCTATCTCTATAAACTTTCATGCTCATAATACATCACTTAAACGTTTGCCAAAAGCTAGAATTAATCCAACTGCTTTCAATAATAACAATGCGGTGTAATTGAAAAACATACTATTTTTATATTCCCATACATAATGATGTGATAGGAACATTATCTGAAGTATGGAGATTTTCGATAAAAGCCCCCAACTGTTATTATCCAAAATGTTATTAGATTCACTTAGTACATTATTGTAAATGTAGCTTTAGAATAGACGTGTACTACAATTAAATTTGAATGATTTAAATAAATGCAATATCTAAATAACTGTATTAACCAAAATGTCCATCAAACTAATAAAAAAGTGAATACCAGGTTATTATGTGAAGAATTTATACTACACTGAAATAATTTCTCGAGAATAAAGAATTATTATTTGAAGAATAATGAGGCATTTAACTCATGTGCTGTTTGTGTGTGAAATTGAAGTAGACAATATATTACATAATACAAATAATACAGTATTATACAACGTAATTCTAGTAACCACTTCTATTGGAATGGGTATTTCAACATTGGCGTTCATACTATTAGTTTTAACTGCAATTTTATTTTCCGAATGGAGGAAAAGTTACAAAAATCAACTTATGATCCAGTTTATGCTCGCAAGATTCATTTACACATTTGTAAGAAACTTTTATCAACTACTAGGCTTTAATATTTTAATACTATTTTATTCCGAAATGGCACTAATTACTTGGATGTTTTTTTATACCCGACAAATGTATTTATCTTTAGTCAAATTGTTTTATACTCCAAATGTAAATATTTGGATAGTGTCGTCTTCAGCATGGTTTGCACCTGCTTTAGTTGCTACTTTACTTTATTTAAGTGTAAAACACGAGAATAATACCACAATGATTTGTTCTATAATTATAATTATAGTAACATGGCCAGTATTATTTAGTAATGCTGTGTTGTTAGTGTTAATTCTTAAATCTATTTTAAAGAATAACAAAAATACTAAAAATAACACTAAAATTGCTATTGTAGTAATAGGAATGATATTTGTATTTTGTATTCAACAGCTTGTCAAAGATGTGTATGTCATAACTTATATTATAATTGGTGATAATTATATTATGGCTGGATTGTTCGTGTTTAGTAATATTGTTGCAATGTACCAATGTGCATTTTCAATATTGTTTTCACTGTTTGGTAACATAAAGACTAGAAAATTGTGGCGTTTTCAGAAAAAGGTCATTCGTAATATTACATCAAATGCATAGCGCCTCAGGAAATAACTTTATTTTTTCTCATTTCTCAAGAAAAAAACTAAAAAATGTACGCTCAGAAATTATTTACTTAAGTAAGTAAATAATTGCAGATTTTACAATTAATATTTACACTTTTTCTGAGCGGAGCGAAGCGTAGCTCAATCTTAGATGACAAGTGTAAATCGTTTGTGTGCCAACTCCTCCGAAACGGCTCGACCGAATTTGACCGAATTTGGCATGCTGGTCGACATCATACCCGGGAGTGCATATCTCTGAAATCATGAAAATAGAGCCTAAAAAGAAATTAAGAAAATTAGCTCCGCTCAACATTTGCAATTAGTAGCATGCATTGCATACCTAGTTTTATTTCCTTATTTAAATTCTGCATTCTAAAATAACTTTCTACAAACTTCACTTAATGATACAGATTTCTACAAGACAATAATATGATTTTGCATCGAGTAAGCAACGTTGTAATTATTTAATAAGTTATGTACCATCTTTGTATATTTACTTTGTTTATTTTATTTATTTCTAATAAAAGTGTTTTTTTTTGGTCCATTTCACTTCTTACAACTTCAAATCTACTTTGAAGATCCGGATGTGCCAGCGCTGCTGCTGCATCGGCTGAATGCCTCAAACGGCGTAAATATGCTAACCTAGCAGGTGATTACATATTTGAGCCGTTTGGGGTTGAGACACAGGTCATGGGGTCCGAGTGCTCGCCGCCTTTATAGAGACATTGCTAAACGCTTAATCGATGCTTCTCAGGACCAGAAGGCTAGCTATTTTCTGGCCCAAAGAATAAGTAAGTATCGCCATCCAACGTGGCAACACAGCCAACATTCTGGGAACCTTCCCAGTCGGCAATGACGCGGAGGATTTTTTAAACGATATTTTGTAATGTAAATATTTTTAGTACCTATATAATTATGTATATTTATTTATTTAATTTATTTATTTATGTACACACAAGAAGATAAATGAGCGAGTAGAATAACAAACAGGATATATTTATAGTACAAAGGCACCACTTATTTCAAAAGAAATCTCTTCCAGTGGGCCGGGGGAAGGAAATGTTAGGTTGAATCAGTTTGTTGTGTGCGTGAGTATATTGTAATTCTTATTGTAAATAAATGTTATTGCTTTCCATGACTTAGAAGATTAATGGTGCATAATATTCATAGTATTTCATATATTACTAAGTCGGCATTTAATGTGATATCAATACATTTTGCTTACTGATAACCAACTACAGATAAGTATTGTAATTATTTTGTAACATGAAGTGTTTACCACTTTGTCGATTGAACGAACAAAGAACAGATTAAACTTGCTTTTACCTTTTTTTTATATAGATCGACGCACAAAATCCCATCTTAACCCCATAGGAGTATACAGAGGCATTCATTGCGCCCATATATTACCAGTCACTGTTGGTATCCACGAACAAACATAAAAAAATACGGTCGAACTGAGAAACCTTTTTTTAAGTCGGTTAAAAATGGTTTTTAGAACAACGTTCTGTTGGGATTGTTTGTCAAAATTATTTTAGAGAGCAATTTTCGTAACTCAGTAAAAAAGATGAAGCTAAATTGAGATTGATCGTACAGTTAATAACCGTGGAAATGTTGTTACGCCTTACGTAAAAGACAGGAAAAAATTACATGTGAGATGGCTACATACTTTTATTCTTAGACATTCTTAGAACGTGGGGTCTGTGAGCATCTCATTTATTTTATTCGGGGCAAATTTATAGACTAAAAATAAATATTGGAGGGCTCAACAGAAGTGGCAATACATTCTTATTCTTCTTTTTTAAAAAACGAGGCTCCATCGATATTCTTCGATGATTTCGCCAATTTCAAGGTAATGCTTGATTTTCCCACACAGAAGAACTAGTCACTCCGAATTAGTTCACGGTGCGGGACAGGGAAACGTTGTTCGGTGTTGCAATTGAGCGTTTGGGCCTGGATTTTTGCCCAGCGCCAGATGTAACCTAAACGGCAACCTAGCACGCGCTCCGCAAAAATCCAAGTCCTGGCAATATATTACTTTTCATTCAGTAAAGACCAAATACCTAATTATGTCGAAGGTGACTTTTATAGCTCTTTCTTATTTATACATATAAATCGTGCACTTAAGTATGTTATCCCTTCGAATCTTTAACTACATAAACGCACAAGAAAACGTGTAGCAACAAATTGCTACACGTTTTCACGTGCGTTGACGGCGTAGCACTTTTGAGTGCTACGCCGTCAACGCACATGAAAACGCACAACGCGTCAACGCACATGAAACAAGTCATCTTGAGTCCCAAGTAACCTTGTTGGTTCCACGTAATAGAAGGCGATTTTATTGTCCTAACTAATATTCATTCGAGTAGGTTAACACATTGCAAAGGTTAAGCAACATATAGCCAGAATGGTGTTAGGATGGGTGACCATAATCTTAAAACATTGAGACCCATCCGTGCCTCGGAGAGTACGTTAAGCCATCAGTCCTGGTTGTCATACGAACATATTTATGGCAGTCGTTACCAGTATTTGGAGTCCTAAATCAAAGTCCGGCTGGTTTAACTACAGAACTTCGATATCGCCCAGAGGTTGTGTCAGATCGCTCTGTCCACGTAAAACACCAAAGTTCAGTGGTATCGCAGTTAGTCTGTAAAGTCGACCCCAAATGGGTTAGGAAAAGGCTCGGATGAATGATGAGGAACG
Organism: Nudaria mundana; assembly: GCA_963556515.1. Classification (NCBI taxonomy): domain Eukaryota; kingdom Metazoa; phylum Arthropoda; class Insecta; order Lepidoptera; family Erebidae; genus Nudaria; species Nudaria mundana. The sequence goes on along the minus strand of OY748290.1, from coordinate 7,077,326 downwards.
CCTCGTCCTTTCATTGGCAGGTGCATCCCGTGGCTTGGGCGGGCGTCTTAGATCTTGGCGGGACACCTATGGGCACTTTATGTTTGCACGACCCTTCAAGATCTTTTTTTTTCAACTGTACTCCTTAACGTCCAATGCTGGGCACCCCGTGACGCCCTTGTAAGGATAACCCCAAGACAGGATCTGTGGTTTAAAACATGATTGTTTATTTGATATTTTAAACAATTTATTCTCGAAATAGGTATCTACAGCTTTGACCCCATAATTGGTAAAAATTTTCTTAAGAATTTTGTCTGTATCCAAAAGTTACGCTGAACGCTGCGGATTACGAAGTCGAAGTTTTAATCTAACACCAACGTCGAGTAAATAGGACCTATCTGATTTGAGAATATATGATTTCTGAAAAACCGGCCAAGTGTGAGTAGGACTCGTGTACAAATGGTTCCATACCTAAACAGCAAAAAAAAATCACGTTTGTTGTATGGGAGCCCCATTTTTAGTATTTGTTGTTAGGCAAAAATCTGTGAAAATTTGAACTTTCCAACTATCACTGCTCGTAAGATACAGCCCAAGACAAACGGACGGACGGACAGCTAGGGTTTCCATTTTACCCTTTAGGTACGGAACCCTAAAAATAATGATGATTTAGTGTAGGCATAGGAATAATGGAAAGATGTAGATAGACCGATGAACATTTTAGCTTCCCTAATTATACACACACACACATCACGCCTATATCCTCGAAAGGGTAGACAAAGGCGCATTAGACAACCACAATTTGCCAGTATTTTTAGTCCCACATAAGCAAGCCTATTACCGTCACCGGGCACTCTAGAAAGTGGGTTATGTCCAAAATGGCCGAATTAATTTAATAAAATAAGCAGCTATAGTATGAGGGGCTCGTGGTCTAGTGGTAACCGACAATAACGTTAATTAATGTTGGTGTTGGTGTTGGTGTTGGTGTTGGTGTTGGTGTTGGTGTTGGTGTTGGTGTTGGTGTTGGTGTTGGTGTTGGTGTTGGTGTATGTGTTGGTGTTGGTGTTGGTGTTGGTGTTGGTGTTGGTGTTGGTGTTGGTGTTGGTGTTGGTGTTGGTGTTGGTGTTGGTGATGGTGTTGGTGTTGGTGTTGGTGTTGGTGTTGGTGTTGGTGTTGGTGTTGGTGTTGGTGTTGGTGTTGGTGTTGGTGTTGGTGATGGTGTTGGTGTTGGTGTTGGTGTTGGTGTTGGTGTTGGTGTTGGTGTATGTGTTGGTATTGGTGTTGGTGTTGGTGTTGGTGTTGGTGTTGGTGTTGGTGTTGGTGTTGGTGTTGGTGTTGGTGTTGGTGTTGGTGTTGGTGTTTATTATAATGTCACGTACCTACTACAATTTGTAGCGCATTTATTTTTCATTTATTCTTTTCAAATAAACAAAAAATCAACAAGTATCTAAAAACAAACAAAATTTCACTTAGGGATTGTAACGTTACAGTTACGTCACAGTCATTTGCAGAGTATGGATGAGTAAAGGTAACACAATGATTTATATTTTACACGTTTTAGGTACAAATACATTAAAATTAGCGAAAATTACAGAAATAAAATTTGAAAATTAAAAATATGGATTTTTACTGAAATCTGTTGTTTTTTTAAAGAATATTAATTGAAAATTACTCGCAATCAAAGTAAAATTGCATAATTGTGTACTTTATTATTATTATACTCATTTATTCAAATTATTCTCTTAACATAATTTTTTTTTACAATATTTATATGAAAAATTACATATAATATTATAAAAAAATCCATGTCAGACCACCACCAGTAGCGGAGCAGGGCTCAAACTACCAGCGGTAGAGGTCACAGACTGAGAAACCTCCTAACGATGCGTGCCGTGTCAAGGACGACAGCCTTCTGTATCTGACCCTTGATCCAACAGTCTAGCGAGAGTCTCTTGAGATGTTGATCGAGACTCTTCGCTATTAGTCCATTTGCCGAAACGACTATCGGGACAATGATCGTCGAGTCTACGTCCCACATGGCGGTTATCTCGAAGGTCAGATCGAGGTACTTAGAAAGTTTGTCCTTCTCTGCCTTAACGAGATTCTCGTCATGTGGGACGGTGACATCGACGAGCACCGCCCGGCGCTGAGCCCGATCAACCAACACGATATCAGGCCTATTGGCAACAATAGTCCTGTCCGTGATGATTGATCGGTCCCAGTAGAGCAATGCACGACCATTCTCGAGAACTGGCTCTGGTGTGTACTTATAGTACGGTACCTCGGACTCAATAAGGCCGTATTGAAGAGCAAGTTGCTGGTGGATGATCCTGGCCACTTGATTGTGCCTATGCAAGTACTCGGTGTTAGCAAAATACGAACAACCGGAAATAATGTGGCGAAGTGATTCACCAGGACGGTGGCATGCTCGACTTTATTATTATTATTATTTCGTTTATTCCTTTACATTCTTATTTTATACATTTTTAAATACATTTATAAAAAAAAACAAATACATTTAAAAATATAAAAAATAGTGACCCACCAGTAGTGGAGTAGGACCCAAACTACCGGCGGTGGAGGCTACAGACTAAGAAACCTCCTAACAATACGGCACGTGTCAAGGATAACAGCCTTCTGAATCTGACTCTTGATCCAACAATATAACGAGAGTCTCTTGAGATGTTGATCGAGACTCTTCGCTATTAATCCGTTTGCCGAAACGACCACCGGGACAATGATCGTCGAGTCTACGTCCCACATGGCGGTTATCTCGAAGGACAGATCAAGGTATTTACTAAGTTTGTCCTTCTCTGCCTTCACGAGATTTTCGTCATGCGGGACGGCGATATCGACGAGCACTGCCCGACGCTGGGTCCGATCAACCAACACGATATCGGGCCTATTTGCAACAATAGTCCTGTCCGTGATGATTGATCGGTCCCAGTAGAGCAATGCACGACCATTCTCAAGAACTGGCACTGGTGTATACTTATAGTACGGTACTTCAAACTCAATAAGGCCATATTGAAGAGCAAGTTGCTGGTGGATGATCCTGGCTACTTGATTGTGCCTATGCAAGTACTCGGTGTTAGCAAGATACGAACAACCGGAAATAATATGGCGAAGTGATTCACCAGGACGGTGGCATGCTCGACAAATGTCGACCGTACCGTCCTTCATGATGTATTTCCGATAGTTGTTCGTCTTGATAACCTCATCTGCAATTGCACAGGCAAAACCTTCAGTTTCCCCAAAGAGGTCACCAAAACGAAGCCAGTTCACCGAAGCGAGCAGGTCTACGTCGGGTCCTGTTAAGACCCGGTAGAACCGCCCGTGTAGCTCCTTACTCTTCCATACGTCCCTACGGTCTTCAGTACCTAGCACCTTTGGTTTACGCCAGTTCTCGTTAGCCAAGGAAAGAGGTGTCAGGCCCTTGTCAACCATCACGACATCGCAATGAATGTCACACCCGTTCTGTAGAAAGTAATCTCTCAGACTGCACACTTCACGGTTGTGGAGGTTCTTGGCATTCAAAAAGCCTCGACCCCCCCACTTCCGCGGAATGTACAGTCTCATGACAGAAGATCGTGGGTGTAACATTCGATGCAATGTCAGTTGTTGACGGACTCGCCTATCCAGGGCGTCTAGTTCCGTTTGAGTCCACCTAAGTATGCCAAAGGAGTATAACAATAAAGGTATCACCCAACCGTTGAAAGCCCGCATTTTGTTACCACCGGACAAAGAACTGTTAAGAACTTTTGTCAGGCGGCCAAAAAAACGTTCTTTCACCGATTTCTTAATATCCTCTACCGCTATACCCAATGACTCTGACATACCTAGGTATTTGTATGTTTCGGTCTCGGAGAGAGATCTGAGGGTTATTATCTCAGAAAGTTGTAGATTCGGTGAATTTACAACCTTCCCCCGCTGTACATGCATAACCGCACACTTATCAACACCGAACTCCATCTTAAGGGCCCAGACCGCGCACGGATAAAGTCGATTTTGAGCGACAGCAGCGCTATTGTTGCCCGAATCATCCGACGGGCGGGTGAATGACCCAGAGTGTTTTGCGTCAAACGTTCCACGTTGAGTTATTGTTATTGAAGTTGAATATTTACAGCATAACAAAAATGTTGAATTATTGGAAATAAACGACTGCCTATTTGTAAAATATTCCAAGAGTAGTTTTCGTTATAAAATGATCCTAATTACTAGATAAATAAATAAGAGTAGTTTGAGACACAATTTTTATGATTTTCTATTTATAATAAACAATCAAGAGCAGGTCCGGACTGACCTTTTTGTATTCTACTTACCTAAAATTCCAACTACGAGTACCTATGTATTTATTTGTAATTTTACTACCAAAGTTTATTCTTATTTCGTAAAATTTTCATTCAATAAAATAATTGCAAATTCAGTAGGAAGTACGGTCGAAATAACATCACGCCTTTCCTCGCTAGTGTTTATATCTACGCAAGGAAATGTGCCTATTGCGTAAACTCAAATACTTTTTGCTTACGATCACCTCGCAATCTAAAAAATCTTCTAGGGTTGTACAAAAAATTGACAATAAATGAAACACAAGTATAAAAATGGTTCATATAATTAAAAGTAAACAAAATATGAGTCGCCACCTAAAAAGCGTGCTAGGGTTGTACAAAAATTAGTTATAAACAAACATGAAATTTATAAATTATTCATATACTTAATTAAACGAAAGTAAACAATAACAAAATATGAGTTTAAGAGTTTCTAATGTTTTTTTCATTTTAATGATTACTGATCAAATTCTGATTTCTACTAATTTGATGATAAAATCAATTGCTATTGCAAAACCTATCAGAATGAAAATGTTACCAGCTGCCCGATTCACGTAATAAAAACCGTAGCGTAGTGACTTAAAAATGTCACTTCGCACACTTTTTAACCGACTTAAAAAAAGAAGAAGATTCTCAATTCGCTGTATTTTTTGAACCGATTTTGATGATATTTTTTTTTATTTGAAAGCTGGTGATCCCGTGTGGTCACATTTTAATTTCATTAGGATCGGACCTTGGGTTTACACCAGGTAACTCTTCAAAATCGTATAGGAATTGTATAGAAATTGAGCTATTGGAAGATTTATGACAATCCAAGACTAGATAAGTAAGTGCGTTAAAAACAGAAAACCAAAAGGCGATTTCTAAGTTTCTAAGTTAAAACGACTTTTGAACTGGCGTGTTTACGTGAATCGACCGGCTGGGTAGTTAAGTTACCTCAGTCTCTTTCAAAATCATTAGACGTTCTTCTCTTTCAAAACACGTAAAGCTCTTTCTTTCCTCTCTTTCATAGCCTCTATGACATTGGGCGGGTCACGAATAGGCATGCTTCGTGACTGCCGAGGATCAACTAATTCTGGAAGGAGGCAATCGTAATAAAATCTAACTAATTTCATCTCCATTTTCTCCTTCCAAAATTTGTCGTCCTTTTCTATAATATAAACTTTCATAGGTACAGTAGCACCAAACCAGATGCCAAGCATGCAAACGTTTCTTTTAGTTATATGTAGCTGTCCCTGAATTTGGAAATACCAGTAATGATTTTTATTTATGACATAACCCTTGGAAGCCTTGTCCTTAACCCAAAAGGTATGTTTGGCCATTGCTTCATCAAGAGTCATGCCAGCTAAAGAATGTGGGCACTTAATTTCAATTAAACCGTTTGCATAAATGCCATCTGGTGTAGTACCAAGAAATTCATATTGATCGTCGACGAACAAACCGCAACCTTGTATACTAATATTCTCTTGAATTTCTAACTGTCTAATTGCAGTTTCTTCGTTTTCGATACCGTACCGTACAGCAGGCAAACTGGAGATATTACTACCATAAACGATTTTACAAACAAGAGCAGCACAACTTGTGCTCTCTCGTTTTTTACAAACTTCCCCGAACGATGATGAGGTTAGTAATTTTCTCCTTGTACTCATCCACTCAGCACTACTTCTTTGCAAATGGGTCGACCTTTCAAGCTCCTCTCTTTCAGCACAAGACAACTTTAAATCAACTAAAAAAGATGACTTGGCTTTCTCATATAATTCTGGACTCAGATCAGGTTTTTCGCAGTTTGGTCCATAGTGAGCGTCTTTCGATACAGCGCTGTGGCTTTTTTTCAATCTTAATTTAGGTTTAGCAATTAAACGGTTTTTACGATTACTATTTTCCACTTTCGCGATCAAAGGATTAGGACTAGATTTAAATATGACTTCATGAGTTTTACTATGAATCGATCCCGTATTAAAAGACACAACAGCAGCTGCGCATCGGCCCGCATAAGAACCACGGGAAGAATAATTTACACGCTTACCCCCAACTAATTTGGCAATTACTCCGTTAAAACTTTCAACTATATTACTTGTGCAATTATGAATTAAACTTCTAGAATGATATGACAGTCTTTTACTTAAAATTTCTACCGCGTCCATTAATCCGCATCCAACAATTTCTGGAAGTAACCCAACAGGTTCTATTCGACGAGTGTCAGGTCTACAAAAATACTCCTTGCAATGTTGGTGATTACCAAATACGTGTTGTGGACCATTTAGAATATCTTCACTAAGATTTTTTATTTTTTCTTCGAGTGACTGATTTTGATCCCCCCAATATTTAATCGCGCATTTTACACCCGTTCTTAAACGCAAATACCTTTCTTTTAGGAATTTCCGCAACTCGCAAGGATACTTAGTGTCTTTCGACAATTTCTCCAAGCTATTGCAGTAGTTTCGTAAAAGATGATTTTTGCATTCAATTTTCTCTACTATTAAATTATCGTACGGACGCGAATCTAATATTTTTTTATAAGTACTGGAATCGCCGTCTGCTACAAATTTATTATAAATTACACCGTGATCAACAAAGGAACGTTTAAACCCCTCAACTATTATGGTCGATTCCATCCCGGTAGATGATCCTGAATAATTCTTGAAACAATGGTGTTCCGGGGGCTGACTGTTGTTCTTTGCGGATCGTGCACAGACTACGCAGTATTTATTTTTAACTCCAAAAAACAATACTTTATTAGTTTTAATGCCAATTATCGCAGCTGCGCCGGATAAGGCGGAAAAATTCTTACCATAAGATCTCTTGCTCCAACAACCGTCAACAGCAACAGATATTAATGGTGTACCATTTTTATCAACACTACCTATAGACACTGCGTACTCCGCTTCTTCCTTGACAGCTTCTGCCATGGAATGTGCTGCTGTCTTTTCCCACCAATCGCAAACCGTATTATTAATTTCATTGTACAATGAAGGTGACATGATTGATAGGGCTACTGCGGCACTTAATGTTTTTAACTGAGAGTAGCTCCCACCAGATGATATGATACCAGACACAATTTGATGATTCACTTCCATGCTATCTTCTTTCTTTTCAACCAAACACACAGTAAATTTCATATTACACATACTACATTTTATGATGAGTTTTGAGTCCAGACCAACTTTTACTTCACCTATTATACTGAGGTAACTTAACTTACAATCCATTGGACCGTGGTCCCCTATGGCCTGAAGAGCTTTAAAAAAAAAGAAATATCCACTACTCTACGCCCAACTTCCACTTCATCCACCTTTCCCTCTTGACGGTTGTCAATAACTAGTTCCTGTAAAGAAAGATAATGGCTTGATTTTTATTATAAAAAATAATTCAAAAGGTATGGGCCAAATTTCTTCAAACATAGCTAAGAACTCCCTAAGAATACATCTTTGAAACACAGAACACTAGATCAAAATCTTAAACGTTTTTATCAGTCTTCGTCAATTATGAAAGTGAATAAATAAACATAATAAAAAACTGGTTGCTTGTAAAGTCGGTTTAGGACGATAATTTTATCGGATAACGTCATAATATTATTCTCCATCGCTTGTACTGCGCTCTCGCTTGACCCTAGCGTGACATAATGTGACACTTTTTTGTGCGTGTTGCCGGTGTTCATCGATTTATAAGACGTTATCACGTCATAAATTTAATAAATCCGACTATATGCATAAAAACTCAAAAGGTAAAAAGAAAACAAGTCTACGGTCTTGAATTATGTTACATAAAAATAAATAAGAACACTATTGTAATAAATCGAATTCAACAGTTGAGACCCATTGAAATCCTCACAGGCTCGAAGATATTCCTGACTAGCTAAATATTTCTTTAGAAATAGGCCCCGACTGCTAAATACGCTATATTACAATGGTGTTGTTATTTATTTTTATTACACATTTTCATTTTTTAATCTGTCGGGTTTTAACATTTTTATTGTTTATTTATTCATATTCATAACTGACGAAGACAAATATAAAAGTGCAAAAGAATTCATACAATATTATGTTCGTGATGAACAGAAATTATAAATTTCCTTTACGCTATACGTATTGGTTTTTTATGGCGTCACTTATTCTATGTCACTCGGGCTTAGAAGACAATTCTAATGATACTAAAAACATTAAAATCGGTTCAATAATTTTGAACTTATCGTGCCACAAAGATATATTACTTAGTATACATACATACATACGTACACCAGTCGCGTAAAAGATAATATTTTACAAAAAAAATTCTTGATTTTGGTAAAATACGAGATTTGAACGTGAATTTTCTTTTGAGAAAGTAATTGAGAAGTATGTGTTTGTCTCACAATGAAAATAATAAATATTGCAAAAAAAAACTGTAGGTACTGAGATTTTGTCTTCGCCCATCACTAGCTAGTTTGTTTATTTATGTAACAAGTCTACAAGAATTACGTATAACAACTTACCTCTATACAGCGCGTAGCAGTGTTGCTCGGAGTCTCGGCCTGAAGGTTTTCTTCATTTTCAGTACTGGAAATATTATTCATCAATATCCACTTTTTATTTATTTTGTAATTTTTGTACAACCCTACGCCAGGCACGGCGCGCGCGCGCCCGTGCAATTTCTGATAGGAAACATACCTACTTCCACTTCCACATATTTAGACATGATGAACATGAAAACTAATAATACTGTAACTAATAATAGGTTAAGCAAACTCATTGCTTTGAAATACATAAATATATGAAAACTAATACTATATTATGTAATAAAATTTATTATTATGAAAATTGTTCCTATAGAAATTGACTTTATTACTTATATAGATATTGAAATTACGTAATTATTACCTACTGGACATTGTAATTTTTCTTCTTAGACTGACATACCTAATTGTGTACCTATCTAATTACATGTCAAATCAATATTTACATGCTGTTGTAGGTATATGTCTGAATCAGGCGATCTAAATCATTGTACCTATTTGCTTTGTAATGTACCTACCCTGTTCAAAATGCAAATAGATTATATTATTATTACTACTAAGACATGATAAGCATACACACAAATAAAAGTAATAAAACTAGGATTTTTACTTGACACTAACACAAATCTAGTAAATTTTTTCTAGGTATTTAGGACAAGACGTAGTCAAGTAGGCAGGTAAATAAATAAGTAGGGAGGAACTTACATTTTATTCCGAGATCTTTTGGCTTTCACGTTTTTATAATGCGTACTAAATTTTCTTTTCGCTGGCATGGCACTCAGCAAATTATCCTGCGAAAAGAGACCCTCGATTACCAATTACGTTTATGATACCTATTGCCTTTATCATGTTGAAAAATCTATGTATGTCGTGCAGAGAACTATATACCCCGCCAGTTCATATCTCGAGAAAATAAGGTGGGCAGGGCTTTGATTGTTTCAAGCCTGAATTGATACCTACTTTACAAGGTTCATAAAATGACCTACGCAACAAAGTAAATAATTTTGTATTTCTTACGATTTATATCTAGTTCCATCATGGTTTTCTTTCAGACTTTCATTATATCGGTACTTTCTATTTACTGAAAGTAAATTAGTTATAAAAATATTGTACTTACAGTTTTTCACAAAAAACACAAATTCACAACACGTAATTTTGCTGTAGCATCCGACACGCGTGGAGTCACTTTGAAATTCTATGGCGCACTGGCGATTAGTTGCGACGATCGTTCTATCGGGACGCGTTTGAATTTGCATACATTTTTCTATGGAGAATTTACGTAAAACATATCTAGATTTTAGGGCTTTAAAAGGGGAAGTCTTTGTTTGTAAAGGTACAAAAAAAAGTACATGGTTATATTTATTGGCTTTTTCAGTGTTCAAAAAGTGTTTCTTTTTATCAATTTGTGTTGATTTATTGATTTACTGAAAAATACGAAGGCAGGTTTTCGAATTTTTTCTCAATTTTGTGCGTTTGTTGACGTTTATTATATAACAACTACAGGGTTTTAAGAGTTAAAATTAGCACTAACATCATTTTTGGTCTTTCATTTTAATATATACAAATTATCGTTGTTATTAATCATATGTAAATAGGTTAAATATGAAAAATCGTAACACTCTTTTCGGTGATTTTCACGATCTGGGCCCTTAATGGCATTACTAAAAACTTCCGTAGTTTTTAATAATGTCACTAAATCTTGGTGCTTCAGTGTGAACAGTTTGAGGTCATCCATATACATCAGGTGAGAAATAACCTCACCCCCTCTACGAAACCGGTAGCCTAGCCCTGAATCCTTCAGCAATGTGCTAAGTGGATTCAGTGCTAAACAAAACCATAATGGACTCAAACTGTCGCCCTGGAATATACCACGCTCAATCCTTATCAAGCCATGCGGATCAGAGGCATACCCACCACTACCTGGTTGACGAAGGACTGTGGTCCACCGCCCCATACATGAGACTAAGAAGGATTTAAGAGTCGGATTAATTTTATACAACTCTAAAATCCTCCTCAGCCATGAATGAGGCACCGAATCATAGGCCTTCTTGTAGTCAATCCAGGCAGTAGAGAGGGCGCCCCTACTCCGCTTGACTTGTTGGCTAATGGCCATATCAATGAGGAGTAGCTCCTTAGTACCACGAGACCCAGCCCTACATCCATTCTGAGCGTTATCTAAGATATTATTAGATAATATGTGTGAGTTTATTTTACTTCTCAGAATAGATGTAAGGAGCTTGTAGATGGTAGGTAAGCAAGTGATGGGTCTATAGTTTTTAGGTTCCGTGGTACTACCTGATTTATGGAGCAGGAAGGTGATGCCAGTGGTCATGAAAGCGGGTAAAGAACTAGACTCAAGGGCTTCTTGATACTGTGTTGCCAAGCGTTCATGCGAGCTCTGAACCCACTTTATCCAAAAGTTGTGCAATCCATCCGGCCCAGGACTTTTCCAGTTCGGGGCCGTACGAATTGCACAACTAACGTCTTCGGAGTCTATGGTTCGATGGTACTGCATTCACGCTCGACGACACGGATCCAGTCGCCCTCCGAATGTTCGACGGGCACCGACCATATGTCACGCCAAAATTGGTTCATGGCGTGAGCATCTGGCAGTTGTCCGTCGCTTAAACGTTGTCCAGTTCCCTCCCACTCTCGGTACACCTTCCTTTGGTCACTTTGGAAGATGCGATTCTGCCAGTATCTATTTACACGCTCTCTATAACGACGGATACGGCTTGCCCATGCATACACTTTCTGTTTCAGAAAGTCAATACGTTCCGTGACATTGGCTAAGTATTGCTGGGGACGAATACCGGTCCCAGCAAATGCCTGAGCCACGAAACGCATGACCCGGGGACGACAATTTCCCCGGCTGAAGGAGACAAGCTTAGCAATGAGAGTCCTAAATGTGCCGATACGTCGCTCGATTCTTGCCTGCCATACGGGAACACCATCCGGTCGTGGTGCACGGTTAACTTCGGGGAATTTAACGCGTGCAACACGACAAGCGGCAATGGCTCCACAGTAAAGAATCGAGTGAGTATCAAGCAAATCACTGCTAGTCCGTAAGTACGGCTCTAGCAATGCATTCAGGGCTCCCATCAACGCCAGATTTCGCTTATGCATTGGCAAGCGTGGTAGCCGCGGTCTAGAATTAGGTATAAACCTATACTGCGAGATCACATCTCCCAAAGTACTCCTCAATTGCTCGCTTACCTGGATAGATGTATCACTCGTATCATTTCCCACGTCGAGTGCGGGCTCCGCTAACGTCCCACTTGTAGCAACCGTCTGTGTCACAGGTGACGGTGCTCTCGTTGCCATAGGAGCTGTACGAGTAGATAATACTTCCAGGCGTAGTCGATCAAGCACAGATTGATCTAACAACTTACATCGTTGGATAGCCCGTACTTGATCCGATAGTCGTTGGACGGCAACGGTCATTGTTGATTCAAGAGCCTGAAACAAAGGAAGCATCCTTGAACGGTACGCAGTCAGGTTGGTTTCCCCATCTGTAACCTCATAATATGCTCGCATGACGTTTTCATTGATGGATGAGGTCCATCGCATGCGGTGCACAATACCGCCGGTAGTGGGGACCCTACTCGAAGCTGGTACACTTCGGGGACCCGAACTGGTCGGCGGCCGGCCTCTTCCTCGACGACGTACAGGTGTTGGCGACGTCGGCGGAGAAAAATACTCATCACTTGATGATGAGCTCAACGCCTCAGCAAGCACTTGTGTCGCAGGTGTGCGGTCCGACGCTTGCGAGGCGGAGCTAAGTGATGAGTCCGGGGGTGGTGGTTGCGCATTTTTGCTCCTGGCTCTTGTTATCATCGTTATTCAGTATCATTATCCAATTTTTTATGTCGTAATACTATTGTTTGGATTTTTGACGATTGACACGTCATGTCAAATCGCATTTTCATTTTTATAAAATAATTGGTTTATTGTTGTTATAACTTTGTAATGTGATTTATAAACTTATTGGTATGTACTGTTATTTAAAAATCTGTATATATTATAAATATTGGCAAGATAGTTAATAAAAATTTTAAAATTATTTATAGATAAAAATGACACATGAACAGATGTCGAGGCTTGCCAGGTTATTATTATTATTATTTATTATGGACGAGCAGCATTTAGTGCTGTTATGTCCACATCCTAGTGTTGGAGTATTGTATTTATTATTTCACTTATTATTTAGTTCACTTAGTTCACACATATAGTTCACTGTTTATTCGTTTGTTTATAGTCTTCAAGCCATTGATCCAAGCGACACTTGAATGAGTTCACAGATCCGGCCGATACCACATGTTCAGGCAACTTGTTCCAAAGGTTTACAATGCGATTGTTTATGGTGTGATGAGCGGTTAATGACTGTGATGGCGAGCGGCTTAGAGCGAGGCTGTGTCCACGGGATGAGTGTACTTTTTCCTTCAGCACAAATATGTCACCAAACTGTTTAGGCAAATTGTATTTATTTGTTAGAATCTTGTAGCACTCAATGAGGTCCCCCTTAGCCGTCTTTCTTTAAGAGTTGGTAGTTTCAGCAGTCTTAGGCGCTCTTCATATGGTTTACGCCGAAATCCGTATGGTATTTTAGTGGCTTTCCTCTGAACACTCTCCAGCAAATCCACATCTCTAATAAAATATGGATTCCATATTTGGAATCCATATTCCAGTAGAGGTCTAATGTATGTTTTATATATTTTAACAAAGACCGTTGGTGACATGTACTGGAAGGACCTTCGTATGGCGTACAGAAAAGAATTTGCCCTTTTAACTATATTTAGCGGTAGCGATAGCGGTAGCGATAGCGGTAGCGATAGCGGTAGCGATAGCGGTAGCGATGGCGGTAGCGATAGCGGCAGCTATAGCGGTAGCGATAGCGGTAGCGATAGCGGTAGCGATAGCGGTAGCGATAGCGGGTGCGATAGCGGTAGCGATAGCGGTACACCAACTAACGCCAACGCCAACGCCAACGCCAACGCCGACGGCGACGCCGACGCCGACGCCGACGCCGACGCCGACGCCGAAAACGACGGCGACGCCAACACCGACGCCGACGCCGACGACAACGCCGACGCCGACGCCGACGCCGACGCCAACGCCAACGCCAACGCCAACCCCAACGCCAACGCCAACGCCAACGCCAACGCCAACGCCAACGCCAACACCAACACCAACACCAACACTAACCACAACACCAACTAACGCCAACGCCAACACCAACAACACAAACTTATAACGTCACTGTAGCGATAGCGGTAGCGGTAGCGATAGCGGTAGCGATAGCGGTAGCGATAGCGGTAGCGGTAGTGATAGCGGTAGCGGTAGCGGTAGCGGTAGCGGTAGCGATAGCGGTAGCGATAGCGGTAGCGGTAGTGGTAGTGGTAGCGATAGCGGTAGCGATAGCGGCAGCGATAGCGGTAGCGATAGCGGTAGCGACAGCGGTAGCGACAGCGGTAGCGACAGCGGTAGCGACAGCGGTAGCGACAGCGGTAGCGACAGCGGTAGCGACAGCGGTAGCGACAGCGGTAGCGACAGCGGTAGCGACAGCGGTAGCGACAGCGGTAGCGACAGCGGTTGCGACAGCGGTAGCGACAGCGGTAGCGACAGCGGTAGCGACAGCGGTAGCGACAGCGGTAGCGACAGCAATAGCGACAGCGGTAGCGACAGCGGTAGCGACTGCGGTAGCGACAGCGGTAGCGACAGCGGTAGCGACAGCGGTAGCGACAGCGGTAGCGACAGCGGTAGCGATAGCGGTAGCGATAGCGGTAGCGACAGCCGTGGCGATAGCGATAGCGGTAGTGGTAGCGATAGCCATAGCGGTTGCGATAGCGGTAGCGGTAGCGAACTAACGCCAACGCCAACGCCAACACCAACGCCGACGGCGACGCCGACGCCGACGCCGACACCGACGCCGACGCCGACGCCGACGACGACGCCGACGCCGACGCCTACGCCGACGCCGAAAAAGACGCCGACGCCGACGCCGATGCCGACGCCAACACCGACGCCGACGCCGACGCCAACGCCAACACCAACACCAACACTAACCACAACACCAACTAACGCCAACGCCAACACCAACACCAACACCAACAACAACACAAACTTATAACGTCACTGTAGCGATAGCGATAGCGGTAGCGATAGCGGTAGCGGTAGCGAACGCTACCGCTATCGCTGATGACGCCGACGCCGACGCCAACGCCCACACCAACACCAACACCAACAACACAAACACAAACTTATAACGTCACTGTGTTGGTGTTGGTGTTGGTGTTGGTGTTGGTGTTGGTGTTGGTGTTGGTGTTGGTGTTGGTGTTGGTGTTGGTGTTGGTGTTGGTGTTGGTGTTGGTGTTGGTGTTGGTGTTGGTGTTGGTGTTGGTGTTGGTGTTGGTTTTGGTGTTGGTTTTGGTGTTGGTGTTGGTGTTGGTGTTGGTGTTGGTGTTGGTGTTGGTTTTGGTGTTGGTGTTGGTGTTGGTGTTGGTGTTGGTGTTGGTGTTGGTGTTGGTGTATGTGTTGGTGTTGGTGTTGGTGTTGGTGTTGGTGTTGGTGTTGGTGTTGGTGTTGGTGTTGGTGTTGGTGTTGGTGTTGGTGATGGTGTTGGTGTTGGCCAACAACACAAACTTATAACGTCACTGTAGCGATAGCGGTAGCGGTAGCGATAGCGGTAGCGATAGCGGTAGCGATAGCGGTAGCGGTAGCGGTAGCGGCAGCGATAGCGGTAGCGATAGCGGTAACGGTACACCAAATAACGCTAACGCCAACGCCAACGCCAATGCCAACACCAACACAAACTTACACCATTATTATTTTATTATGGACGAGCAGCATTTAGTGCTGCTATGTCCACATCCTAGTGTTGGAGTATTGTATTTATTATTTCCCTTATTATTTAGTTCACTTAGTTCACACATATAGTTCACTGTTTATTCGTTTGTTTATAGTCTTCAAGCCATTGATCCAAGCGACACTTGAATGAGTTCACAGATCCGGCCGATACCACATGTTCAGGCAACTTGTTCCAAAGGTTTACAATGCGATTGTTTATGGTGTGATGAGCGGTTAATGACTGTGATGGCGAGCGGCTTAGAGCGAGGCTGTGTCCACGGGATGAGTGTACTTTTTCCTTCAGCACAAATATGTCACCAAACTGTTTAGGCAAATTGTATTTATTTGTTAGAATCTTGTAGCACTCAATGAGGTCCCCCTTAGACGTCTTTCTTTAAGAGTTGGTAGTTTCAGCAGTCTTAGGCGCTCTTCATATGGTTTACGCCGAAATCCGTATGGTATTTTAGTGGCTTTCCTCTGAACATTCTCCAGCAAATCCACATCTCTAATAAAATATGGATTCCATATTTGGAATCCATATTCCAGTAGAGGTCTAATGTATGTTTTATATATTTTAACAAAGACCGTTGGTGACATGTACTGGAAGGACCTTCGTATGGCGTACAGAAAAGAATTTGCCCTTTTAACTATATTTAGCGGTAGCGATAGCGGTAGCGATAGCGGTAGCGATGGCGGTAGCGATAGCGGGAGCTATAGCGGTAGCGATAGCGGTAGCGATAGCGGTAGCGATAGCGGGTGCGATAGCGGTAGCGATAGCGGTACACCAACTAACGCCAACGCCAACGCCAACGCCAACGCCGACGGCGACGCCGACGCCGACGCCGACGCCGACGCCGACGCCGACGCCGACGACGACGCCGACGACGACGCCGACGCCGACGCCGAAAACGACGGCGACGCCAACACCGACGCCGACGCCGACGACAACGCCGACGCCGACGCCGACGCCGACGCCGACGCCAATGCCAACGCCGACAACAACGCCAACACCAACGCCAACGCCAACGCCAACGCCAACGCCAACACCAACACCAACACCAACACTAACCACAACACCAACTAACGCCAACGCCAACACCAACACCAACAACACAAACTTATAACATCACTGTAGCAATAGCGGTAGCGGTAGCGATAGCGGTAGCGATAGCGGTAGCGATGGCTGTAGCGATAGCGAGAGCTATAGCGGTAGCGATAGCGGTAGCGATAGCGGTACCGATAGCGGTAGCGATAGCGGTAGCGATGGCGGTAGCGACAGCGGGTGCGATAGCGGTAGCGATAGCGGTACACCAACTAACGCCAACGCCAACGCCAACGCCAACGCCGACGGCGACGCCGACGCCGACGCCGACGCCGACGCCGACGCCGACGCCGACGACGACGCCGTCGACGACGCCGACGCCGACGCCAACGCCGACAACAACGCCAACACCAACGCCAACGCCAACGCCAACGCCAACGCCAACGCCAACGCCAACACCAACACCAACACCAACACTAACCACAACACCAACTAACGCCATTGCCAACACCAACACCAACAACACAAACTTATAACGTCACTGTAGCAATAGCGGTAGCGGTAGCGATAGCGGTAGCGATAGCGGTAGCGATAGCGGTAGCGATGGCTGTAGCGATAGCGGGAGCTATAGCGGTAGCGATAGCGGTAGCGATAGCGGTACCGATAGCGGTAGCGATAGCGGTAGCGATAGCGGTAGCGATAGCGGGTGCGATAGCGGTAGCGATAGCGGTACACCAACTAACGCCAACGCCAACGCCAACGCCAACGCCGACGGCGACGCCGACGCCGACGCCGACGCCAACGCCGACGGCGACGCCGACGCCGACGCCGACGCCGACGACGACGCCGTCTACGACGCCGACGCCGACGCCGAAAACGACGGCGACGCCAACACCGACGCCGACGCCGACGACAACGCCGACGGCGACACCGACGCCAACGCCAACGCCGACGCCAACGCCAACACCAACGCCAACGCCAACGCCAACGCCAACGCCAACGCCAACACCAACACCAACACCAACACTAACCACAACACCAACTAACGCCAACGCCAACACCAACACCAACAACACAAACTTATAACGTCACTGTAGCGATAGCGGTAGCGGTAGCGATAGCGGTAGCGATAGCGGTAGCGATAGCGGTAGCGATAGCGGTAGCGATAGCGGTAGCGATAGCGGTAGCGATAGCGGTAGCGATAGCGGTAGCGATAGCGGTAGCGATAGCGGTAGCGATAGCGGTAGCGATAGCGGTAGCGATAGCGGTAGCGATAGCGGTAGCGATAGCGGTAGCGATAGCGGTAGCGATAGCGGTAGCGATAGCGGTAGCGATAGCGGTAGCGATAGCGGTAGCGATAGCGGTAGCGATAGCGGTAGCGATAGCGGTAGCGATAGCGGTAGCGATAGCGGTAGCGATAGCGTCAGCGGTAGCGACAGCGGTAGCGACAGCGGTAGCGACAGCGGTAGCGATAGCGGTAGCGATAGCGGTAGCGATAGCGGTAGCGATAGCGGTAGCGATAGCGGTAGCGATAGCGGTAGCGATAGCGGTAGCGACAGCCGTAGCGATAGCGATAGCGGTAGCGATAGCGGTAGTGGTAGCGATAGCGATAGCGGTAGCGATAGCGGTAGCGGTAGCGAACTAACCAACGCCAACGCCAACGCCAACGCCGACCGCGACGCCGACGCCGCCGCCGACGCCGACGCCGACGCCGACGCCGACGCCGACGCCTACGCCCACGCCGACGCCAACACCGACGCCGACGCCGACGCCCACGCCGACGCCGACGCCGACGCCAACGCAAACGCCAACGCCAACGCCAACGCCAAAACCACACCAACGCCAACGCAAACATCAACGCCAACACAAACTTATAACGTCACTGTGGTTGGTGTTGGTGTTGGTGTTGGTGTGTGTGTTGGTGTTGGTGTGTGTGTTGGTGTTGGTGTTGGTGTTGGTGTTGGTGTTGGTGTTGGTGTTGGTGTTGGTGTTGGTGTTGGTGTTGGTGTTTGTGTTTGTGTTGGTGTTGGTGTTGGTGTTGGTGTTGGTGTTGGTGTTGGTGTTGGTGTTGGTGTTGGTGTTGGTGTTGGTGTTGGTGTTGGTGTTGGTGTTGGTGTTGGTGTTGGTGTTGGTGTTGGTGTTGGTGTTGGTGTATGTGTTGGTGTTGGTGTTGGTGTTGGTGTTGGTGTTGGTGATGGTGATGGTGTTGGTGTTGGTGTTGGTGTTGGGGTTGGGGTTGGTGTTGGTGTTGGTGTATGTGTTGGTGTTGGTGTTGGTGTTGGTGTTGGTGTTGGTGTTGGTGTTGGTGTTGGTGTTGGTGTTGGTGTTGGTGTTGTTGTTGGTGTTGGTGTTGGTGTTGATGTTGGTGTTGGTGTGTGTGTTGGTGTTGGTGTGTGTGTTGGTGTTGGTGTTGGTGTTGGTGTTGGTGTTGGTGTTGGTTTTGGTGTTGGTGTTGGTGTTTATTATAATGTCACGTACCTACTACAATTTGTAGCGCATTTATTTTTCATTTATTCTTTTCAAATAAACAAAAAATCAACAAGTATCTAAAAACAAACAAAATTTCACTTAGGGATTACAACGAACGTTACAGTTACGTCACAGTCATTTGCAGAGTATGGATGAGTAAAGGTAACACAATGATTTATATTTTACACGTTTTAGGTACAAATACATTAAAATTAGCGAAAATTACAGAAATAAAATTTGAAAATTTAAAATATGGATTTTTACTGAAATCTGTTGTTTTTTTAAAGAATATTAACAACCAACACCAACACCAACTCCAAAACCAACACCAACACCAACACCAACACCAACACCAACCACAACACCAACTAACGCCAACGCCAGCACCAACACCAACTCCAAAACCAACACCAACACCAACACCAACACCAACACCAACACCAACACCAACACCAACGCCAACGCCAACGCCAACATCAACGCCAACGCCAACGCCAACGCCAACGCCAACACCAACGCCAACGCCAACGCCAACGCCAACGCCAACGCCAACGCCAACACCAACACACACACCAACACCAACACACACACCAACACCAACACCAACACCAACACTAACCACAACACCAACTAACGCCAACGCCAGCACCAACACCAACAACACAAACTTATAACGTCACTGTAGCGATAGCGGTAGCGGTAGCGATAGCGCTAGCGATAGCGGTAGCGATAGCGGTAGCGGTAGCGGTAGCGGTAGCGGCAGCGATAGCGGTAGCGATAGCGGTAACGGTACACCAAATAACGCTAACGCCAACGCCAACGCCAACGCCAATGCCAACACCAACACAAACTTATAACGTCACTGTGTTGGTGTTGGTGTTGGTGTTGGTGTTGGTGTTGGTTTTGGTGTTGGTGTTGGTGTTGGTGTTGGTGTTGGTGTTGGTGTTGGTGTTGGTGTTGGTGTTGGTGTTGGTGTTGGTGTTGGTGTTGGTGTTGGTGTTGGTGTTGGTGTTGGTGTTGGTGTTGGTGTTGGTGTTGGTGTTGGTGTTGGTGTTGGTGTTGGTGTTGGTGTTGGTGTTGGTGTTGGTGTTGGTGTTGGTGTTGGTGTTGGTGTTGGTGTTGGTGTTGGTGTTGGTGTTGGTGTTGGTGTTGGTGTTGGTGTTGGTGTTGGTGTTGGTGTTGGTGTTGGTGTTGGTGTTGGTGTTGGTGTTGGTGTTGGTGTTGGTGTTGGTGTTGGTGTTGGTGTTGGTGTTGGTGTTGGTGTTGGTGTTGGTGTTGGTGTTGGTGTTGGTGTTGGTGTTGGTGTTGGTGTTGGTGTTGGTGTTGGTGTTGGTGTTGGTGTTGGTGTTGGTGTTGGTGTTGGTGTTGGTTTTGGTGTTGGTGTTGGTGTTGGTGTAGGTGTAGGTGTTGGTGTTGGTGTTGGTGTTGGTGTTGGTGTTGGTGTTGGTGTTGGTGTTGGTGTTGGTGTTGGTGTTGGTGTTGGTGTTGGTGTTGGTGTTGGTGTTGGTGTTGGTTTTGGTGTTGGTGTTGGTGTTGGTGTTGGTGTTGGTGTTTATTATAATGTCACGTACCTACTACAATTTGTAGCGCATTTATTTTTCATTTATTCTTTTCAAATAAACAAAAAATCAACAAGTATCTAAAAACAAACAAAATTTCACTTAGGGATTGTAACGTTACAGTAACGTCACAGTCATTTGCAGAGTATGGATGAGTAAAGGTAACACAATGATTTATATTTTAC
Source organism: Nudaria mundana (assembly GCA_963556515.1). NCBI lineage: Eukaryota > Metazoa > Arthropoda > Insecta > Lepidoptera > Erebidae > Nudaria > Nudaria mundana. Next base: position 7,056,429 of record OY748290.1, on the reverse strand, counting down.
ACGTTTTAGGTACAAATACATTAAAATTAGCGAAAATTAAAGTTAAGCAATTAAACACGTCGGTTATTCAGTGCAGACTTACTTTTTATTCACCCACCAACACATACAATTTTATACTTAGAACGAACCATATTATGTAGTACACATTCTTTCATGTAGGTGGCGCTTGTAGATATATTTAGATAAACTATAATATAATAACACTCCCACTTATCGAAATAAACCAAGCGACAACTATAAAATTTACTTAGTTACAACTTACAATTTAACTATTCCTAGTTTATACATAAATTTGTAGTGCTTAATAAACCCTAAGCCTTTGGTCAGCAAGTCTGCTGGCATTTCATCTGTAGACAAATAAATTATCTCTACTTTTCCACAATTAATCATATCCCGTACAAAATGGTGTTTAACATCTATGTGCTTAGACCTATTGTGACATTGATGGTTTGTGGCCATCTTCAAAGCACTTTGATTATCGCAATTTACTTTAATAATTATCCCAGATCCAGTTAACTCATACATTAGTTCTCTTAGGTAAATTGCTTCCCTACAAGCCTCAGAGAGAGCAACATATTCAGCCTCAGTACTAGATAGTGCGCTTTGCCAGGAAATAGGCGCACCAGACATTACAAAACAAAATCCAGTGTAGGATTTTCTATCTAAGCTATCACTGGCCCAGTCAGCATCTACAAAACCTTGTAAGTTTTCTCCTACATTACTAAACTTTAAACAATAATCTTTTGTTTTCTTTAAATATTTTAGAACCCTTTTTGCATAGTTCCAGTGTTCAACATTGTAACTAGTATTAAATTGACTAAGGTAACTAATTGCATAGGCTATATCAGGTCTAGTCATGACCGCTAAATACATAAGGCAACCTATCAAATTTTGATAACTAATTCCTGACATACATTTTTCAGCCTTTTCAATTTACTCTCTATAGGGGTATCAGCTGTTTTACAATCACTCATTTGAAATTTCAGCAATAATTCATCTATGTAATGGCTTTGATCAACTGTTATCTCATAGTTATTACATCCTTTGTTAACTTTAATATTCATTCCTAGATATTGTTTCACTTCCCCTAGATCTTTTATGTTAAATTCAGAATTTAGAATACATTTCACTCTATCAGTTTCCTTCTGACTGTTTGAAAAAATTAGAAAATCATCTACGTATAAGGCTATTATAATTTTTGTATCTTTACTCATCTTTGTAAATAAACAAGGCTCTTGTGAACAATTAGTAAAATTATATTTACACATTACATGTCTAACCCTTGCATACCAAGCTAAAGCGGATTGTTTTAATCCATAGACAGCCTTTTTAAGTTTAAAAACTTTACCACAAGTTTCAGACACAAAACCTTCTGGTATACACATGTAAATGTCCTCCTTCAAGTACCCATTTAAATAAGCTGTTTTAACATCCAGCTGTGTAATGTCTAATCCTAGTTTTACACTTAATGCGAACAATAATCTTAGAGTCGAGTGCCGCACAACAGGTGAAAATGTCTCATCATAGTCAATTCCACGTTTTTGGGTAAAACCCTTTGCAACTAAACGGGCACGATATTGCACTTCACTATCACTTTTAAATTTTTTCTTTAACACCCACCGACTTTGCACTAATGTAGCTCCTTTTGGGGGTTTAACAAGATCATATACCTCATTTTTCGAAATGACTCCAATTCATCATCCATTGCTTGCCTCCATTGTACACTCTCAGGACCATTCAAAACCTCTTTGATTGTCAGTTCAGGTTCAGCAGTTGCCAACATGCCTAAATTGTACCTCTCAGGCCTTCGCCTTTCCCTCTGTGGCCTATTGTAGTTCTTGGATTCTGGTTCTGGCGTACAGATCGGACTGCTGCTTGGTGATGGAGTTCCAGGTACGAAGGTCTCATCAGCTTCAGCTTCAAAAAATGTTAGCTGTGATGAGTCACTTTCAGAGCTGTCCTGGATTTCTGATATTGGTCGTTCCTTACTGCCACAATCTCCCACTGAACGATCATCATCTCTCAGGGTATGAATCTCTTCTTCCACATGCCACTTCGCATCATTGGCTGTAGGAGTTCCATCTGACCCTGCTCTTTCCATCACCACTACATCTCGGCTGGTAGTAACCTGGTTTTTGGTAGGATCATAAACCCTGTAGCCCTTTACATGCTCTGAGTAACCAACAAGAATGTATTGCCGAGCTTTCTTGTCCCACTTGGAACGCTTTTCCTTAGGAACATGTACCATTACTGGACTCCCAAAAATGCGTATATGGCTCATTTGTGGTTTCCTCCCATACCATATCTCATAAGGCACTTTATTGTTCAGACCTGATGCTATAGAACGGTTTTTCAAGTAGACAGCTGTTGATACAGCTTCGGCCCAGAATCGTTTCTCTAACTTAGCATCGAACAACAAACATCTCGCTTTCTCAACAATCGTTCTATTATTTCGCTCAGACATGCCATTCTGTTCCGGTGTGTACGGATTTGTCTTTTGATGTAAAATACCACATCCTTTTAAAAAATCTTCCATGGCTGTGGAACAAAATTCTCCACCATTATCTGTCCGCAGGACTTTTATACTGACATTTTTTCTGTTTTTCCGCCATTAATTTATATTCCTTAAAATATTTAAATACTTCATTTTTCTCTTTCAAGAAGTATACAAATGACATACGGCTGTAGTCATCTACAAACAGTAAGAAATACCTGGCCAATCCAATTGACTTTGTTTCCATTGGCCCACACACATCAGCATGTACAATTTCCAAGATTTGTGTAGCTCTTGTACCTGTGGAGAAAGGTAGACGTGACTGTTTTCCTTCACAACATATCATGCAGTTTGATTTTGTCACCTCATAACTGCCGTCATAGTTAATACCTTCTACGGCACCATTTTTCATTTTGTTCAAATCACTATTGTTTATATGTCCTAACCTTCTTTGCCACAATAATGCACTATCTTTGGCTAATAGACACTTTATTGCTTGTGTACATATATCCAACTTGTATACGCCGTCAGTCAAATAAGCAACAGCTACAAGTTCTTTCTTGTTGTTATAAATGGAACATTTACTGTCAGTGAAAGAAACACTGTTGTTATGCTTTAAGAGTTGACTTACTGATAGTAAGTTTGTTGTCAGGCTTGGAACATACAAAACATCCTCGATTGTTATATCATAGCCTAACGGCGTAGATATTCTAACATTGCCTTTACACGATACTTTAAGTTTTTCCTGGTTTGCCACCATAATTTCGGGGAACGTCTCGGAACTCGAAACACGTTGTAACCAACTTCCAACAGCCGTCATATGAACACTGGCTCCAGAGTCTAAGTACCAATCTTCTTTACCATATTTAGCACTTAAGAAAACTGCACTAAAAGCATTTGAGGACTTATTTTTGGTGGATTTTTCAACCATCGGACACTGATTACGATAATGACCTGGAGTTTTGCACTTGTAACAAGTGACAATATTTTTTTCTTTATCTGTCACTTTGACATTTGACATCGCTTTGCCGCCCTGAATGCGTTTTTGTTTCATCCATTTTGAAGCAAATGCCAATTCAGAATTCTGCGTTTCGTTAGATGTCGCTACTGTCGTCTCCATCGGTTCAAAGTCTAATAATTTTGTCTTAATGACGTCAGCTGTGATATCGATCCCCGAATGCTCTATGGCCATAATCATTGGCGAAAATTTATCTGGTAATCCAGCTAATAACAATGATCCAATCCATTGATCTGTAATCTCAAATCCTGTCCCCATCAATCTTTGCGATGTTTCTACAATTTGAGTAACGTAGGTGGTCTCATATTCTCGCAACTTTCTCGTCTTATTGAAATCAAGTGACGTAATAACGAAATCTTCCTCGAAAAACCTGAGTCATCAAACAGGGATTTGAGTTTATCCCATAACTCTTTCGAAGTCGTTGTCCTCTTGATGTGTACGTACAAAGATGGATGGATGGTTAGGGACATCTTGGCCCTCGTCTTTGCATCGTCTTCGGGTTTGATTTCTTTCCCTAACACTGGCTTCGCACAATGTAACGTACCCTCCAATACGAGTAAATTCTCAACCGCAAATGTCCACTCATCGTAGTTTTCTCTTCCTTTTAATTTCGGAACACTGGCTAAATAGTTTGTTGACATCTTGCACAACACGATCGTATCAAAACTTTTCAAATTATATGGAAAATAACGCGATTAGCCCATAACCTAAAGTTAAGCAATTAAACACGTCGGTTATTCAGTGCAGACTAACTTTTTATTCACCCACCAACACATACAATTTTATACTTAGAACGAACCATATTATGTAGTACACATTCTTTCATGTAGGTGGAGCTTGTAGATATATTTAGATAAACTATAATATAATAACAAAAATTACAGAAATAAAATTTGAAAATTAATAATATGGATTTTTACTGAAATCTGTTGTTTTTTTAAAGAATATTAATTGAAAATTACTCGCAATCAAAGTAAAATTGCATAATTGTGTACTTTATTATTATTATACTCATTTATTCAAATTATTCTCTTAACATAATTTTTTTTACAATATTTATATGAAAAATTACATATAATATTATAAAAAAATCCATGTCAGACCACCACCAGTAGCGGAGCAGGGCTCAAACTACCAGCGGTAGAGGTCACAGACTGAGAAACCTCCTAACGATGCGTGCCGTGTCGAGGACGACAGCCTTCTGTATCTGACCCTTGATCCAACAGTCTAGCGAGAGTCTCTTGAGATGTTGATCGAGACTCTTCGCTATTAGTCCATTTGCCGAAACGACTATCGGGACAATGATCGTCGAGTCTACGTCCCACATGGCGGTCATCTCGAAGGTCAGATCGAGGTACTTAGAAAGTTTGTCCTTCTCTGCCTTAACGAGATTCTCGTCATGTGGGACGGTGACATCGACGAGCACCGCCCGGCGCTGAGCCCGATCAACCAACACGATATCAGGCCTATTGGCAACAATAGTCCTGTCCGTGATGATTGATCGGTCCCAGTAGAGCAATGCACGACCATTCTCGAGAACTGGCTCTGGTGTGTACTTATAGTACGGTACCTCGGACTCAATAAGGCCATATTGAAGAGCAAGTTGCTGGTGGATGATCCTGGCCACTTGATTGTGCCTATGCAAGTACTCGGTGTTAGCAAAATACGAACAACCGGAAATAATGTGGCGAAGTGATTCACCAGGACGGTGGCATGCTCGACTTTATTATTATTATTATTATTTTATTATGGACGAGCAGCATTTAGTGCTGTTATGTCCACATCCTAGTGTTGGAGTATTGTATTTATTATTTCACTTATTATTTAGTTCACTTAGTTCACACATATAGTTCACTGTTTATTCGTTTGTTTATAGTCTTCAAGCCATTGATCCAAGCGACACTTGAATGAGTTCACAGCTCCGGCCGATACCACATGTTCAGGCAACTTGTTCCAAAGGTTTACAATGCGATTGTTTATGGTGTGATGAGCGGTTAATGACTGTGATGGCGAGCGGCTTAGAGCGAGGCTGTGTCCACGGGATGAGTGTACTTTTTCCTTCAGCACAAATATGTCACCAAACTGTTTAGGCAAATTGTATTTATTTGTTAGAATCTTGTAGCACTCAAGGTACGTGACATTATAATAAACACCAACACCAACACCAACACCAACACCAACACCAACACCAACACCAACACCAACACCAACACCAACACCAACACCAACACCAACACCAACACCAACACCAACACCAACACCAACACCAACACCAACACCAACACCAACACCAACACCAACACCAACACCAACACCAACACCAACACCAACACCAACACCAACACCAACACCAACACCAACACCAACACCAACACCAACACCAACACCAACACCAACACCAACACCAACACATACACCAACACCAACACCAACACCAACACCAACACCAACACCAACACCAACACCAACACCAACACCAACACCAACACCATCACCAACACCAACACCAACACCAACACCAACACCAACACAGTGACGTTATAAGTTTGTGTTGGTGTTGGCATTGGCGTTGGCGTTGGCGTTAGCGCTATTTGGTGTACCGTTACCGCTATTGCTACCGCTATCGCTACCGCTATCGCTGCCGCTACCGCTACCGCTACCGCTACTGCTATCGCTACCGCTATCGCTACCGCTACCGCTATCGCTACATTGACGTTATAAGTTTGTGTTGTTGGCCAACACCAACACCATCACCAACACCAACACCAACACCAACACCAACACCAACACCAACACCAATACCAACACCAACACCAACACCAACACCAACACCAACACCAACACCAACACCAACACCAACACCAACACCAACACCAACACCAACACCAACACCAACACCAACACCAACACCAACACCAACACCAACTCCAACACCAACACCAACACCAACACCAACACCAACACCAACACCAACACCAACACCAACACCAACACATACACCAACACCAACACCAACACCAACACCAATACCAACACCATAACCAACACCAACACCAACACCAACACCAACACCAACACCAACACCAACACCAACACCAACACCAACACCAACACCAACACCAACACCAACACCAACACCAACACCAACACCAACACCAACACCAACACCAACACCAACACCAACACCAACACCAACACCAACACCAACACCAACACCAACACCAACACCAACACCAACACCAACACCAACACCAACACCAACACCAACACCAACACCAACACCAACACCAACACCAACACCAACACCAACACCAACACCAACACCAACACCATAACCAACACCAACACCAACACCAACACCAACACCAAAACCAACACCAACACCAACACCAACACAGTGACGTTATAAGTTTGTGTTGGTGTTGGCATTGGCGTTGGCGTTGGCGTTAGCGTTATTTGGTGTACCGTTACCGCTATCGCTACCGCTATCGCTACCGCTATCGCTGCCGCTACCGCTACCGCTACCGCTACCGCTATCGCTACCGCTATCGCTACCGCTACCGCTATCGCTACAGTGACGTTATAAGTTTGTGTTGTTGGCCAACACCAACACCATCACCAACACCAACACCAACACCAACACCAACACCAACACCAACACCAACACCAACACCAACACCAACACCAACACCAACACCAACACCAACACCAACACCAACACCAACACCAACACCAACACCAACACCAACACCAACACCAACACCAACACCAACACCAACACCAACACCAACACCAACACCAACACCAACACCAACACCAACACCAACACCAACACCAACACCAACACCAACACCAACACCAACACCAACACCAACACCAACACCAACACCAACACCAACACCAACACCAACACCAACACCAACACCAACACCAACACCAACACCAACACCAACACCAACACCAACACCAACACCAACACCAACACCAACACCAACACCAACACCAACACCAACACCAACACCAACACCAACACCAACACCAACACCAACACCAACACCAACACCAACACCAACACCAACACCAACACCAACACCAACACCAACACCAACACCAACACCAACACCAACACCAACACCAACACCAACACCAACACCAACACCAACACCAACACATACACATACACATACACATACACATACACATACACCAACACCAACACCAACACCAACACCAACACCAACACCAACACCAACACCAACACCAACACCAACACCAACACCAACACCAACACCAACACCAACACCAACACCAACACCAATACTAATAATAGCGGCAGCTATAGCGGTAGCGATAGCGGTAGCGATAGCGGTAGCGATAGCGGTAACCAACTAACGCCATTGCCAACACCAACACCAACAACACAAACTTATAACGTCACTGTAGCAATAGCGGTAGCGGTAGCGATAGCGGTAGCGATAGCGGTAGCGATAGCGGTAGCGATAGCGGTAGCGATGGCTGTAGCGATAGCGGGAGCTATAGCGGTAGCGATAGCGGTAGCGATAGCGGTACCGATAGCGGTAGCGATAGCGGTAGCGATAGCGGTAGCGATAGCGGGTGCGATAGCGGTAGCGATAGCGGTACACCAACTAACGCCAACGCCAACGCCAACGCCAACGCCGACGGCGACGCCGACGCCGACGCCGACGCCAACGCCGACGGCGACGCCGACGCCGACGCCGACGCCGACGACGACGCCGTCTACGACGCCGACGCCGACGCCGAAAACGACGGCGACGCCAACACCGACGCCGACGCCGACGACAACGCCGACGGCGACACCGACGCCAACGCCAACGCCGACGCCAACGCCAACACCAACGCCAACGCCAACGCCAACGCCAACGCCAACGCCAACACCAACACCAACACCAACACTAACCACAACACCAACTAACGCCAACGCCAACACCAACACCAACAACACAAACTTATAACGTCACTGTAGCGATAGCGGTAGCGGTAGCGATAGCGGTAGCGATAGCGGTAGCGATAGCGGTAGCGATAGCGGTAGCGATAGCGGTAGCGATAGCGGTAGCGATAGCGGTAGCGATAGCGGTAGCGATAGCGGTAGCGATAGCGGTAGCGATAGCGGTAGCGATAGCGGTAGCGATAGCGGTAGCGATAGCGGTAGCGATAGCGGTAGCGATAGCGGTAGCGATAGCGGTAGCGATAGCGGTAGCGATAGCGGTAGCGATAGCGGTAGCGATAGCGGTAGCGATAGCGGTAGCGATAGCGGTAGCGATAGCGGTAGCGATAGCGGTAGCGATAGCGTCAGCGGTAGCGACAGCGGTAGCGACAGCGGTAGCGACAGCGGTAGCGATAGCGGTAGCGATAGCGGTAGCGATAGCGGTAGCGATAGCGGTAGCGATAGCGGTAGCGATAGCGGTAGCGACAGCCGTAGCGATAGCGATAGCGGTAGCGATAGCGGTAGTGGTAGCGATAGCGATAGCGGTAGCGATAGCGGTAGCGGTAGCGAACTAACCAACGCCAACGCCAACGCCAACGCCGACCGCGACGCCGACGCCGCCGCCGACGCCGACGCCGACGCCGACGCCGACGCCTACGCCCACGCCGACGCCAACACCGACGCCGACGCCGACGCCCACGCCGACGCCGACGCCGACGCCAACGCAAACGCCAACGCCAACGCCAACGCCAAAACCACACCAACGCCAACGCAAACATCAACGCCAACACAAACTTATAACGTCACTGTGGTTGGTGTTGGTGTTGGTGTTGGTGTGTGTGTTGGTGTTGGTGTGTGTGTTGGTGTTGGTGTTGGTGTTGGTGTTGGTGTTGGTGTTGGTGTTGGTGTTGGTGTTGGTGTTGGTGTTGGTGTTTGTGTTTGTGTTGGTGTTGGTGTTGGTGTTGGTGTTGGTGTTGGTGTTGGTGTTGGTGTTGGTGTTGGTGTTGGTGTTGGTGTTGGTGTTGGTGTTGGTGTTGGTGTTGGTGTTGGTGTTGGTGTTGGTTTTGGTGTTGGTGTATGTGTTGGTGTTGGTGTTGGTGTTGGTGTTGGTGTTGGTGATGGTGATGGTGTTGGTGTTGGTGTTGGTGTTGGGGTTGGGGTTGGTGTTGGTGTTGGTGTTGGTGTATGTGTTGGTGTTGGTGTTGGTGTTGGTGTTGGTGTTGGTGTTGGTGTTGGTGTTGGTGTTGGTGTTGGTGTTGGTGTTGGTGTTGTTGTTGGTGTTGGTGTTGGTGTTGATGTTGGTGTTGGTGTGTGTGTTGGTGTTGGTGTGTGTGTTGGTGTTGGTGTTGGTGTTGGTGTTGGTGTTGGTGTTGGTTTTGGTGTTGGTGTTGGTGTTTATTATAATGTCACGTACCTACTACAATTTGTAGCGCATTTATTTTTCATTTATTCTTTTCAAATAAACAAAAAATCAACAAGTATCTAAAAACAAACAAAATTTCACTTAGGGATTACAACGAACGTTACAGTTACGTCACAGTCATTTGCAGAGTATGGATGAGTAAAGGTAACACAATGATTTATATTTTACACGTTTTAGGTACAAATACATTAAAATTAGCGAAAATTACAGAAATAAAATTTGAAAATTTAAAATATGGATTTTTACTGAAATCTGTTGTTTTTTTAAAGAATATTAACAACCAACACCAACACCAACTCCAAAACCAACACCAACACCAACACCAACACCAACACCAACCACAACACCAACTAACGCCAACGCCAGCACCAACACCAACTCCAAAACCAACACCAACACCAACACCAACACCAACACCAACACCAACACCAACACCAACGCCAACGCCAACGCCAACATCAACGCCAACGCCAACGCCAACGCCAACGCCAACACCAACGCCAACGCCAACGCCAACGCCAACGCCAACGCCAACGCCAACACCAACACACACACCAACACCAACACACACACCAACACCAACACCAACACCAACACTAACCACAACACCAACTAACGCCAACGCCAGCACCAACACCAACAACACAAACTTATAACGTCACTGTAGCGATAGCGGTAGCGGTAGCGATAGCGCTAGCGATAGCGGTAGCGATAGCGGTAGCGGTAGCGGTAGCGGTAGCGGCAGCGATAGCGGTAGCGATAGCGGTAACGGTACACCAAATAACGCTAACGCCAACGCCAACGCCAACGCCAATGCCAACACCAACACAAACTTATAACGTCACTGTGTTGGTGTTGGTGTTGGTGTTGGTGTTGGTGTTGGTGTTGGTTTTGGTGTTGGTGTTGGTGTTGGTGTTGGTGTTGGTGTTGGTGTTGGTGTTGGTGTTGGTGTTGGTGTTGGTGTTGGTGTTGGTGTTGGTGTTGGTGTTGGTGTTGGTGTTGGTGTTGGTGTTGGTGTTGGTGTTGGTGTTGGTGTTGGTGTTGGTGTTGGTGTTGGTGTTGGTGTTGGTGTTGGTGTTGGTGTTGGTGTTGGTGTTGGTGTTGGTGTTGGTGTTGGTGTTGGTGTTGGTGTTGGTGTTGGTGTTGGTGTTGGTGTTGGTGTTGGTGTTGGTGTTGGTTTTGGTGTTGGTGTTGGTGTTGGTGTAGGTGTAGGTGTTGGTGTTGGTGTTGGTGTTGGTGTTGGTGTTGGTGTTGGTGTTGGTGTTGGTGTTGGTGTTGGTGTTGGTGTTGGTGTTGGTGTTGGTGTTGGTGTTGGTGTTGGTGTTGGTTTTGGTGTTGGTGTTGGTGTTGGTGTTGGTGTTGGTGTTTATTATAATGTCACGTACCTACTACAATTTGTAGCGCATTTATTTTTCATTTATTCTTTTCAAATAAACAAAAAATCAACAAGTATCTAAAAACAAACAAAATTTCACTTAGGGATTGTAACGTTACAGTAACGTCACAGTCATTTGCAGAGTATGGATGAGTAAAGGTAACACAATGATTTATATTTTACACGTTTTAGGTACAAATACATTAAAATTAGCGAAAATTAAAGTTAAGCAATTAAACACGTCGGTTATTCAGTGCAGACTTACTTTTTATTCACCCACCAACACATACAATTTTATACTTAGAACGAACCATATTATGTAGTACACATTCTTTCATGTAGGTGGCGCTTGTAGATATATTTAGATAAACTATAATATAATAACACTCCCACTTATCGAAATAAACCAAGCGACAACTATAAAATTTACTTAGTTACAACTTACAATTTAACTATTCCTAGTTTATACATAAATTTGTAGTGCTTAATAAACCCTAAGCCTTTGGTCAGCAAGTCTGCTGGCATTTCATCTGTAGACAAATAAATTATCTCTACTTTTCCACAATTAATCATATCCCGTACAAAATGGTGTTTAACATCTATGTGCTTAGACCTATTGTGACATTGATGGTTTGTGGCCATCTTCAAAGCACTTTGATTATCGCAATTTACTTTAATAATTATCCCAGATCCAGTTAACTCATACATTAGTTCTCTTAGGTAAATTGCTTCCCTACAAGCCTCAGAGAGAGCAACATATTCAGCCTCAGTACTAGATAGTGCTGTAACGGTTTGCTTCCTGCTTTGCCAGGAAATAGGCGCACCAGACATTACAAAACAAAATCCAGTGTAGGATTTTCTATCTAAGCTATCACTGGCCCAGTCAGCATCTACAAAACCTTGTAAGTTTTCTCCTACATTACTAAACTTTAAACAATAATCTTTTGTTTTCTTTAAATATTTTAGAACCCTTTTTGCATAGTTCCAGTGTTCAACATTGTAACTAGTATTAAATTGACTAAGGTAACTAATTGCATAGGCTATATCAGGTCTAGTCATGACCGCTAAATACATAAGGCAACCTATCAAATTTTGATAACTAATTCCTGACATACATTTTTCAGCCTTTTCAATTTACTCTCTATAGGGGTATCAGCTGTTTTACAATCACTCATTTGAAATTTCAGCAATAATTCATCTATGTAATGGCTTTGATCAACTGTTATCTCATAGTTATTACATCCTTTGTTAACTTTAATATTCATTCCTAGATATTGTTTCACTTCCCCTAGATCTTTTATGTTAAATTCAGAATTTAGAATACATTTCACTCTATCAGTTTCCTTCTGACTGTTTGAAAAAATTAGAAAATCATCTACGTATAAGGCTATTATAATTTTTGTATCTTTACTCATCTTTGTAAATAAACAAGGCTCTTGTGAACAATTAGTAAAATTATATTTACACATTACATGTCTAACCCTTGCATACCAAGCTAAAGCGGATTGTTTTAATCCATAGACAGCCTTTTTAAGTTTAAAAACTTTACCACAAGTTTCAGACACAAAACCTTCTGGTATACACATGTAAATGTCCTCCTTCAAGTACCCATTTAAATAAGCTGTTTTAACATCCAGCTGTGTAATGTCTAATCCTAGTTTTACACTTAATGCGAACAATAATCTTAGAGTCGAGTGCCGCACAACAGGTGAAAATGTCTCATCATAGTCAATTCCACGTTTTTGGGTAAAACCCTTTGCAACTAAACGGGCACGATATTGCACTTCACTATCACTTTTAAATTTTTTCTTTAACACCCACCGACTTTGCACTAATGTAGCTCCTTTTGGGGGTTTAACAAGATCATATACCTCATTTTTCGAAATGACTCCAATTCATCATCCATTGCTTGCCTCCATTGTACACTCTCAGGACCATTCAAAACCTCTTTGATTGTCAGTTCAGGTTCAGCAGTTGCCAACATGCCTAAATTGTACCTCTCAGGCCTTCGCCTTTCCCTCTGTGGCCTATTGTAGTTCTTGGATTCTGGTTCTGGCGTACAGATCGGACTGCTGCTTGGTGATGGAGTTCCAGGTACGAAGGTCTCATCAGCTTCAGCTTCAAAAAATGTTAGCTGTGATGAGTCACTTTCAGAGCTGTCCTGGATTTCTGATATTGGTCGTTCCTTACTGCCACAATCTCCCACTGAACGATCATCATCTCTCAGGGTATGAATCTCTTCTTCCACATGCCACTTCGCATCATTGGCTGTAGGAGTTCCATCTGACCCTGCTCTTTCCATCACCACTACATCTCGGCTGGTAGTAACCTGGTTTTTGGTAGGATCATAAACCCTGTAGCCCTTTACATGCTCTGAGTAACCAACAAGAATGTATTGCCGAGCTTTCTTGTCCCACTTGGAACGCTTTTCCTTAGGAACATGTACCATTACTGGACTCCCAAAAATGCGTATATGGCTCATTTGTGGTTTCCTCCCATACCATATCTCATAAGGCACTTTATTGTTCAGACCTGATGCTATAGAACGGTTTTTCAAGTAGACAGCTGTTGATACAGCTTCGGCCCAGAATCGTTTCTCTAACTTAGCATCGAACAACAAACATCTCGCTTTCTCAACAATCGTTCTATTATTTCGCTCAGACATGCCATTCTGTTCCGGTGTGTACGGATTTGTCTTTTGATGTAAAATACCACATCCTTTTAAAAAATCTTCCATGGCTGTGGAACAAAATTCTCCACCATTATCTGTCCGCAGGACTTTTATACTGACATTTTTTCTGTTTTTCCGCCATTAATTTATATTCCTTAAAATATTTAAATACTTCATTTTTCTCTTTCAAGAAGTATACAAATGACATACGGCTGTAGTCATCTACAAACAGTAAGAAATACCTGGCCAATCCAATTGACTTTGTTTCCATTGGCCCACACACATCAGCATGTACAATTTCCAAGATTTGTGTAGCTCTTGTACCTGTGGAGAAAGGTAGACGTGACTGTTTTCCTTCACAACATATCATGCAGTTTGATTTTGTCACCTCATAACTGCCGTCATAGTTAATACCTTCTACGGCACCATTTTTCATTTTGTTCAAATCACTATTGTTTATATGTCCTAACCTTCTTTGCCACAATAATGCACTATCTTTGGCTAATAGACACTTTATTGCTTGTGTACATATATCCAACTTGTATACGCCGTCAGTCAAATAAGCAACAGCTACAAGTTCTTTCTTGTTGTTATAAATGGAACATTTACTGTCAGTGAAAGAAACACTGTTGTTATGCTTTAAGAGTTGACTTACTGATAGTAAGTTTGTTGTCAGGCTTGGAACATACAAAACATCCTCGATTGTTATATCATAGCCTAACGGCGTAGATATTCTAACATTGCCTTTACACGATACTTTAAGTTTTTCCTGGTTTGCCACCATAATTTCGGGGAACGTCTCGGAACTCGAAACACGTTGTAACCAACTTCCAACAGCCGTCATATGAACACTGGCTCCAGAGTCTAAGTACCAATCTTCTTTACCATATTTAGCACTTAAGAAAACTGCACTAAAAGCATTTGAGGACTTATTTTTGGTGGATTTTTCAACCATCGGACACTGATTACGATAATGACCTGGAGTTTTGCACTTGTAACAAGTGACAATATTTTTTTCTTTATCTGTCACTTTGACATTTGACATCGCTTTGCCGCCCTGAATGCGTTTTTGTTTCATCCATTTTGAAGCAAATGCCAATTCAGAATTCTGCGTTTCGTTAGATGTCGCTACTGTCGTCTCCATCGGTTCAAAGTCTAATAATTTTGTCTTAATGACGTCAGCTGTGATATCGATCCCCGAATGCTCTATGGCCATAATCATTGGCGAAAATTTATCTGGTAATCCAGCTAATAACAATGATCCAATCCATTGATCTGTAATCTCAAATCCTGTCCCCATCAATCTTTGCGATGTTTCTACAATTTGAGTAACGTAGGTGGTCTCATATTCTCGCAACTTTCTCGTCTTATTGAAATCAAGTGACGTAATAACGAAATCTTCCTCGAAAAACCTGAGTCATCAAACAGGGATTTGAGTTTATCCCATAACTCTTTCGAAGTCGTTGTCCTCTTGATGTGTACGTACAAAGATGGATGGATGGTTAGGGACATCTTGGCCCTCGTCTTTGCATCGTCTTCGGGTTTGATTTCTTTCCCTAACACTGGCTTCGCACAATGTAACGTACCCTCCAATACGAGTAAATTCTCAACCGCAAATGTCCACTCATCGTAGTTTTCTCTTCCTTTTAATTTCGGAACACTGGCTAAATAGTTTGTTGACATCTTGCACAACACGATCGTATCAAAACTTTTCAAATTATATGGAAAATAACGCGATTAGCCCATAACCTAAAGTTAAGCAATTAAACACGTCGGTTATTCAGTGCAGACTAACTTTTTATTCACCCACCAACACATACAATTTTATACTTAGAACGAACCATATTATGTAGTACACATTCTTTCATGTAGGTGGAGCTTGTAGATATATTTAGATAAACTATAATATAATAACAAAAATTACAGAAATAAAATTTGAAAATTAATAATATGGATTTTTACTGAAATCTGTTGTTTTTTTAAAGAATATTAATTGAAAATTACTCGCAATCAAAGTAAAATTGCATAATTGTGTACTTTATTATTATTATACTCATTTATTCAAATTATTCTCTTAACATAATTTTTTTTACAATATTTATATGAAAAATTACATATAATATTATAAAAAAATCCATGTCAGACCACCACCAGTAGCGGAGCAGGGCTCAAACTACCAGCGGTAGAGGTCACAGACTGAGAAACCTCCTAACGATGCGTGCCGTGTCGAGGACGACAGCCTTCTGTATCTGACCCTTGATCCAACAGTCTAGCGAGAGTCTCTTGAGATGTTGATCGAGACTCTTCGCTATTAGT